>RCWM02000061.1:1150000-1750625 GCA_003667255.2 Euschistus heros
ATAGAAATGGAAGTTTCCGGGTGAGATTAAGAAGTATCGATATATGTGAAACTCGAAGTGAAGCAATCTGCGAGTATAAAGCGGGTTTGACGTATTTGGTGCATCATTGGGTCAATGTCGTTATCGTTTTTATAAATGGATATGAAGGTGGTAGATATTTTGACCCCACAAAGTCACACTCTATAAATATAAAGCAGTTTTTCTCTTGGTCTCGATGTAAGGATTTGAGAGTAGGGTCACACAAGACTAGCACATTAGCAGAATTACCGCAATTGAAATACCTTCAATGGAATTCTGAGATGGTTCGGACACGTTTGTAGAATGAGTAAAGATCGAGACCCACAGAAGGTGTTCGAAGCTACCGGCACAGGACCACAAATAAGACCTCATATCACTAATAGAGAAGATGTTTGCGAATTAGGAGAAGGAAGAGGCAGTTGGCATGGGGCCGACAGGACTGGCACAGATGGATAGAGGCTCTTCCACACTGAAAGGTGTCCTGAGGAAGAGAAAGAAGAAGAAGGGTAGTGGATATTTCGACAAATTGGTCACAAACTTAAACCTGAATTTTTCAAAGATGTCTAAGCTGCAAAACAAAAATGAGGCTGTGGGATCAAAAGAGATCCCAATGATACTCCCTCAGGTGCGTCATAGGTGAATCCAGTGAAGGTTGCGTGAGAGTCACAACAGCTCAGGACTAAAGTGAATCATCTGGTTATTACTAAAACTCCAATATAAAAACATATTTATAAAAGGTCTCGGATCCTCTGCCATTTTAAAGTGCGATGAAAGGATCTATGGGACTGGATAATGAATGAGTCAGAGGGTTGGGATATTAGGAAAGGTGTTGATGGAATTTCGAAAATTTGAAGGGTATGAAATTATTAGTAGGGGTTTGTTAGGGACATAAGAACTGACTACGTTTGATGATAGATTGTTTTGCTTTTTCCCACAGTTCAATTCCATAGATACAAATAGGTTTTAGAAAATTCTGATGTATGAGAAGTTTCCTGTCAATGGAGAGGTGAGATGTCCTATTTAATAGTATATAATGAAACAAAATTAATTGTGTAAAGTCAGAATTTTTTAGATTTTACCAACCCCTCTCCTTTCTATATATATTTTAAAAAAAAAATAGTCCTAAGGAAGGTATATTAAAAATATCTACTATGTTATCATTGGAAGTTATCCACAAAAAGCAACTAGTTTCTTAAATAGTAGTAAATAACTAACAAGTCAACTTTTAGCCAACTGCGTCATCAAGACTTAAGAAAACAAAATCGCACTTGAATAAATAAAGCCTACAAAAAAAAATAAAAAAAGAATTCTAGTAGAAATAATTTATTAATATACTATACAATATATACTAACAAAGGAGAATTTCGTAATAAAGTGTATTTTACAAAAAGCAATTATTCTCCCATCATTATTTATTAAAAATCATATAATAAAAACATGATTATCTAGAATAGGCGACGTTTCATGGCTTCTGCCTCATTTTCAAGCCCTCACAGTGCCCAATAATATATGGATCCATCTAATTGAACTAATAAAATCTTTTAACGACCAAAAAGTTTTGTCCCTGGTAAGTATCATGTCACTTTTCTTTAATAACGAAAAAACTATATTTGTTGTTACTGCAGTAAGAAACAGTGATAAATGGAAGTAGTAATGTGATCCATATTTAAGTACAAATATATAATATAGATATATAATATAGATGGATCCATATATTATTGGGCACTGTGAGGGCTTGAAAATGTGGCAGAACCCATGAAACGTCACCTATTGTAGATAATCATGTTTTTATTATATGATTTTTAATAAATAATGATGGGAGAATAATTGCTTTATTAATATTGATATTAATTACTAATTTATTAATATTAAATAAAAGTAGATATAATTTAATATTAAACATATATGCATCAGATATAGTATCATTGACGAAGACACTCTCAGCTGAAATTAAACTTTAATGGTCTTGTTAAAAAAATAAAAATAAAATAAAAAATGAATGAATAACGATAAATTGATGAATGAGTTGAATGAACATATTTTCAGTTTATTTAAAGATTAATTTTGTTCGAAAATCTCTTAGTATTACCAAAATATCAAAATTTAAACTAACAATAATCAATGCGTGTTAAGTTGTAATTTTAATACGTAACATGGTATGTACTTGAAACATAACAACGAGGACAAGGAAAATTTTTTAATTATCTTCATTTCTTCAATGAGATATTTTTTAAAATAATGAATCTTGTTAATCCGAACCCTCATTAAAAAAAATAAATAAAGAAAAGAAAAACAAAAATATGCACTAAGAAAAGAGAGTTTCCTGTTGACCTAATTCCATGCTTCCAAACCTTTTCCTTCCAAGATCAAAGCAGGAAAATTTACCCCTCCTAGTTTGTAATTACAGATCTGATTATTAAGGCAACTAAGGGAGACGCAATATAAAAAAAATCAATAAATAAAGGCTTAGCGTACCCGAAGGTTCGATGCCAACACCACCAACCTTTGACCACACACCTCCCTCCAACCCACTCCCCCAGGTCGGCCTTTACGAAATCTCCCTATCTACGTCTTGGCCTACCCCTCGGTCGTTTATCCGATGACTCAAAACTGGTCACTTTTATTGAAATTCTATCATTACTAAACCCAACGACTTTACATGCCCATTTTAACCGTCGCGCTGCTATTACCTGAACTATATTTACCGTATATAACTCGCGCAGTTCTGCATTGTGAAGCCTTCTAAATTCTCCGGTTTCTTCAGTCTTTTTTGGGCAAAATATTCTACGCAGTACTTTATTTTCAAAAATTTAAGCCGTTGTTCCTCTCTTAATGTAAGTGGCCATGTTTCGCATCCGTAGAGAATTGTTTTTGGTAGTATAACAGTCTTATATATCCTAAATTTAAAATTTCTGGAGAGTAAGCGCGAACTGAGTAGTTTTGCGACCGAAAAATAACAAGCATTACCAGTTTTTAACCTAGCCCTTATTACCTCTTGAATTTAATTTTTTCTTGTTATAATAGACCCTAGATATTTGAATAGCTCAACGTGTTCAAACTTTATTCCGGAAATATTTACATCACTAAAATGTTCACCGTATCTACTACTAACCATATATTTTAATATTAATTGATTAATTACCAGACTAATTTATAATACCAGCGTAGTTGCGATTAATTTAATAGTTTCCTCGTTTTCACCCAAAAGTATAAAATCAACAGCATAACCAAGAACCGGAAATTTATCACTTATCTCTAATCCTTTTCTCGTAAGCATTACCTTCCTAATGACGTATTCTAGTACTAACAAGGGGACGTTTGCAGTTGTAACTCACAGATTTGAATGCCGATTTTTGTGTGGGTAGTAGGTACCTATAATAGAGCAAAACTAGAGTTATAGCCGCTTAGAGTTATATGAGGAATCTGGAAATAATATCAGTTTTTAGTTTAAAAATTTTCCTCACCTATATTATATAAATAATACGTTTTAAAATGATATATTTTTATTTCGAATTGCATAGAAATCCTAAGATTGATGAATAATCTAAAATTAATATTAGGTTTTGGTTAAAAATGGTCTTATTTGAAATTTATTGTGTAAAAACTAAAATAATAATAAAAATAGATCATTTTAAAACGTCTTATTTATATAATATAGGTGAGGAAAATTTTCAAACTAAAAACTGATATTATTTCCAGATTCCTTATCTCAAAAAACGTGTAGAAACTTAATTTTGTCGAAATAAAGGTAACGGTTCGGATCGGCGACACCACCAAACTAGGTTGACCCGCGCTACACCGAGCAGTTCGATCCTTACGCTTCACTTCATGTTTACATTTCTCGATAGTTCATTCCTATAACCTCACATGTAAACAATCACTTCTACAGTTTCAACTTGGATTGTGTTTTTTAGTTTGTTATTTTGATATTTAGACTTCTTAAATGTAAATAAGTGAAACAGAAGTTAACAACACGAGGATTTAGTGTTTTATGAATTCATGTTTTCTTATTTCATCTAAGCTTATGTGTAAAAGTTTTATAAAAATTAATAAGATTAATTTGTTCATGGATTTGGAGTTTTACATATTTATATTTGTTCTATCAATTTAAGTGATAAAATTTACAACTTGTAAAAGTGTTATGAAACTTAACAAGATTTATTTGTACATGGATTTGGTGTTTTATATATTTGTATTTGTTGTTTCAATTTCAGTATTTTGTGAATGGATTCTTTGTCATCCATATTACTTTTTGTCCTAAAGTGAGACAGATTGTATAATTAATTCAATAAAACATATCAGTTTATAAATAAATGTGAGAAAGTATATCACAGGTTTTTTATGTTTTCTTATTTCCACTTCCCATGAGAAAATATAGCAGAAATTAACATCATCACTTTCAACTAGGATTCTGTCTTATATTATATAATGGCTTATAACATGGAGAATTGACAATGTGAAAATAATCACAGATTAAGAGGTAAATGACACATTACTATATAATTGTAGAACTATTGGTATAATGTGTTTTAGATTAATGTGTTTTTAAAAAAAAATTAGAAGCCTGATGATGGAACATTATCTCTGAAACATGTAGCTACAAATTTTAAATAAATAGGAGTTATGCCAAATAAATACTTAAGGATTCTGTCTTTTTTATATTTATAATTTGTTATTTTCACTTCTCTGACAGAAAGTTCATCAGGAATTAACTTTACTGGTGGTTCAGTAGTATATTAATTGTTGATTAAATTAATATTAATTCAAAATTGATTTAGTGTCTTATATTTTGATATTTCCTTCTTTCCACTTTAATATTTCCTTATTTCTCATTTTAATATTAGAAGGTAAACAGAAGTTAATATTACTTTGAACAAGGATTTAGAGTTTCACAGTAAATGTAGGAGAATAACCTTTCCCTTCTAAAAGCAGCGACTAGAACATCGAAATAAATCGGTACAAGGTTAGAATCGATAAAAGGTATTCTGAGCGGGTTTAGGGGTTGGTGTCGCCGATCCGAACCGTTACCGAAATAAAAAATAATTGTTTTTTACCTTTAAAATTTTGTAGGATTTTAGAAGGCAAGGGGCTGTCAATATCTGAAAAAATGTAAATAATTTGCGCTATCTCACATATTTCACAACCGATTAAGACAAAATTTTAAGGTCATCTAGAAGCCTTAAAACTGCATAGTTTAGCCCAAATTCGGAGGTCACAGCATTTTCCCTTATTGAAATATCTCAAGTTATAGCTGACCTTGGATTTTTTCATTCACATCAGTTTTTGTCCACTAAAATTGGGATAAAAGCACAATGTATGCTGATTCTAGTGATGCTATTACTGTTGTGATCGGTTGAACACAGCAGTTGTTATGGCCGGTAAAAAATGTTGATGAAATCTCAACTTCAAAATTTTAACCTCCTTGAAAGGGGTAAAAAATCAATATTTTTTGATTATGATAAAATTTCACATATTTTATTTATTATATTTATTTATTTTAAGACATAACGGATTTATCGTTCGTTAAATCGAGATTTGAGGACAGTTGTTCATGAAAAAAAGTTTCCACTGATTTACAGCGGATTTCCTTAGAATTTTGTCATTTTTGAGCACCCTAAAGCCGGATAGTGTCTTGAGCATAACAAAAGTATTTTTATATCTAATAGCATACATAATTGCAATTAAATGTGAAAGAATAATTTCTCTATTTTGACTGAGTGCTGAGAAAAAAAATAAAATGTGATTTTCATATTTTTTTTTTCTCGGCTCCTAATGCTTATTGGCCGCTATAACTCTAGTTTTGCACTATTATAGGTCCCTACTACCCACACAAAAATCGGCATTCAAATCTGTGAGTTACAACTGCAAACGTCCCCTTGTAAGTTAAATAATACCGGAGGAAGAGAATATCCCTGTTTCAAACCGGAACGTACCTCAAACTATTCGGAGTAAAAAGTACCGATTCGGACTCAAGAAAAAAAAAAAAATATAAACAAAATTCTCATTTTTTTTTTTTTTTGCAACAAAGCGAATATTGACTAATTTATATTCAACTAAGCGAACATTGACATTATACATTCCTACTTTTATTATTTAAGTTATTTTAATATCTCTGTTTGATAATCCGTACCTTTCGCTAAGCCGATTCGGATAAGCGAGAGCCTGATGTATGACAGATATCCGGGCCTAAAGATCTATTATATTATAGAAAAATATTTTGATAATGTAATAATTGATTCATAATTTTCAAGTTTTTATTCTAGGAAGTACAACACTATTCTTTAAGAAATTATAATCCAGTTAGAATCAGCATTTTCTTACGAACAATTAAATAACGATTTGTAAACTTACAATTCCTTGCCTGGTTATCTTCCTATTTAAGCGGCATTATTTCTTCATTGTGTTCCCAGTAAGGAGAAACGATTGAGGTCACGGCCGAATAGAAACAGCCGAAATATAAATTGCTACTCACCGCCAAAGTGAAGTCATCTATGGATCTCGAAGAAGCGCTCTGAGGAACGCCGAACCAAACAGGGTCGACACGAGGCGGCCACTGAGACGGCGAGGGAACTTGAGGGGAACATGTCAGTCTTGTTCCAATACAACACTGCGCGCTTTTTGTACCACACCTCCCGCTAATAGGATTATCTTAGGTCGGCTTTAGGTTTATTTGCTTTATTTTTATTAAGGAATATGTATTTACAACTGCTTGCAATGTATACATCGAGTGAATTAATTGGGAAATCATTGCAACAGCATGTAAAGAACTACCCATTAGTATAATGTATAATAAAAACTGGATTTTCATGCTAAAAAATAAAAAGTAAATACAAATAAACAATTAGCCTTCCTGGATTTGGGACACTTTAGTTTTGACCTTCCTGTAAATTGGGAAATCCGGTAATCAGGGGCCGCCCGAGGGATCATAAAACAAGAAGTTATATTCAAATAATAGAACGATTTTCCGTTGAGGAAAAAACATTATATCAGAAACAATGATTTAATAATTTAATTTTTTTTAATATTTTAAAACATGATTTTCCATTTGAACTGTAACAAAACTATATTTTAATATTTCTGAATATCGGCGAGGGGGGTCCGGGGATTTATACCATCCAGTAAGTTTTAAATTTACACCCTCCCCCTGTCAATTGTAGCGACATCTCATCGTTTGCTTGCTGGAAAAACAGAAATTAAGTCAAAAGAAATAGTAACCGAAATTTAAATATTCTTTCTTTAAACATGAGTTATAAAACAGAGTTTTTTTATTGTTTTTTTTTTGTTTACTAATTATTTAACCAGTAATTAAGGATTTTCTGATGTTCTGAAGTTTACTTTCAATACGTTTTGTAGATACTTTCGCTTAAAAACGCAGTAAACTATCGATAGAGAATGAAGAGATTGTAATTTTTCACAAAAAGTTTTATAAAATTCATCCATTTAATATAATTGGGGCATATTAAGCAATTATTTGTTTGCCTACAAAAAAAAAAATTAAGTACATGCAAGGAATAATTTTGTTAAACTATTGTTTAAAACTTACAAAAATAATTTTTTTTTAAACTCATAAAAAACTAGTTAGATGTCATAAACGTATAACCAATTTCAGAGGTATCTATTGATTCTTAGGAACCGACTTTGAATCATCAATTTTCGATACCAAATCGTTAGAATCGAGAACCAACAAAAACGTATATTAAATAGGAAACGATAAAATTTATTGGGAAATTTTATGTAAAACTCAATTTATCACAAATGTGATAAACATAATTAGTTTCACCAGTTCCACAAACTTTGAATCAAATAACTTTATTCTCAATTTAATCTCCGATTGCAGAAAGAATTGTGTAATAAAAGATGTTTAAAATCAAGTGAAAGAATATAGATTCTGGCTAACACCGTTTGAGTCATCTTTTGTGGCTGTCGTCCAACTCCTGCCTCGTGAATGCAGCGTCGTCATTACGCCGAGTCGGGACTTTCCTCTGCGTTTTGCGCTTATAACTTCCATTAGCTTCATTTACTTATCTGTCTTTTGCAAATAATTTTATAGTAAAAGTAAAATATATTGTTTTACATTTATTTCTTCCTTTCCTTAAAAATGCATTATTTCTTCGCTACAAAATCTTAGTTTTCGAAAATATATTATTTGTATTTAAATGATGGTATGGAGCAGTTCGATGTTGTTATCAATAAAATAAACACATTTTAGTAAAACCACTAATATTTAAGCAGCGATGGTACCGGTCGGCAAGCCCGCCACCAATCCCTACGCGCGCCCAGAATACCTTTTATCGATTCTAACCTTCTTCCGATTTATTTCGGTGTTTTAGTCGCTACTTTTCAAGGGAAAAGGTTATCCTCCTTCATTTACGGAAAAACTCTAAATCCCTGTTCAAAGTAATATTAACTTCTGTTTACCTTCTGATATTAAAATGAGAAATAAGAAAATAATGAAGTAGAAATAAGAAAATATCAAAATATAAGACACTAAATCAATTTTGAATTAATATTATGTTGAATCAGAATTAATATAATGCTAAGCCACCAGTAATGTTAATTCCTGATAAACTTCCTGATGTAAGGCAATAAGTAATATGGATGACAAAGAATCCATTCATAAAATATGTATACTGAAATTTTATCGCTTAAATTGATACAACAAATAAAAATATATAGAACACCAAATCCATGTACAAATTAATGTTCTCAAGTTTTGTAACACTTTTACACATTCGATAAGAGGAAATAAGAAAACATGAATTGATAAAACACTTAATCATTTATGAAATTCATGTTGTTAACTTCTGTTTCATTTAAGAAGACTAAATATCAATATAACACACTGAACAACATAACTCAAGTTGAAACTGTAGAAGTGATTATTCACATGTAAGGTTATAGGAAAGAACTATTGATTAATGTAAACTCGATGTGAAAGTGCGAGATTGATTTCGTCGAGCCTTGCATCAATGAGTGCAGAAATGGGGGGTGTAGAGCACATGAAATATTATTTTTGACCTCAGGACTTCGTTAGCAGTAGTTGAAGGATAAACATACTAAAAGTCCACGCCCCTGGAGTGGAGGGGAAGGAAGAAGGTCCCATTTTTAGGTCCTTCAATTATATCTCGAAAACAGTGAACTGTAGAAAAATATGTAACAAATAAAAATTAAATTTAATAAAATTTCCTATAAAATTGTTTATATACATATTTGGCGAACTTCCAACGGGTTTCGAGATATACGTTATTGAAAATCGATAATATTCGATCGATAAAAAATAATTTTTACCTCTCTTTTTGTCAAACATTTCCTACAAGTGCCAGAAACTAATATATGACAAAATATCACTACCAATTTAGATCATTAAATTTACTTTGATTTCATATATTTCACAAAAAGGAAGGTAAGCGATATTTTTTTCTTTCGAAAATTATCGATTTTTAATAACGTATATATAGAAAACAGTTGAAAGTTTGACAAATATGTATATAAACAATTTTATAGGATATTTAATTAGCTTTTATTTTGATCTGTAGCATAGTTTTCTAGAGTCCACCATTTTCGAGATATAATAGAAAAAACCAAAAATGAGACCTTCTCCCCTCCCCCCTACCGTAAGCTCACCCTTCAGGGGTGGGTACTTTTAGTACTTTTCTAACTACACCTAACGAAGCTGTGAAGTCAAAATTTATCACATATTTCATGCACTCTACAATACGTTCATTGACTGGACTAGTTAATACCGATCTGTTGATATCTTAGAAATAGGTCCCGGGTGTGGGAATTTTATTATTTTATAAAATTTATTGCTATAACCTCTCATGTAAACAACTACTTCTACAGTTTCAACTTGGATTGTGTTGTTCAGTGTTAATATTGATATTTAGTCTTCTTAAATGTAAAAAGGTAAAACAGAAGTTAACAACATGAGTTTCATAAAGGATTTAGTGTTTCAAAAATTCATGTTTTCTTATTTCCTCTTCTCGAATGTGTAAAAGTGTTACAACAGTTAAGAAAATTAAGTTCTACATGAATTTGGTGTTTTATATATTTATATTTGTTTTTATCAATTTAAGTAAGAAAATTTCAGTATACATATTTTGTGAATCGATTCTTTTTCGTCCATATTACTTATTGTCCTAAAGTGAGACAGATTGTATTATTAACTCAATATAACACATCGATCTAAAAATAAATATGAGAAAATATATCACAGGTTTCATATTTTCTTTTTTTCACTTCCCTTGAGAAAATATAGCAGAAATTAACATCATAACTTTCAACAAGAATTCTGTGATTTATATATTTATAATTTGTTATTTAATCTTCTCTGAAAAAGTTTATCAGGAGTTATACATCACTGGTGATTTAGAATTATATTATTTCTCATTTAATATAATATTAATTCAACATTCATTAAGTGTCTTAAATTTTGGTATTTTCTTATTTCCATTTCATTATTTTCTTATTTCTCAATTTAATAAAAGAATGTAAAAAAAAGTTAATATTACTTTGAACTTCGATTTAGAGTTCTCCATAAATGAAGGAGAATAACCTATCCCTCGAAATTAAGTAGCGACTAAAACACCGAAATAAGCCGGAACAAAGTTAGAATTGATAAAAGGTATTCTCGGCGGGCGTACGGGCTGAAGACACGCTTGTGTAACGGTACCATATGTATATATTGGGTTGTTTCACATGAAATGTCCGTTTTCAAGGTAAAGGGATTTTAGTAAAAATACAATATGAAAACAATATAATTTTATTCGAAGTATTTACCTTCTTTTTCTACACATTTTTCCCAACGTGACAACAACTTTTTTATCCCGGATTTGAAAAACTCTGAGCTTTGAAGTGAAACAAAATCTGAAAACGCACTTTTGATTTCAGCATCATTTGCAAAAATTTTTCCTCTGCAGAAGTTGTCTAAATTCCTGAAAAGGTGATAATCTGTTGGAGACAAGTCGGGAGAATATGGTGGGTGCGGAAGAACTTCGTACCCCAGCTCTTTCAATTTATGCATGGTAAGTTTTGAAACGTGGGGTCTAGCGTTGTCGTGTAGGAGTATAGGGCCCTTCCGATTTACCAATCCAGGTTGTTTTTTAAATAATTTTTCATGCAATTGGCCAATTTCATTGCAGTTGGTAGTAGAGGTAATGGTCTCACCTCTAGGCAAAAAAGGAATAATGTATGATTCCAGCCATGGACCACCATACTGTAACCATCAATTTTTTTCGGGTACAAATTTGGTTTTGGCATTTGTCCTGGGCTTTCGTCGATGTCTAACCACTGCCCTGACCGACGCTGATTGTCATAAGCAATCCAGCTGCCGGACGACCTAGTTTAAACTCATAAAAAAATATTACACGAAAATCGCGTGTTTCCATGTTCATATTTGAAGGTATACTAAACAGTGTGTAATTGATTGGGAAGCTAATGTTTATAAAAGAAAAGTAGAGGATTAGTAACTGCTTGATTATGATATGTGAACTTTGGAAGTATACCACAGAGACTCGCAAAATCCTCTATGTATTTCAAATATTATAAAATCGGACATTTCATGTGAAACAACCCAATATATATATGATAATATTTAAAAATTTATAATATTTTTATTACGAAATACGATATCGGCTGTGGTAAACTTCTCATTTTAGTCTGTCTGAAAAAAATGACAGATGTCGCTCAGGTAGCCGCATCTTGGTACTAGTGAAAAAACTAGCTCATTGTAAAACACATGCTATTTTTTTACTTCGGCGCACGTTCTATATTTGTTATCCGGCAGATGCTTCCTAAATGATTTAAAAATATCACGTTTCTTTTCAATCTTGGGTCTCAGATGAATTTAATTCTAAAAAGGACATTGTTATTTATTTATTATCACAATCACTGTTTGTTATTTTTATTTGTTTTGCGTTCCGTTTATTATCATGTTATGGAATCTTGTCAAATAACCCAACTAACTAATAATCTAATTAACCTAAACTAATTGTTAAAAACATCTCTTATTTGTGTTGTCTCACATAAACTGTCCGTTTTTGGAAACAGGAAGTAAATAAAAAAAACATAATTCCCGTAAAGACTAACTAAATTTTCGTTGCCATATTTGATGAAGTTTGAATCACGTGATGAAACGAAGTGAGAAAAGAAATTTTTTTTCAATTTGTTCACCTGGAAAAATGATTCGCTCAGACTCGTGAAGACCTATCAAATTTATTATTAGTCCAGTCAATGAGCGCTGAAATAAGGGGTGTAAACACATGATGTATGCGATGATATTTTACCTCAGTGCTTCGTAAGGAGTAGTTAGAAGATAAGCATACCAAAAGTCCCCGCCTCTAGGGGGTTAGCTAACGGTGGGGGGGAGGGGGAAGAGAAGGGTCCATTATTGGATGTTTCGATTATATCTTGAAAACGGTGGACTCTAGAAAAATAGGTTTAGAGTAAAAATTAAAGTTAATTAAATTTTCTATAAACTTGTCTATATAGATATTTGTCGAACTTCTAGCGGTTTTCAAGAAATATGTTATTGAAAATCGATAGTCTTCGCAAAAAAAAAAATTACCTCACTCTTTTACAAACATTTGCTTCTAATTCCTTCGACAATCGTTTATCAGTAAAAAAGTCAAAATCAAAGTTTTAGAGAATTAAATTTACTTTAATTACATATATACATTTCTGGCGCTTGAAGGAAATGTTCGACAAAAAGAGATAGAAAATGTTCGATTTTCAATAACGTATATCTCGAAAACCGTTGGAAGTTCGACAAATATCTATATAAACAATTTTATATTATTAAAAAATTAGCTTTAATTTTTATTTGAAACATATATTTCTAGAGTCCACCGTTTTTGAGATATAATCGAAAAATCAAAAATATAGTACCATTAACCCACCGTTAGCTGGGCGGGGACTTTTAGAATGTTTATCTACTAACTACTGCAAACGAAGCCCTAAGGTAAAAAATAATCTTATATTTCATGCACTTTACAATATGCTTATTGGCTGGTCTATATTGACAGTTTGATTTTCAAAACCGAAAGGTTTTGAGGGAATGCGCATGCCTACAACCACACGTGGGTTTTAACTTTCGATGTCAGAAGTAAAACCAGCCTAGTAAGAATGTATTTTCATTTGAAATAAACAGGAATTTATTTATAAATGGGAAAAATAAATCAAAATTATTTTTAAAAGAAAGAATAATGAAATAAAAAAATCCTATTTTTATATTTATAGTTTTTTTATTAATAGGTAATTTGAAAATCTGAACGAAATATTATTAGAAAAATTTCAATTTTTTTAGTAAAAACTAAAATTAACTAGGATTTTTTTAGTATAAACTAAAATTACAATACTTCTTAAGTTATATTTATGTATATTTTTTCATAAACTTTTTATCTCTTTATTTATCCCTTTAATCATTTTTAAAATGGCTCCATGAATTAACATGGAATTTTGTTTCCAGAGACACGATTTTTTTAATTTAATTTTTTTTTTTTTTTAGTACTCATTCTAAAATTTAATTTCAACAGGGAGTTTAACCCGTTTTCTGGCAAGATGTCAAATTTTTATAATCTTTAAAAATTAAATTACCTGATTATACCTGTTGATAGCCTTCCAATACCCTCACAATGCTACCAATCGTTTACTTAGATTTCCCTTTCGTGTGTGACAATTCGTTATAATAAGGGTTAAAGGAATTTAAAAACCAGGAAAACTGTTTTGAAAATAACTATTAAAAATAATTTTTAGAGCACCAAAGAAGTTTATCAGAATGTGGAAAGAGACTATGCGGGAGAAGAGATTCACGTTTCTCGGGCATTTGTCCAGAATGAACGAAGACGGATTAACAAAACATATATTCAACTACCTCTGGAAGAAGAATACTCCAGCATGGATTAAAGAAGTTAGGAAATACCTTAGGATTCCTCCTAGGAAGACCAAATAGAAGCGTACGAACGTGGACAGAAGATCAAAAGAAGCAGACCAGTAAACGCATTAAAGAGTACTGGAAACAGAGGAGACCAAATGCAATGGAAAAGAATAAGAGGAAATAAAGTTATAGTGTGATCCTATGTAGTCAATTCGTGTGTAAAAAAATAAAAATAAAAAATAAAATAAACAGCAGTGAAAATTACTGAAGTTATATATTTCATATCAACTTTATCTTATTACTTAGATCCTCATTTAGGAATTAGATTTGAAGAGAGGGAAAGTATTTACAATCGAGAAAAAAAAAAAATTTCAGCGAAAATTAATTTTGATACTGACCAAAATAATATTTAAAAACAGAAAACGTTTTTGAAGAACTATTTTGTATCCATTACCTAGGGATTACCATTTTGCAAACTATGATAACTGGTGTCGAAGGATGTGATGAGGACTGAACTTTTTTCAAAATCAATTTTTTTCAACCGAAGGAACACTTAAATTTGTAAATATTTTGAAAAAAGAAAATCGTACATAAACTTTTTTTAGTTGAAGAGTTATTAAATAATTACAGGAAATAATTAATTGGTTAAAATTCATTAGATGATGTTCGGTGATAAAATCGACGCCATTACTTCATCTTACTTTCTCAGGCTTCCGACAACGGGTGCGCAAAATATGGGTCAAAAGGTAACGAGAGTAAATCTATTGTTTTTAATTAAAACGGGATTGGTTGTCCTCAATCGTGTAACCCGACGCTCAACTACCTTACTTGAACAAAAAAAAAACTTCCGGAAAGAATCATAGTCAAAAAGAGCTTGAGGGCCGAGCAACGATGTAAAAGTGCCCACGTAATCCTCCGCTATTAAAGAGGCTGTGCATTCCTAGACCAAACAGTTCCTAGGTACACAATGGAATCCCCAACCCGCGAAAAGGTAGGCTTCAAACTCTTCCCCCATCTATAATTCCGGAGCATTAAATTTTTTTTCACAATTGTTTGGAACACTATTACATTGCAATTTTTTTTATAAATTAAGCTGAGAATCTCGATGGATGTAATGTTATTCCGGAAAGCAGTTATGTGAATAAGCCATAATGATTCAAATTGAAGATATTGTTTTAAGAAGTTAGCAAGTGAGTTCCTTAAAAAACATGCATACGTTTTTCACTTGACACAAAAGCTGGAAAATACACCTTGAATGGCATTAGAGGAAAATACTGATAATATGCACATAAATTAAAGATAAAAAGAATCCCACACCTGGCACTACAACAATTGGGACACTTTCATACTGGCAAGTATCACTAACAGAGTTAAAAGTTTCAACAACATACTTATAATAACAATAATAACATATTTTATGGTACAAACAAAACTTTCAAGAAACTAGGAAATTTTCAATTTAATTGTTTATGCACTGACAGGCAGAAAGTTCCACCCAATTGATTTTTTTTTTTTTTTCATTTTTATAAACGTCTCTTTCTTTTATAGAGGTTTAGGTCCCCACATATTCATACGAAACCTATTAAGATTATTATTATTATTATAATTTTTTTTCAACTTTTATTGAAATAGATGTAAAATCTGCCTCAGTGAAGGGCAATAGTTAACAGTGCTAATGATGTATTTATTCATACCATATATACAAGTTCACATACATACAAAATTTATAGTAATAAAAGATAAAAATAAAACTAATAATTACTTTCAATTAAAAAAATAAAATGAAATCATAAAATTAATAATAATAATAATTAAAAAAAAAAAATATTAAGAAACATTCATACTATACAGGGTGAGTAGTTCGTAGTGAAAAAAAATAGGTGAAACTAGATCAAAAATTTTGAAAAATGTCTTAGACCTTACCTTTCTATTCCAATCCGTTGCAGATATACGATAAATCAAAGCTTTTTTTGAGGAAACCAAGTTTTTTACCATAAAAGATGTAATATCTCCATTTTGTTTAAATATTTTTCAAACTTTGACCACAGTTTCGGATTTAGCATTGAATTTCCTATAAGAGCAGTGTATTTGTAACCTTGAATTTTACAAACTTGGAATCTAAAGAACAGCTTGATCTTCACCTTATTTAGGGAAGTTACAACGTCTTATATTACTTCAACGCTCACCGTTCTTCGAAAAAAACTATCCACAAAACTGCAAATCACACGAAATCTTGAAGAGTTTATTATGTTTATAATGCAGATTTCCATTAAGGGATTGTTATTAAGTTTGATTTGTATGCCAAATGAGATCACCATGTTTTTTCGGTTTTAAAAGTAAATTTCTCCATGAAATCAAAACAGAATCATTACTTTTAACATATCATTCGCAAGCTGATTAAATTTTCAAGATTTCGTGAGGTTTGCAGTTTTGTGGACAGTTTTTTTCGAAACGTTGAACGTTAAAGTAATGTAAGACATTGTAACTTCCCTAAATAAGGTGAAGAACTTTAGGTCACAAGTGTGTAAAATTCAAGGTTACATGTATTCTTCTCTTATAGAAAATTTAATGCTAAATCAATAAAAAAATAAGAAAATGTGGTCAAAGTTTGAAAAAAATGTAAACAAAATTGAGATATTACAGCTTTTATGGTAAAAAAAAAACGTGATTTCCTCAAAAACGTCGGATTGGAATAGAAAGTCTGCGGCATTTTTCTTCATTTTTGATCTAGCTTCACACATTTTTTTATTTTTTTACACCAAAAGGTACTCACCCTGTATATTTATAGCAACTAAGTCAGAACTTTAGGGTTGTATTTTGTATTCTTGAAGAAACAGATGGCCTTTACAGATACATGGTATTCTCTCACAGTGTTTCTGCTTATTATTCGCATGTTACTTCACCATTTTCGTGACTCTATTTTAAATAGCATATTCTTTGAGAAGCATTAGGATAATTTAATATTGTTTACTTGAATTCAGTTATACAAAAAAGAAAAATAATTCATTTAAAATCCATTATCATAAGGTAACTTCTAAAGGTTAATAAACCCAAAACGCCGTTTAAATCTGACTGGAATCTCATCGCGTGTTTCCTAAAAAATATCTATTTTCTGTTGTAATAAGACATGCTCCTAGTTAATTCTATTAGTCTATATAAAATTAATTAGTTAATATACTTAATAAAAATAGGAGTGGTGATTTTTGACTGTAAATAGATACCAAGTTTGTAAATTTCAAGGTTACAGGTACTCAGGTGTTATAGAAAATTAATGCTAAATCCAAAAATGTGGTCTAAATTTGAAAAATATTTAAACAAAATTGAGATATTACAGCTTTTATGGAAAAAACGTGGTTTCCTCAAAAAAGTCTTTGATTTACCGTATATCTGCAACGAATTGGAATAGAAAGGTGAGGTCTGCGGCATTTTGCTACATTTTTCATCTAGTTTCACCCAATTCTTTTTTACACTTAGAGGTACTCACCCTGTACATACAATACAGACACACTCCCTAGGGAACCCCAAATCGAGCCTATTCCCCACTTATTGGGAGTCAAGGCCAGACCCGATGAGATCCCAGCGCTGCTCTCTCAGCTGCATCACTGGTAATATCCAGTGGAGGATTAAGATTATTAATAAATTAATTCAATAAATGCAAGAAGCACTTAAAAAGAACCAAGAAACTTTTAATTTACAAAATTTGAATCAATGATTTTTTTATACGCTTATTGCGTTCATTACGTCTTGCATTCGATGGTAGTATAGATCTAATGCGATTTTGAATAAATTCTTTATGGACATGCCCAAATGCTAAACTTTAATAAATCATATTAATTTTTAATCAAAGAATATGGGGGTGTAAACACATTAAGAAAAATGAAACTTTTAACAGACCCGAAGCCTATAGAAGTAAGTAAATTAAGTTGTTTAGTCATCCATTCTAAAATAAATTTTATCCTTATTGCCCCGTTTATAGAGAATGACTGTAACTTATCAATGGACTAGCATTGTATCCGAATAACTGGAAGAAGTGTGAAGCTTGGCTTTATTCTGACCTGCGCGATATCGTGACACAAGTTCGATCGTAAATTTGTAGCATATTTCTCTGGAGACTTTTGCAAACAGAAAGTCGCTCTACGCAAGAATAGGAATAAAATCCGTAAAAGTTCGATGGCTTATTTTGTTAAAATGTTTTTAGAGTGTTAAGGCCTGTTTGGGATCGATAGAAGGAAATTACTGATACCTTCAGATATCACGAAAATGATCCTTAAGCACGAATATTTCTTCAAATGAAAAAATTATTGAGTCATAGAAATAGTATCCAATTTACCCTTTTTAGATTAATTATTTTATCGCTAGAAAATCCAATCGTTCTTATCAGTTGTGAATAGTCAAGTGAAAGATGGTCGAAGCGATTATTGGATAAACGCCACAAGCACCTGCTGTACCCACGTGAATAATGGACGAGCTGCGGACAATCTCAAGACAGAATCGATGTAGGATTGATATTTTAGCTATCATAATTCTGCTTTATAGGATAATAGGTCTGATATTTGTACGAAATATCTCGTTTGAAATCATTTGGAAAATTTTTAAGTTGGATATTCAACTAAATTATTATATTATTCATAGATTTCACAATCTATACTGTTATATAAAAGGACCAGTCATTTTTCGTTTCTGATCACTAAACGCGAATACTACTGAACCAATATTTACCAAATTTTAACCACATTATCTTTATAGTTCCAGGAAGGTTTAGCAATAATAAAATCTACTGATTTTCAATTAATTTGTTATTAAAAATGCGCTACAGTGAAGTTTGAAAATTTATCTATAGGTGGCGAGCGCCATTCTATATGAGAGGTTACAAAAGTAAGATGTTATATACAGTTAGAAATTGTTAATAAAATTTACTTTTATTCAATTTAATTATTTTTAAAAAAATAAATACGTGTTGCGACATGCTTATCACTGTGAAGTATTAAAATTGACTGTTAAATGGTTGGCACCATTTCGAGATATAAATTACAATGCTAAACCTATTGAACACATCTGTATAAAATTTACAAACTCAATACAAGATTTTTATCGATGGACAAATAAAACTTCTATTATTACATTAAATTATTTATTCTTTACTTATGAGAGCGGGCGATGGGGGATGCTAGTTATTGATAAAATTTTACCAAAATTTAGTGATGCCAAATTTCATCAAATTATTTAATTTATTTCTGCCTGTTGTTTAATTAGATTAAGATTTACTTTTTTTGTGAATAAATATTTATCTCAATTTTAATCATTCAGATTTTATTGCCAATGATTCAAATGGTGAAACAATTAAAGAATAATAATAATAAAATAAAATAAAGAACGATTTATGATAGAAAATCACCAAAAAAGTCTTTCTCAGAAGTAGTCCTAGAGAGGACATCACCAGCAGAAGCCGTTCTCTCCGTTCTCTGAAGCTACGCCAGTGCACAATACCAAGCAGTTGAGATGCAAAGCTGTATTAGAATCTATAATAACGCATGTCTCAAGTCCAATGAATGATTAATGTAAGGAAATAAAGAAAATTAGTATATATTGAAATGGACTTTTGTAAAAAGGTGGAAGAAAAATTCAGTTGAGATAGAAACAAGAAAGACAGAAATTAAGAACTGATTCGGTTATAACGAAATAACCTTTCAATATTAGAAGGAAAATGAGTAAATTAAGAGAATGACTCCTGAAAGGTTACCGAAGATTGTCAAGGTGGATGACTGTGGAAGAAAAAAGAAATGGTCGGAGTAAGATAAATGGATTTAGTGGAAGAGATTAATAGAACATGGCATTAGGGAAGAACAAGCTGCGGATTAAGAAATGTGGAAGGGAATCATTGATGATATAAACCAAGGAAGACAGAAATGGAAAATTCCTTAAAATAAAATAATTGTAATGACCTCCTATGTTGTTTGTTAAATCCACTCTGGAAATGGATTCATAAAACCTTGGAAGAGTTTATGTGTAGCAATAAATTGAAAAAAAAAAACAAAAAAAAACTTGATGTCGCCTTGTTAGACAATAAGGTTGTGAGGCACTATTACTTTTTTATTTGTAACAAATACAATGATCACATTGTACTGCACTCACTAAATTCATATAAAATATGAAAAGAAGTGATAATCATTATTCTGAGTCACGTTCTCTAAGAATAACACAAAAGCACAATTAAATGGTACTGTTGTCACACAGCATTAATTTCTGACAAAGACATTGCAGATGAAAGATATTAAGATATTCAATAACTAGATGGAGGAATGGAGGGAAAGCGGAAATAGCGAAGGCGGAAGTATTTCGGGTCTTGGTGATTAGAATATAATGGTACCAAGTTATGCTGTCGAAAATTAGGATAAAGCCACGTTGGAATGCCAGCAAAAGATGTGACAGTGTCTGGTATTTCAAAAACTGTGGGTGGAATCATATGAAGAAATCCATTAGTCTCATTTTGTTTCCATATTTCCTTAATGTCCTCTATGTACTAAGAATAAGCTTCAGGGAGGATGCAAAAAGTTGATTGCCTACAACAAGCCAACTCCTCCAACACTTTGATTTGCCCAATCATGGCGAATGAGCATATAGTAAGAATGGATATAGATGTAATGGGAATATTAGGTTTGAGCCTGATATATTTAGTTTCTAACATATATATGATGATGAAATAATTAAGGAAATAATCAAGGAATCAACATGTACAGGAAGTGATCGGGAGTAAACGTGATAGGACAGCAGGGTATTAGTCATGCTGATAAAATGAAGGATATTATGGTGTTAAAGGTGAAGGAAATTTTGATCTAGATCTTAAAGGTGCAATTATTTCATACAAGTGAGAAGTGCAAGAATAAAGAAACCGATAACTTCAACATAAAACCTGAAATTAAAGAATCACATAGCGGACTAACATGTAGTGAAGTGGAATATAAATAATTAAAAATAAAATAGATAAAATAAGTTTGGATGATTAAAAAAAACAAACAGAAAAAGAGTAATATTTTTGGAATATCTTTCAAATCCTGGAAGTCTTCTACTTTATTGACGATTTTAACAGCAGAGCATTATCACGCCGACTTTGGACCCTTCGTCGTACAAACAAGCGACCCTCTTTTGTTTCACTAACCGATAAACATCACTGACCTTTAACATCGTTTACATCTTTTTGGACATAGATTTTCATGTGTCATTTCCAGCCGTCAAGCGGACAAAACGCGCAATAATCGATGATGGCCGGTAGTCCTCCTCTCTCCTCGATATGTTTCCCTCCAGTTAGTCTAAGATGTTCTCACATATCTCTCCGGTATTTTGAAATCGGATGGCTTTTCCCTCATATCCGACGTCAATACTTCCTAGGAGCTGCTTTCATATTTCAATCATTAAAAACAAAAAACCCATCTATATTCATGACCTTACTCAGCGCTCCTCCATTTATACAAGAACCCAATCCATCAACCAGTACACTCCTCCGCGTCAAACTGCATCCTTCAAAAAATCCTCTATCGTTTGTGCTTCCCCATTATGGATTTCCTTGGCCATCTCGATTAGAAAATGCTCTCCTCTAACTTCATTTAAAAACTATTTCTTTATAGTCCAATCAATAAAAACATTGTAGAGTGCATGAAATTTCCGATAATTTTTGACTTCATAGCTTCGTTAGGAGTAGAAGGTAAACATACTAAAAGTCCCCGCCCCTGGTTAGCTAACAGTCGGGGGAGGGAAGATGTTCATTTTTTTTGGTTTTTCGATTATATCTCGAAAACGGTTAACTAAAGAAAAATATGTTTCCAATCAAAATTAAAGCTAATAAAATTTCCTATGAAGTTGATTCTATATAAATTTGTCGATATTCTGATAGTTTTCGAGATATACGAAAATTGGTGATTTTCCGGAAAAAACCAAATGTTACCTCACTTTTTGTCAAACGCTTGCTTTTAGTACCTTCCACGATCGTTTCTCAGAAAAAATGTCAGAATCAAAATTATAGAGCATTAAATTTACTATAATTTCAAATTTACGTTTCTGGCAGTTTAAGCAAATGTTTAACAAAAAGTGAGGTAAACATTTTTTTTATTTTTAAAATTATCGATTTTCAATAACGTATGTATATCTCGAAAACCAGTGAATGTTTAACAAATATGTATATAAACAATTATATTGGGAATTTAATTAGCTTTAATTTTTATTCTTTACATACATAGCATATTTTCCTAGAGTTCACCGTTAAGAGATATAATTGAATAACCCAAAAATGGGACCTTCTTCCCTCCCCCCCCACCATTAGCTCACACCCCAGGAGCTTTTAATATGTTTACCTTCTAACTACTCCTAACGAAGCTATGAAGTAAAAATTATCGTATATTTCATCCACTCTACACTCCTCTTTTCAGCACTTATTCACTGGACTATTAGTTCCTGAACTATTATTCTTCCATGCAAATGTGAAATATGCATATTTATGTAATTTATTTTAGATGTATAATAGTATATTTAAGATGTATCTCTTCATAAGATTTCTCATTTATTTTGTAACTTATAATGCTAAACACTAGTTTTCTTAGTCAAAAAATTATGATCGCACTCTGATCTAGCATCTCATAAAAACAGGTGATGGGTGGAATGAGGGAATATGGTTCACCATAATGATCTATTAATGCTAATTTTTTTACTTTTTATTTATTTTTTTTTCTTCATCTGACTACACCGCGTGTATTACTGGGGAAATGTGCCCTGACCTACTAGGTTTGGTATTGACTTCTCGGAAACTCTACACCGGATTTCAGGAAACGGTGTAGTATTTCTGAATTCGATACCTCAAGTTCCGATACCTCACATTAGCGAGGGTCGATTGGTTGTGACGGGGTTTTCTAATATTGGAACAGTTATTATTTTCATGTTTTTAAAATATAGAATAGAATAAAATAGAAATAAAATTTCATTCTGGAACTAAGTCTCTAAAGAATAACATTTACATGACGGAAAATAAATTATATATCATATTATTAATATATTATTTTAATAGGCTCAAACAATCTTTGAGTGTGGTCATATCATCAGAGAAGTATGATTATAAAACTGTTAACTCACCATTGATGGTGTATACCTGACAGTATTAAAGGGTGCAAATTTTTATATGTTAATTTTTTTATTTTTTTTTTATTTTTTTTTTTTTTTTTTTTAAACATAAGTAATTTATGGGTTTGAAAGTCTGACTTCCAGCGACGTGAGCTTGAAGAAATGTTTATGAATGACAGCTCTTTGTATTTGAGAGTATCTATCCTCAGAAAGGTTTTCGGACCAAAAAAGTTGGCCAAGAGTGGAGAAGACGCAAAAACTATACAAACTCTTCAAGTACTCAGATGTCAAGATGGCGAAAGAGTTCACATGGCACGCATGCAAGATTCGTTGATTCTTTTATGGAAATCTTTTATGAAATTGTTTCATTATTTTCGATATTAAAGCATTTTATTCGGTGTTGGAACAAAAGCCCTCACCATGATCTCTCTTTTTCATGACATCTAGATTCAAAATTGAAAATTTTTAAAAATACCAATAATACAACTAAATCCTTTTACAAACAAATTTTCATGTTCACAACATTTTTGCCTGAAACTCCTAACAGTCTTGGATCTTTAATGGCCAATTGTAAAAAAAAATAGTACCAGCTTTTCAAATTAATTTCAACTTCAAATGGATTTTAAATGTTTCTAACATTTTAAAGTATTGCCCATGAATAATGCCTTATGAGAATAGATTATAGTATTCATAAATACAACTTCTTCCTAAAATCAATCGTTTCGACTTCTAAGGCTGGCGTGCCAGTCAAGACGGTTCACCTTAACGACCCAATCACCCCCCCCCCCCCCCCCCCCCCAAAGAATCTAGAGATAGCGTGCGCCGAATTCCCGACATCAGATATAATTTTTTTTAATAAAAGATATTGTGATTGTTTCTACTCATAATAGTCATAATTTTTTAAATGGTTCAAATGAGAAATAAACATTCTGGCAAATATCATTAAGGATAAATAAAAAAAAATTCAAATCGTAATCAAATTTAATTATCAGACATTTAATAGGTGTTTCCACATTTATGGTGAATTTCATTACATTGGAGTAATATATAGGGTGATTCAGGGTTAAGTAGCCACACCGAAAATTTGAACTAAGGACCTGTTTTGAACCTCAAAACAAGAAAAAAATTCCGCAAACACTTTGCTTAGGAGATATTCAAACCTGAAAATTTTTATTCTCATGAATTATTTAGGCATAGCAAAGAAATTTTTATTTATTTTTTTATTTTATCAATTTATTTAAATTTAGATCTGTACAAATATACATCAAATAAACGTGTTAAAAAGGTTTACAATAACATGTCGAATATAGAACATTTATAATGTAATAGAAGTTCTATATTATAAGGTCTCGAGGTCATCTTCTTTTCAGACGCCTCGCAGGGGTATCGGAAATGGAATGCGTAACAAGTTGAGAGACTAGTGGATTTGAGTGGTTATGGAGCTTCCTATGAAAGGATAGGTATTTGGTTTGGACTAAATCAGCAACATATGGAACATTAAGATCTTTATGGACAAGTTTATTGGTGACAACGTAAGGAGCGTTGAGGATTTTTCGAAGAATTGTGGATTGTAAGGATTGGATACGAGATGAATTTGATAGTTTAGTGGAGCACCAAAGCTTAACTCCGTACGTCCAAATATATCTAATTACAGTCATGCAAATGAGTCTTTAGTAATTAATTAATTTTATTTATTTTCTATTTTTTTTTGTAATAGATGACAGATTAAATCATCTAAAATACAGATCGAATAACGATATATACGTTAGGGATTATCTGTCGCAAGAGGGACATTAACTGACTGTGGCTTGTGTGGATAGATGATAGCTTACTGAGATTAGCCACGAACAAATCATAGTTTGATGACCGACACGTTACGATAACATCAATTGTTAAGATTGCCTTGTACATAATGCAAAGATTGGCTGTACTTTATAGACAAGTGGTCTTTATGTCAGTGTTCGATCGATGAGTATTCAAATTAGCCATTGTATTATGGAAATTGATTTGTAAGTGTCAATATTTTTTCGGTAATATTTCGATTCATACAATATATACAATACAAGTGTATAAAGAAACTAACTAAACAAGATTTTAAATTAAAAAAAAAAATTAAAACTCCAGACAACTAAACTTGGCAAGCATGTCTTGTTAGGACGTTTAGAATGAATGGTGGGAAATAAGATTCCCCTCATCAACAACCAAGTAATAAAATCATCCTTAGGGTCTTCCAAGAGGATTGAAAGACAATTAATAAACCTAATTTATTTATTTTTCTCTTTATTATTATTATTTTATTGTTTTCTTTATACCAGGCCGTTTCAAGAGTTCTGTCGTTTTTTCATTAAATAAGATTAATTTGGTCTTTCCCTTCTTTATTATAATTCTTTAAATTCAACCTTTTTCAATGTAAACAATATTGTTTACTGTCTTTGAAATAGGGATTACGTTCTGATCCAGTCACTGCTATGCGTCAAACATGTGTGGAAATATTTAAGCAGTTAAATAATTCACATCCTTGAGATACCTACATCAAATGGGAAAAATAAAAAAAAACTGGATAAATTGGTCCCTCACAAATTATCAGAGGCGAATTAGATTATTTGACTGACAACAGCTTCATCTTTAACTTCTCGATCTTTTACCCACTGATTATCTCCTTTATATGTTTTGATAATACACCAAAGCCTATAATTGGAATTAAATCAATTTCTTACAAGCAATGATCAATCATTTTTTAAAAAACAGTGGGATAAAGTTATTATTTGTAATGGAAATTATTTTAATGAATAGTTTTTTTTATAGTTATTAGTTCATTGAATTATTTAATTACCAGGACTTTTATTTTTTGATTTATTTTATATATATATATATATATATATATATATATATATATATATATATATATATATATATATATATATATATATATATATATATATATATAAATACAACCCATGAAGGGTCTTGAGTTCAGTTCTGCAGTGAGGATGTACTGTTACTGGGCCAACGGTTGTGAATGAAGAAGTTATGGCCAGAATACTCGCTCAATCGCCAATTTTGTACCCAATTAAGGGTACCCATTTTATAGAGGCTGGGTGTGCCCCAGAAGGGTCTCCCGACCTCGTCCGAGCCACGGCCGAGGAAACAGAAAATAAATTTGCTTTTCTCAGTCGTATTTGAACTCGGGAACGGGAGCCTGGTACACAAGCGCCTTACCAACTGAGCTTTTATAATAATGAATTTTATATTAATATTTACTAAATTTTGTATCATGTATAGTAAGAGAATTGTTCTTTTCTTATTTTAATTGTACAAACTCTATGAATGGATCCTTTGTCATCTTATTACCCATTACTCTCTATACAGCATGTAATATTCCTTTAAAAAAATCAATAGTTATTAAAAAATAAAAAAATACAGATAATCATTCATGCATTAATAATATACATTGGTTTGGTTATATGGTTATATATTTTATTATGTCAAAGGACAAGCCATTTTTCTTTTGTGATCACTAACCACGCAAACTAGGGAACCAATCTGTACCAAATTTTAACCACATCATCTTCATGGTTCAAGGAAGGTTTAGCAATAATAAAATTTAAAGATTTTTTAATTATTTTACCATAAAAAAGCGATAAATATGTGATGCGCAGTGAAGTTTGATAACCGACCGATAAGTGGAGTACACCATTCGAGAGAGGTTACAAAGGTAGGGTGTTATATAGAGCTAGAAATTTATGATAAAATTTAATTATTTTCAATTCAATTGTTATTAAAATTTTTGAGCGATATGTGGCCATTCTGCAACAGAGTTTGTAATCGTAAAACTATTAAACCCAATTGTACCATATTATAACTAGATATTCATAGTTCTGGATAATAGTTTTTTTTATAAAAACAATTAAAATGTATAGTCTTGAGTGTCAGAAACGAGGTTTGGCAAACTATCATATACTTTTATAGTTAGAAATTAAAATCCAACCAGATGGATCGATAAAATTATTTCTGCCAAATTGGATGCCTAATTATGCTTTTACGTACTCTTCGAACACCTAATCAATGCAATTTTAACTAGGCTAAAAATTACTGCCATGCCTGAAAATACCATTGAAGATATAATGCTAAATTCCATACTTCAATAAAAGATTTTTATCGATTAACTAATGAAATTCAATTATTAGTTAAAATTATCTAAGTTATTTATTAATGAGAGCGGGTGACCGCCATGTTGTATGCTAGTATATTATATTTGGTTATATATTATGGTTATTTGGTCACTAGATAAGGCAAAAATCTCTAGATTTAGTGAACAATTTCAGAGAAATGGTAGGTTTATACCGTTGCATACTAACAGATGCATGATGGAATAGACAATCAGTCATCCAGCAGGAATTAGTATGCGGGAAAAGCAATAGGCCTGGTTGCGCCAGTGTGTGCTTTCGTATGCTCAACAGATATACTCTATTTTTATAAGTCCTTATCATATCACTGAATCAAAACAGCAAATAACATATCTATATAAAAATAATACTATGGTTCGTTTGCACAAAATCTACGAAAATTTTCCGATTGCTTTGAAATTATCAAAAAAACGTTGCTTTCGAATAATCGCGTTATAATTATTTTAATATCGCACTTGTGACAGGTAAAAATATGTTTCTAATAAAGATTCTTACAACTGCTATCAAAATATTTTTACATTGAAAAACTCACCTTAACTCCTTTTCAATGGAGCCATCCTGCTTCGAGGGATTCTCTCCGCTTTCTCATAATCAGTTGTTTTTTAGCGTATCTGAAAATAAGTATATTTATATAAACATTTATTATTTAAATGAGGATGTAATATTAGTATATAGACAAGAGGTTATAATAATAGACAAAATTCTGTTAAAAGAAAAATATTGAGAGAAGATTTAGTTATTACTATAGTTATTGGTTAGGTTTTAAATTTATAGTTAACCATTGATAATTATTTTTATATCCTAGTTTCAATTTATGATGATGTTTATTAATTTGCAATATCATTCATATCAGAGTGTGTAGGTTTATAGTATAATTTGTAAAGAACTACTCATTTGCAAGACTTCAATAAAAGTTTTATACTTGATGGTCTTTAAGCCAGCTTCTTTTCAGACACCTCGATTGAGGATTGAGTGGGAAGCAAGTTGAGATACTAGTGGATTTGAATTTTAATGAAGTTTACTATGGAAGGATAGGTATCTGGTTTAGGCTAGCTCAGCAACATTATGGCACTTTAAGATGGCCATGGGTAAGTTAATTTGTAACAAAATAAGGTGCGTTGCGGATGTTCCGAAGGATTTCCGATTATTAGGATTGGATTTGAGATGAAATGGATGGTTTAGTGTAGCTCCAAAATTCAAGTCCTTATGCTGATGGTCCGATAACTGTCATATAAATTAGTTTTTTTTTTAAAATAATTAATTTAATTTAATTAAGTAGCTTTGAATTTGTGTCTAGTAAATGTTGAAGAAGTCCAAATTTGAAATGTATTTGTTTTTATTATGATAATTAATGAATAAAAATGAAATCTTGTCTTATTTCCCCTTCAAAAGAAAGAATGATCTAAAATATTGATAACAGTTAAATAATTAAATTAAAGTTTTTATTAATTTTTAAGAACAGTTCATTGAGTTATTTTCTATTTCATGATCATTTTATTCAGGCATAATGACCATCTACTAGGTGAAAAATATAGATTTTTTTTCTTAGTTAATTTTTATGTTTTCTTGTGGTGATGAATGCTAAATTAAATTTATTATTAACACTGATGACACATGTGTGTTATCAGTAAACAATGATCTCTTCATTGCCTCCCAAACACTCCAATCCCATATCCTAAACATTCAAGAATGGTATCAAAAATGGAGAATCAAAATAAATCCAAACAAATCTCACCAAATAACCTTTACCCTACGCCGTAATCCTATAAATTCCTGTCCTATAGTTTCCTTTAATGATATTCCACTAATCCCTGTTTAACAGACCCGCTACCTAGGACTCCATCTGGACAAACGTATTACTTGAAATCTACATAAAAGACTAAAACGACAAGAAACTGCCCTTTGTTTTTGACTACTTCAACATTTACTTGACAAACGTTCAAAGCTCCCTATTAATTATAAAAGACTCATATACATGACAGTGATTAGACCTATTTGGACGTACGAAGTTGAGCTTTGAGCTCAACTAAACCTTCTATTTCTTCCGTATCCAATCATTACAATCCAAAATCCTTCGAAAGATCCTCAATGCTCCTTACTTTGTCACCAATATACTTATCCATAAAGATCTTAATGTTCCATGTATTGCTGATTTAGCCGAAACCAGATACCTATCCTTTCAAGTAAGCTCCATAACCACTCAAATTCAGTTTCTCAACTCGCTTCCAACTCCATTCCCGATAATCTTCCGAGGCGTCTGAAAAGAAAATGGTCTTAAGACCTAGTGTAGAATTATTATTGAAGTGTTACTGATGAGTAGTTCTCTTTTTGACATGTTATTGTAATCATTATGAATACAGTTACTTAATGTATATGTTTTGTAAATATATATATATATATATATATATATATATATATATATATATATATATATAAATATAAATATAAAGCTTTATTATAGTTTAAGAGATAAAATCACTGTTTTTAACCAGCCGCGAGGTAAGACTCCGCACATTTGAATTCAAATCTTACTCGTGCCTATATATGTTATTTTGATTTTTGATTTTATAAAAAATAAAAATTATAATCGAAAATCCGTGTCCATTAAAAAAATAAAAATTGACCAATAGAGATGAAAAAATGTAATTTAAATGGTTATGTATACGTTGGAAAATATTTGAGAGTAAATTACAACATATATCGATGTGATTGGCTAAGTTTTTTTTTAATAGTTGTAAAAAAAAGTATCGGTAAAAAAGAATAGAAAATGTCTTATTAGTTTCTTTAAAACCGAAAAAGAGAGGATGCCGAAAGCAGGTGCTCTCCGGTTATCAACTTATGCTGATCGCTCCACCTGCTTCTTGTCTGGACATATTGCACTCATCCTGTTTTGTTTTTAGGACGAGAAACAGGTTCTTCTGCAAAGAGTGAAGTTTACATTTTTTAATTTACGAACAAAAATAAAATTCGCTACTTAATAAGGACATATGCTCGGTAAAAGTGAGGAATAATGAATAATTAGTTTATTTGTGACTCAATCCTGTTCAATGTCCAAAAACGTTCCAGTGTACGTTCCGCGATCGGATGCGGAGCAGGCAACGTGACCGACCCACAAGATGTCATTGGGTTGTGGAGTGTGATGTACTGAATCCAAATTGATCTTAGATTAGGTGATTAGAATCTAGAACGGAGTAGTTGCGTGTCGAAATGTACTGTTCTAGGATTTTACGCATGATAAGCGAGAAACAGAAGGGGAGTTCAGGTGGTATTGAGAGTTTGGGGAGCATATTTACTAGAAGTAATTTTTTGGAGCCAGGAAATATGTGCTGTGGAGGGGAGAATCGTATAAGAATGAAAAAAAGGATGGTTTTCAGTCATTAATTTTAGGTTATAGCATTTAATTAGATCCAGAACTATTATGGGAAAATAATCTGACAGTGATGTTTGATATTTCTGAAGGATACAATACATTTGGAGTGAAAATTTTTTTTTTTCGATGTATTAAAAGTTAGCAGCATTGAAGAAACAAGAGTGCGGGCTAGAAGTTAGAAAGAGGTGCTAACCGAAAACATTCGTTTTTTTTTTTTTGTTCACATCACTGACCAAACATTAATTTATAATTCATATTTTCTGGTTCATACTAATTTTTTTAGACTTCTTGAAAACGTATTGAAAAAAAAAAAAAAAAAAAGTGTTATTTAAATTAAATATGAAATAATCACCAGATAAGAATGTCTGTTCGGTTAGACATGATGAGATATTCAGTGCGGTTAGTTCGTAAAAGATATGATAAAACACTAGAAAATTATATTTTAAAAAGCTCCCTATACTTCTAGTGTGTAAAATGTGTTTAAATAAAAAATATTACTGTTTTTTTACATCAGTGCGCAGCTGAGAGAGAAGAGCTGGGATCTCTGTGTGCTTGACTTGTCCCTCCATAAGTGGAGGGACAGGTCTGGTCGGAGATCTCTAGGATGAACTTATATTGTAAATAAAGTATATTTGTATTTTTAACCTTTAATTTAATTTTGTCTTATTTTTTACTATTGCTATTATTACTATTTTTATTTATTTATTTATGTATTTTTTAATTTATATATCTCACCCAGATGTATATTGTATATTTTATATTATTTATGTATATCATAGTTCTTATCTGTTCTCTCTTTACTTTCTTATTATTTTTTTTTTTTTTTACTGTACATAATGTGTGAATGCAAGCCATCCATATTACTTATTGCCCAAATTTGTGGCAGATTGTAATAATTACTCAATAAACATTTTATTTAAAAAATAAAATAAAATAACAAATATTAAGCTATTATTATTCAAATAGCATTTTTAAACAATTTCCGAGTTGTAATGTATAGTGTTGTCTCGCTAAATGGAACTCGACTCCTGTCCGAATTACTTTTTTAAGTTTTAAACTTTTTATTTTGAATAATTACAAGCTGACTCAATTAAGGGCAATGAGTAATATGGCTGACAAAGACTCATTCACACAGTGTGTACAATGATAAAAAATAAAGTAAATATACAAGAAATAAAATCAAGTATAAAATAAAATAAATCGCCTCCCGAACTGCTAATAAATATTTGCGTATTCAAAATGTATTGCGAATACGAATTTTAAAATTCAGGTTTTTTTCTATATATTATGATAATTTAACATAAAGTTTGATTTTTTTTTTATTTTTAATCCTGCGCGCGATAACTCAGACAGTCGTACTCCGGGTCAGAGGGATTCTACTATTGTTCTAAATATCTACGTTTTCTACTTATATTTAAACAATAAATATGTGTTGATAATAAATAAAATTGACATTGATAATATCAAGGCTGAGCAATGTTTTATACTTTTCTATACTGAATCCTGAAGAAATTCGGATTGATGTGAAAAATTAAAAAAAAAAAAAAATAATTTCGTGATTATTCGGGAGTAGATTAACCGAGTAGAGATACGCGATTACCTTAAAACCATAATACTATTAAACTGTACTTTTTTTTCTTTACAGTAGAATATGTATACAAAAATGGGCCTAAATGTCAAAAATAATTTTCTTAAAAAAAAAAAAATTAATTTATATTTAAAATGTTTATTAATTCATATTTAATTGTTTATTGTTTAAAACATATTTGTGTTTAATAAAGTGTTTTTTTTTTTTCGGAATATCCATGATATTTAATAATTGCATCGTTTTCGTATTGCAAGAAGACCTACAACAGAACGATATTTTTCACCACATAAACTACGAGCTGTTGCAGTTGTTGTTTGTTTATTTCGTTTAACGCCGCTTTATGCTGCTATGGCTAATCGGACGATGCTACGGTGGAAGTCCTAAATTTTGCCTATCCAGGTATAATTAGGATAAGGATCTTTAACGAGTACCTGACATCGCACAGGCTCGGGACCCCCATTTTACGTCCCTTCCGAAGGACGGCATAGCTAAGGTTTTTTTAGTCCCTTTAAAAAATCCTAAGGTCATCTGCCGGGCTGCGAACGAGCAGTTATGTTTTATTTATTATTAAAATATAATTTTATAACTATTGGTTGTTTATAAATTATTATTAACCAATTATATCTGTAATTAAAAGCACTTTAAGACATGCAATGGCCTAATATGAAAAGAATTTTTTTTTTGTTATCGATGTGATATGTAATAACAATGTTTGTTAACTCTGATTTATTTTTGGAAATAAAAATTATTTAAAAATATTTTGTTGATATATACTCTTTTACGGCCATTTTGTATATTATTAACTGGGTTAAACACAGTTGTTAGATTAAGAGAAGTAAACTATATGACTGACATAAAATTCTTTCAAAATCATCTTCCATTCTATAATGTTATATCGCTAGCATTAAATTATTCAGCAAGGACATGCGATTATTTACACAATGAGTTTTCTCTGTTATATAATTTTAGTTTTTATTAGTCTTATTCAATTTTTTTTTTTTTTTTTTTAAATATTAAAACTATTAAGAGAATAAAAAGTGGAAAGATATAACTTTAACGGCTAATAATGTTTAAATATCATTACATAGAAATCATTCATAAATGCAGTCAAGAGACTTGTCAAAAACATCCTAGTAAAAAAAAAAACTTTGGCTTAATTCTTTTGAAAACATCTCTGATTATTTCATAAAATTGTATACTCTCTTCCAAAAAAATAATTTGATATTGTACAATTTCAATGATTGTTCATTCAGTGCTCTTATAAAATTAACGAGATTAGGTCTTCTAAATAATAAAATAATAGTGATTTCACTACCATTGAAATAATTTTTAAGTTAAATGAGGTACTAGGGTTTTTATGACAATAGAACATATGAGCCGGTGAGAATGAAATTTGTGTTATATTTCGAGAAAATGAAGGTTTTTCAAACGTACTTATGTTTTTTTATTATTTTTTTTTTTTATCTTTTATTATTTGAAATTTACAACTGTATTACAAAATACATCTAGTAAATATGCGGTGTATATAAGATATAATGACATGAATAAAACTTGAAGAGGAACTACCCATTGGTAGTACTCTAATGAATATTTACAAAAGAAGATCCCGAGGCCATCTTCTTTTCAGGCGCCTCAGAGGATTGCCAGGAATGGAATGGGAAGCAAGTTGTGCAACAAGTGGATTTGGATGAGGAGTGAGTTTATTATGAAAAGAAAGGTATCTGGTTCGTGCCAAATCAGCGACGTATGGGATATTAAGGTCTTTGTGGATGATTTCATTTGTGACAAAGTAAGGAGCATTAAGGATTTTTCTAAGGATTTTGGATTGGAGTGATTGGATGCGGGAAGAATTCGATGGTTTGGTGGATCCCCATAACTCTATACCGTAAGTCCAAATAGGTCTGATAATTGTCATATTGATGAGTTTTTTTGTAGTGAATCAGGAGATTTGAACGTTTGTCAAGTAAGTGTTGTAACAGTCGAAATCGACGTGCAGCTTCTTGTCTTTTCAATCTTGTATGAGGGTTCCAGGTAAGTCTCTTGTCAGATAAAATCCCAGGTATCGTATTTGTTCCACATTATTCGATTTACATTAATCGAAGCGGCAAATGCAATAACACCTAACACCATTCTCATAATTACCAAAGGAAGGAGTCAACAATAAAAGAAATTGTTTTAACCATCTTTGGTTCGAACTTTAAATTCTTCGCTAAGTTTTTACTAATAAATATTATCTGGTTTACTAGATTAAGCGCCACCTACTTTTTGTAAATTAATTTATTTTATTTTTATCTTAGTGGCAGATAATGTTGTAGGCTTTAGTCATTTGTAGGAAAAAATTAAAGCATAAAATGAAAAAAAAAAAAAAAAACAAATATATATATAATATATATATATATATATATATATATATATATATATATATATATATATATATATATATATATATTTATATATAAAAAGAAAATTGTTTCCTATTTAAATATTATTTATTTTGCAACTATTTTAGAAAAACTAATCCTACCACATCAAATTCATAAAAATCATGAGTCACATGTTTGAGAAATTTTTTAAAATGCACTTTGCGCTTCTATAGATTAAAATTTTGAGGGATACCCGTCAGAATTTGTCTCCCGATTTGCCCGCTTCACTCACTTGATATAAAAAAATATGACAGAATAAAAATTTCTCAACATGTATGTTTTCTCAAGTATGAAAAATCTGACACCAAATTTAAATCTTTAAGACGCTCAGTAGTTGAGTTATAGTTATAGTTATAGCGCCACATCGACTATTGCCGCCCCTCTACCGCCGAAACCTCGCACATTCTCGGGTGGAAACATGTAGTTTCATGGTCAGTAGAACCCCATGAACAATAATCAGAAGAGAAACATCGGTGCGTGATATTTGCATACTCAACCACACTCAGCGCATATACTAAACCTATTGACTAACACCACTCGCATTTTCAACATATATCCGTTTTTGTTAAATTTGATAATGATATTGTGTTTTTTACTGGATTTAGGTAAAGAGTTAAATATAATTGACAATGTCAATTAATAGGGCAGTGATAAAGGAGCAGTAACAGTGAATAATCTCAATTTTTAAATTTTTTTACTTACATCACTTTCATTCTTGCCGGATCATATTTGAATGTTAAACGTGAATTGATCTCGTGCATGACTCAAGGCAATTCGTTCCTATTTTTTAAAGACAAGGCTTCCTTGTGACACCATCGTATAAGTAAACCCAATATTCATAAAATATTGTTTATATATTCGAAATTAAAAAGCAGGGAACTCCTTTCTTTGAATTCTAGAATAATGGCAGTAGAACTTAAGTAATTATTATATATTTTTTTTCAACAGTTATTCAACAGTTAAAACTATTGAGCAAACCTCATACAGAAGGACTATCTAAACTAGATAGGTTAATTAGAGGTCAAGGAAAGAACTATCTTAGGAAGATCTTAGGCCCAAGGATCATGAATGTAGAAAGGTACCACAGGCCTAACGATACCTAAAGCAAGAACCTCTTATCACACTATCATCAAGAGACGCTTCCAATTCTACGGACACTTTGAGAGAATGAACGAGCAAGTCAAATATGATCTTCAAGCCTTCAACATCTCTGAATCCCACATCCAGGACAGACAAGCTTTTCGGAAAATGTTGAATGACCCACAAATAAAACTTAAGAAAGGGCAGATACCAAAGATATCTGAAGCAGGTTAACAACTACAGAGCCAGAAAATGATCGTAATGAACGTCTGGGATCACTAAAAGCTTAAGAAATGATGAACTATTTGTTTAGATTGACTTTGGGATTGGGAGATTCTCCAGCGGAACCATTAAATGGGGGGGGGGAAACTTGATGGTTGAGTATCATTGCTAACCACATCACTTCCATGTATAGCCGTTGTTCTCGCAACAATATTTCCTAACAAAGTACTGAATCCAGGACCCTTCAAAAGTTGTAGCGGTAAAGGTTTTACGATACTTAATTTATCAATTGTTACACACTCATCTTCAATTCTAAAAGCATACAAACATTTAAACATAACCATTTTGGTGTTCAAACTATAATTCTATTAAGGCAATTTTTAAAACAACTATTTATTAGTATTTGTAACTGTATACATCATATACAACAAGAAAATTTGAAGAAAATGGTTCATTATTCAATATGCCTCGGAGGATTATCTGGAATTGATGCTATGGATGCTACTTCTGAATTAACATGAAAATACATATACCGACAGCCAAAAAAAATCCACCTACTTGATTATTTTCATTTTCCTGACTAAAATTTTGGTTGTTTTTTTATATGTTTACCTCACCATATATTTATATCAGGGCACGTGAAGCTTATTCGGATTATTAAAAACATTAATTAAATATAAAAAAAGCAATTTTCATATTGTCATATTTTTAAATATTTCCGTATTTACTTTATTTAATATTTTCAATAATCATAATACGTTTTATGAATCAAGTGTATGGGGACGTAAACACCTAAAGAAGAATGAAACTTTTAGCTGAGTTAATGAAAAATATATAAAAAAGGGTGGAATTTTTTGCCAATCTGTATATTTTATAATCTTGTTGCAACACTTTAAAAAATTTAATATTTTTTTAAATCGATTTTTGAACTGAGGGGGCTCATGCTAAAACGTTTTATTTTAATTAAATCTACAAATTATCAACGTTTTTCATATTTGTATCCCAGTTTCACATAAAAGCAATAAACAAAAATAAATAGTTTATTTACAATAATGTAGTTAAATGCCCAATTTAAGCCGTGATAAAATGCTTGTTTAAATTGATATTTTAATTTAAGATATAATCAGATTTTTCTATAAAACCGTAAATATATATATTTTCTTAAAATTTAATGAACTAAATAATGGTAATTGTAATTTATATTTCACATGATAAATATAGTTGAAATATCTGAATCGAAAAATTATTAGAATTGATCGATTTAAATGAATTTTTAATACAACTTAATTTAACATTTTGTGAAATTATCGAATTCTACGAATATCGATTCTAAAATGAGCGAAACATACCTGTAAGAGATTTGCCCTATTTGCCTAGCCTGAAAGTGTCTTAGACCTCCATATTCCTTAGCAACAATCAATAAAAGGAGTGGAAAATTATTTAGAAACTCGAGAATGTAGAAAATATATATATTTTTTTTTAATATTTAAACATTATTTAATACTACATACTATAATAGTTGTAATAAATGTAATAAAACATTATTTAATAACAGTACTGTTTATTTATGTGACTTTAGTTGAAGATTATTCATTGGCTAGATAGAACATTTTATTTACAAAAAATTATTATTATATTTGTATCATTGTGGGTAGCATGAAGATGGGAAATGTTCACCGAAACATGTACTTGTAATAAGTGAAAACTAATAAACATTGGGAGAGAGTATTTCCAAAAAGTACTCTTTTTCATTAAATTTTGCCATCTTAAACTTTGATATAATTTCAAAAACTATATAAACTAGGTAATATAAAAAAAAAAAAATGCAGTTAAAAATCAAATTTTCATTCACATAAAAAGGCATATAATTTCCGATGTTATCAATTTATCAACTTCGAATTGAACTCTTTTCGTGATAAATATTCTTTAAAAAATATTAATTTTCTTTTCAAATACACCTGACAGTTTTAATGCCATAATACGTGTCTAAAGAAAACATGGTGACAAGGAACCGTGCGAGATGATTGCTTAGAAAAGGTTATCTTTGCAAACAAGATAAGCTTTGAGAACATTCTTAAAACGTTGACAGCTTAGAGCTTGGGAACTTTATTTAGTACAGGAATATTATAAAATTGTTTGTTTTTAATTTTAAAGATGTTATACTTGTCTGATGCATGTCAAACATTCAAAAATTTTCAATTTTGACAGAGTTAAATATAGGTCTTCAGTTGCTTAAAAGAGAAATGACGAATTTGATCGAAGGATCAGTAGAAAAAAATAAAGATTTGATTAATCCTAAAATAATGTAAACAGTAGTATCAGTTCATGAATTAATGATATATAAATATTTATAAATGATTCATGCTATGCTTATATATATGAAATATAATTATTAAATAATTATAGGTCAATATAAGATTAAAAAATATTTTGATTTATGATTCTTCCTACAGAGAAGACGGCCACTATATGATGTTACGCTATGTGATTTTACGCAAGGTTGTTTCAGGTAATTAGTTAATATTTTTTTCGTAGGAAATAAATGTTATCAACATAGAAGCAATAAACAAATATCCACTGTTATAATTTTTCGATTGGTACGAAAGAATATTTTTTTCCAAAATTTTAATTTCGTGAATTTTTTTTTTGTGGAAGGTTAGTCGAAGAAGTGAGAATTGGAGAATTCTAAGTGCTGGTTAGTGAGTTATCATCTTATAAGCTACTCAACCTTATCCAGAAGTGGCCTGTGTAGAAGAGACAAGACAGCTACAGTAGCAGCCGGTGCTTGACAGTAACTGCCAGCGAAGGGACCCCCACCGCCGCTCTCCCCTCTCCAGCCAACTGTTGTAAATCCCTCTTATACTTGTTAGTTTTACACACTATGCAGGAATATACGGTCATATACATATAATAGTAATGGAATTAGTTCTAAGAGTCTATTGAATTCCGAAGGAATGGATCAGTTATTGGGCAAAACAGTTCACTCTCGATTATCCGCGGTTTTCTTGGAACAAGAAGAAGACCTACAAGATTATGTTTTTAATTTGTCTAATTGGTTGGAGGATCCCGCGGATGTTTATATATTTTAAATAATAAGATTTCATTAATTTTTATTTTTTTTTCTTCTTCACTTTATGTATTGTATAGTTTGAGGTATTTTGTTTATCTTTTTAAATTTTTATTTTTATTTTTATTTAAATTTAAATTTTTTCTTACATTATTTATTGAATATGGATCTATTAAGCCATCCATATTACTTATTGCCCACATTGAGGCAGATTGTAATACTTTCTTTAAATAAAAAATATTTATATAGAAAGAAAAAAATTCTAATAACAATTGTTGTAAACATTTAAGACTGATCTTTTTTCTTTTTTTTTTTTTTTAGGAAGATTATGCGTGGCCTTTTGATATCCAATTAAAAAAAAAAAAATTAAATGGTATTAAAATGTTTATTACTAATGTTTTATTTTAAGACGTTTTACTTTAAATAAAAATTGTTTAAAACATTTTTGTCTAATTTTTTTTTCGGATTATCCGTGGCATTGGAGCACTTAGAGCGGCAGCAGGTGATCGAGCACTGGTAATAAATAATCACAAACAAAAATAATAACAAATAAGAAAAAAAATAATAATTTTTTTTTTCATTTATTGATATTTACAACTGTACAAAAACATATACATCAAGTAAATGTGTTGATAGTGAATACAATGGCATGTAAATAACTTGTGAACTACTCATTAGTAGCATTAAAACTACACAATAAAAATCTACACTACAAGGTCTCTAGGGCATCTTCTTTTCAGACGATTCGGAGGATTATCGGGAATGGAGTGGGAAGCAAGTTGAGAGACTAGTGGATTGGAGAGGTTATGGAGCTTACTATGGAACGATAGGTATCTGGTCTGGGCTAAATTAGCAACATAAGTAACATTAAGGTCTTTATGGATAAGTTTATTAGTGACAAAGTAAGGAGCATTGAGGATTTTTCGAAGGATTTTGGATTGCAAGGATTGAATACGTGATGAATTGGATGGTTTAGTGGAGCCTCAAAGCTCAACTCCGTACGCCCAAATAGGTTTAATCACAGTCATGTAAAAGAGTTTTGTAATTAATTGGGAGCTTTGAACGTTTGTCTAGTAAATGTTGAAGTAGTCTGTAACGACGAGCAGTTTCTTGTCGTTTTAGTCTAGTCCAAGTAAAACGTTTGTCCAAGTGAAGTCTGTTCAACGGGGATAATTAAGATTCATAAAGTTCATGACAATGTGAATGATTCGTAAATCTCGCTTATTTGAAATGAACAGTATGCCCCCATGAAAAAATCGCGTAATTCGTAAAAATAAATTTATATTAAAAAAATAAAAAAAAGAATATTTAATCACAATGTTGAACTTCTATTTTATTACTTGAGGTACGCATGATGGTATGGAAGGATCAATACAATTAGGATTGATGAATTAATTGCCACTTCTATTGAAATTATTTTATTAGAATACTAGTTTCGAATGTTAAACATTCATCATCAGTTCTGAAGCATACAAAACTTTCAACACATCAGCACTATATTACATGGATTATATATACTAAAGTTTTCGAAAATGTTTGACAAGAAATCAAATATTGGTACTCACCTGAGGAGATCTAACAGATATCTGAAATATATCCATCGTGGAAAGGGGGAAGAGGGCAGGTAGGTTAAATTTTTGGGGTTTACTATGGGATTTCCCCATGACTCATTGGAGTATTCCGTTCCTATTGAAAACAAATTTAAATTGGGGCTATTGGAAATGTTTATCTGGCCATTTAAACAAAAATCTGGATCGGTTTTAAATGATTTTATTATGTCTAATGATTCATAAATATTCAATTTTAGGCCATTTTATACTTGTAGTATTTTTACTCCCGAGTCTTTATTGAATTTACGGTTATTTGCATTTAGGTGGATAGCAAAATTGGAATTGTGGGTCTTATTGTATGCTCTTATATGTTCTTTTACTGTTTGATTTACCGATCGTCCAATTTTCCCCGTGTATTTAGATTGACTGTCAAAAATTATATTATAATTTACGTAATTGTAAATCTTGACAAATAAACTACAGATCCCTGAGGAAAATCGTGTAATTCGTAAAAATACAATGTATTTTGTTTCCTTCTGTTTCCAGGAGAGTTAGATCAATGCCCCAAGGTTTCCTATAGATTCCTACCTGATAGGCACGCATCCTTGAGGAAAGGGAGGTTTATGAATATTGGGAGAGGAACGAATAATGTTTACACAAATGTTATTGAACAAATCATCAATAAAAAAATGAAAAGTTCATATATAAAGTTCTACATAAATTTTATGAAGACTAAAGTTGTTTCAAAGGTGACTTCGTGTGCAATATGAACATATTTTATAATTCATAGGCAATAACATATTTCATAATATGTGGGTGAAAATCTTCAACCAGTAGCAATTTTAGTTTATTTAGCTTTTTTATAGAGGAAGGTTTTATGCTGAATTGTGTTATGACATGGATGAAGACTACTGAAACTTAAATTTTTAAAAAATAACAGTAACTGTAAACCCTTTAATGTGCTTTATGAATAACATAAATAAATAAGTTTAAAAAAATATACTAGATAAATATATTGTATGTGCGTTTATTGATAATTTGTTGTATTATTTTGAAGTTATAAAAAAAAAAAAAAAAAAAATACCTAGTGATCACACATCTTCCTAGTTAGACTGGTAGAAATATTCCATCCAATGTTTTTTTTTCAATTTATTTGACTTAAAGTTGTATTTTTATTTCAGTCGAAAAATGCCTCCCAGTTGATTTTTTTCATTTTCTCAGCTGAAGGTGTTATTCTTTTTTGGGGTTTAGATAATATTAATTAAATAAAAGCAAGCAATATTTAAAAATAAATTAAAATTAATCCCACTGGAATCCATTCAAAATCACATCGAATGCAAGACGTGATGAACGAAATCGGTAGATATGAACATTATTAATTAAAACTTTCGTAAAGTATGTGTAATTTTGAATATATTCTTGAATGATATGCCCCTATTTAAAGGAAAACTGTGATAAATCATATTAATTAAAAACTTTATAACTTTTTTAAGTAATGGTCGCTATTATTTAATTATTTTTTTATACCTAAACCCCTAAAAAATGATGAAACTCGTGGCTGAGAAAATGAAGGTATTAATTGAGTGTAATTTTAGGACAATCAGTGATTATGCATAGTAAAGAGAACGTACAGGCATATTATGAATATACATAAGTATATTAGGAGATGAAGATAATTAGGGTAGGCAGTCAAAGATATTCAGCTGATCAAAATAAAATGTTTATTTTATTTTAATTCTTAAAGCCAACGTTTCGACTTGTAATGCAAGTCTTCATCAGGGGTTCAGGTAAAGGTAAACAAATTTAAACTCGAGTTTGTTTGTTTGTTTGTTTTTTTACCTTTACCTGAACCCCTGATGAAGACTTGCATTACAATATAACAGTGATAACCACTACTGTAGCAGTATAAATATAATAAAGGGAAGAAATAAAAACTAGCTGAGATTACAATATAAATTTTACAAACCTGTCATCTATTTACAGTCAAAAATTCACCACTCCTATTTTTATTAAGTATATTAACTAATTAATTTTATATAGATTAATAGAATTAACTAGGAGCATGTCTTATTACAACAGAAAATAGATATTTTTTAGGAAACACGCGATGAGATTCCAGTCAGATTTAAACGGCGTTTTGGGTTTAACCTTTAGAAGTTACCTTATGATAATGGATTTTAAAAGAATTATTTTTCTTTTTTGTATAACTGAATTCAAGTAAATAATATTAAATTATCCTAATGCTTCTCAAAGAAGACAAAACAGCTATTTAAAATAGAGTCACGAAAATGGTGAAGTAACATGCGAATAATAAGCAGAAACACTGTGAGAGAATACCATGTATCTGGAAAGGCCATCTGTTTCTTCAAGAATACAAAATACAACCCTAAAGTTCTGACTTAGTTTCTATAAATATACAGGGTGAGTACCTCTTGGTGTAAAAAAATAAAAAAATGTGTGAAGCTAGATCAAAAATGAAGAAAAATGCCGCAGACTTTCTATTCCAATCCGACGTTTTTGAGGAAATCACGTTTTTTTTACCATAAAAGCTGTAATATCTCAATTTTGTTTACATTTTTTTCAAACTTTGACCACATTTTCTTATTTTTTTATTGATTTAGCATTAAATTTTCTATAAGAGAAGAGTACATGTAACCTTGAATTTTACACACTTGTGACCTAAAGAACAGCTTGATCATCACGTTATTTAGGGAAGTTACAATGTCTTATATTACTTCAACACTCACCGTTATTCGAAAAAACTATTCACAAAACGTCAAATCACACAAAAACTTGCAAATTTAATTAGCTTTCGAATGATATGTTTAACGTAATGTTTCTGTTTCGATTTTAGGATAAATTTACTTTTAAAACAGAAAAAAACATGGTGTTCACATTTGGCATACAAATCAGTTACTTGTGTAAATAAAACATTATGACAATCCCTTAAAAGAAGTGTGCATTTTAAACATAATAAACTCTTCATTGGAATAAAAAGCAAAAAAAAAAAATTGTTTAATAGAAAATAAAGGAAAACTGTCAATAAAGCGACACCAGATCAGAGGATCTTATGTTATTACATTCACTTATTTATTATGATTATTATTATTATTTATTTATTATTAGGATTTATTTTATTAGATTTAAAAAAACCTTCAATTTAAGTTTTAAAATACCATGACCTCCATTTTGTCCTCAGCTTCTGAATGAAGATGATATTGAAGAATACCTCTTTTTGAGGAGAATTTTATGGATAGATGAGCCTGTTTTTACAGGGGAAGGCATTTCTAAATTAACATCAGAAGTATCGTTGGTTTATTCATCTTTGTACTGCTGTCGAATAGTGTTGGAAAATCATAGTTTGTCCAACAGATTGAACGATGAGAATTTCTAAGATTTGTTACAAAATGTCCTACCACAACCATATTATTAGGATTTATTTTATTAGATTTTCAACGTAAGGTTAAATTTGTATTACAACTTGGATCTCATTGCCGATAACCCTCCAAGTCGTCTGAAAAGAAGATCGCCTCGGGATCTTCCCATATAGAACTTTCACTGGAGAGCAACTATTGGTTGGATTCATGTTTTCTAATGACTTAATGTCTGAAATTATTGACTCAGCAAATATGATGACTGCTTTATTTATAAAAAGTTGTAAATTTTATCATTCACTGACAGGCGAAAAATTCTACTAAATTGATTTTTTAAACTAAATCTTTTTTGATAGTTTACGTCACCATATACTTTAGCCACATGGGAACGTATTAGGATTATTTTAATAAAATAAATAAAAGCAAGCAGTGTTTTAAAAAAAGTACCAAACAATTTTTGATTTACGAAATGTTTAATTGATAAGGTTTATTCACCCCTTGCGTTCGCTAAGTCTTGAATTCGATGGGGTATAGGTCTAATGTGGTTTTGAAAATATTCTTGAAGAATATGCTCCATATGATGCAAAACTGTAATAAATCATATTGATCTAATATTTTTAAGATCAATGTTTTGTTTTTTTTTTTTTTTTTTTTTTTTATTTTTTTTTTTTTTTTTTTTTTTTTTTTTTTTTTTTTTTTTTTTTTTTTTTGTTGTTTTTTTTTTTTTTTTTTTTTTTTTTTTTTTTTTTTTTTTTTTTTTTTTTTTTTTTTTTTTTTTTTTTTTTTTTTTTTTTTTTTTTTTTTTTTTTTTTTTTTTTAATACTACTTTTATTCAATTAATATTTTTGATAATTATAATATGTTTCATATGAATAAATATGTATCATATATTCATAGGAATAAGGGGACGTAAAGACCCACTCAAAATGAAAAACAAAAAAAAAAGCTGACTTCACTAGATTTTAAATAGTAAAATTATACTCCATCAATATAAATTTCAAAATTACCTTAAAATATCTTGACCAACACTAAAGGCGTACGGATTCCTGCGGTCGAGTTGAAACTGAGGAAACGTGGTGTTGCTGGTAACCCACCACCAGACGTGATGAGGTTTGCAGTTCTGAAGAACAGATTGGAAAAATTTTCAAGGAGATTTGGTGGTATTTAGCTAAAAAATGTACGGTCGGAATTTAAAAATCACGCCTCACTCAAACATGACATATCGAATGCCCAAAGACTCCCTCACTGAAGCCAAACATATAGAGTAATTTACTTTTAACTTATTGATTCACTATTAAGTTGATAAGCCAATTTTTCTTTTATATTGTTCAACATGTACTTTTTCAACGTCTTTCATATACTTATTTCATCACGGATATATATAAACAGCTATGACTGACAAGCAAAAAAATCAACCCAAAAGAGTTTTAATTTTTCGGCTTAAAGTTTCACTTCTATTCAGGTGCTTATGTCCCGACTTACTTTAAGCAGGGCATATGGAACGTATTAGGAATATTATAAATATTGATGAATTAAAAGAAAGCAGTATTTAAAAAAAAAAAAAGTTATGATATTTTAAATTAATATGATTCATTACAATTTTGCACTAGGTACAGCTCATTAAAAAAATAAAGTATATTTAACGCGGTCTGCACGAAAAGAAGTTTCCTTAGCCAAGGAAAAAAAATGTATTCCAACAAAAGTTTTAAATAAACGTTTATGATCCTGACCAGAATGTTATGAATAAACATGTTTTCATATATATATATATATATATATATATATATATATATATATATATATATATATATATATATATATTTTTTTTTTTTTTTTTTTTTTTTTTTTTTTTATACTTCTCACCATAAGCTTTTGAGATACTAAAACTAATCGGATTAATTGAACAATTTATTTAGATGCAGGATTCAATCTACCAAATATTGGTAAATTCATATAATCTTTATTTAATATTTAATTTCTTATTATCTGTTATATGCCTGAACTATTTTGAGTCCACCCTGCATATGTATTGCATATAATTTATATAATAATATTTGGTTGATTTATATTGAAATTTATCTGACTTTATCGACAAAAATTATAATGAATATCATAAACAGTAAATCCCTGGTACGAGGAATGCTTTGTATTTAGTTTATATTAATGCTTATAATCTAAAGATAAAGTTTAATGGGGTAGTCATCAAATTAATCAAGCAGCATAAAATCCTGCATGGATTTTGTTCATAATTGTGTTTTGTTATTTACTTACTGAATAATGAAACCCTTTAATCAAAAGAATATAGTGAAATTTTCTTTGCGTCAAAGATCCCATATCTTCAAATGGTTTGAGTTCTGAACAAAACATGCAGTGCTCGATCCTTGGCTGTGACTCATTGTTGAGTCTGGAGTCGATATGTGGACGGTCTTATAGGGGTCTCAATCTGTAGAGAATCGATGTTCAAAATTGGTAATGAAACTGTGAAATTTCTTTCTCAACCATTCAATAGTTTTACTGAGGTGCTAATTCAGAATGCGTCATATGTTATAAAAAAAAAAAAAAAAAAAAAAAAAAAAAAAAAAAAAAAACTTTCTTCACTTATGTATCGAAAACTCGTTTGTTCGAAGATTCTGTACCAAATAAAATTGGATAAAAGTTTTTTAAAACCACACTAGGTGGCTTTAATTTGGCTAAATTAAGAACCAGTACCAATTTTTATAAAATCAAAGTTGTGTATGTTACTGATTATGCCAAAACCGGATACTTATAAATTCAACCTGCTTTAAGATGAATAAAATAAATTTTTGATAGAACAAATATATTCGGAGTTATAGCCAAAAGTGTACCGATAAACGTGTTATCACGGAGAAGTGGGACTGACTGCTAATTAGCCAATCTCCACTATGTTCCCAAGGCCATAGCTTCCCAAAAAATTGCCCGATTTTGGTATGTTTTTTTTATATTTCGTACATACTAAATCCTGCTACAATTTTCTATTTAAAGATATTCTTCGAAAAACCCTCCTTTTTCTTGTTATAGGTAAACAACCGACAATAACCAATATATTGGGCGGTTTGCTGCGATTTTGGGTATGAAGCCGACGGCTGCCGGGCCGAAAAAAAGTTCACCAGTTATTTTATGAAACATTATTTAGCTTGCTCTCGCCATCTTGGACTTGTTTGGAAACGCAGCAGTGGTTTTTCTTACAGAAAAATTGATGATCATTTTAAGATAAACATTGATATTTTTGGTAGACCTATCATAATAGGTTTAGTGTCGTCGGTTCCTAAACTATTAGTAGCAGGAAGAAACGTGGTGTTACCTGACCAGTAAATATTAGTTTGGTTCACGTATATCAAACATACTTCCATATCGGCAATTAGTTATCTGAGGTATCGGATTGGATTCTTCGTCAGTTTGAACAAGTTACTCTCAACAAGATAAGAGACTTTGAACAAACAATAACGCATCCGATTGCACATTTCCACTAACATTGATTTCATAAGAATTCATTTTCTATCCTAAAGAAAACTGTCCCGTTAAAACTACTTTTTATTTTTATTTTTATTATTTTTTTTTTTTTTGATATTTCGTTCTTTTCATGGATCTCATTGATAGACCATAATTTATTTTATTATAGAAGTTTAATTTTAATTTTTTTTATTTTGACAAAATGGAGATCTGCCACAATCAAAGGTATTAGTAATCGTGTTATAAAGTACAAATTCATCCCTTATTTCCAAATAAATTACAAAATTTAGACTAATCAATTAGAATAAAATAAAATCATTATACGATTTAAGAAAAAAAAAATACAATAAATAAACAACAAAAATTTATTGTAAAAAAAAAAAAAATTTCAAAACACATCCATTCTTATTTGTAATATTTACGTTCAGGTTGATGAAACTGGTTTCCCCCACAAAACAAGGAATCAAACAAGACTTCAGATCTTCCATCTTGCAGCATCACTGGTTCCTAGGATAGGGATGGTCTAAACCAATATTTTTCAGTAACAGAGACGACCGATATAGGTCCAAAAAATGTCTGATACAAATACCTGTTACTTGTCACACACTCAAGATTAGCGTCTCTCCATACTCGTTATCGTTTACCTTGATACTCGCATACCTATTCAATATAGGCTCTAATCAATAAGTTTACATTTTCAACTACCTTTTTAATATTATATATATATATATAGCCAAATCTATAATAAAAATATGTATGGTTATTTTTTTTAAAATCTTTTCAATTTCATTCTTTTTATAAAATATAATTTTTCCATAAAACGTGTTTCATTATCCTCAACCATTTTATTCACAAACTACTGGTAGTTAAATGAAGATCAAATTTTTTTTTTTTTGGCTTATTACAGTTAATAAAACTTAAATTAAAACATTAATGGATCATCAACAAGATAATAAATAATTTGCAAATTATTATTTAAGATGTTAGATGTTTTATAATAGCATACATATTTTTTATTTGATTTATGACTAGAAAAAATGATATAATTACTTATGTATAGATTTCATATTTGAGTGTATTTTAATGATTATTTAAATTAACAATAATAAAATAAAAAAGAATGTATGAGTGTCTAATGCAATGAATACCGGCTGACATTTCAACAGAAAATACTCGTACGAGAGTGGAAGTAAAAATAGTGGAATAGGTAAACGAGTATCTGGTAACAGGTAGAGATGACAAGTAAGAAATACTAGTCTAGGGCAGTACTCAGCACGAAGGTAATAGGTATGGATGTTGTTACTGGAACTGAAGTAAGTACGCTAGTATCTCGTACCTGTTACTTCTGAATATCGGTATCAGGGACGCCGTTCAGTCAGCCCATATCTGTTACAAAATAACACGTCCAGTATTTCTGAACCACCACTTGTTCCTGAGGCGGTGAAGGAAGAGTAACAGGTTTAAGTTCTAAATTTGATCATTTTTAAACAATTTAATTGATAACCTAAAATTAATCGTAAAATTTTAAAATTGTAACGTTTTAGAAACTTTACACTTAGTCCTTATTAGAGTTGTATCGATATAAAAAAAAATGTATTCCCAATACAAATATAGCCCCAATATATCATGAAATTTTCCTCGATTTTCGATTACGATACCGCATTTTAAAAATTGTTCTAAAAATAATTTATAATAATAAAAAATAGTGCATACCGGGGTTAAAAAAGCAACACTGATCTATTTAAAAAATAAAACCAAAAAATTAAATATAATAAAAATATTTAAAAAAGGTTAGAAACCCAATTTCTCTCCGACTGGAAAAATCAATAGAGCATGGATTTGTCTATTTATAATCTATTGCTTCTGATAAGAAAACTGTCGGTAAATTTTCGATCTGATCAACTCCAACAGAGCTGGGGCATGCCAATAAAAAAAAAAACCCAACATAAAAATTGTAGGCAAAACGTGACTTTTTTCATTCAAACCAATCCTAAATGGTAGATCCTAGCGACAAATGTTATATAACAAAAAATATTCTCAATAAAATTTCTAATCAGGAAACTGCTGTCAAATTTTCGATTTGGACAATACCAACAGAGATAGAGCGTGCCAATATGTTAAATTTTTTAAAGTTAAAAAAAAAAAAATATATTCTACTGGATTTATTTATTAAAATATTTAATATGCGTATGTTTAGGTAATTCAAATTCAGGCAATGTAGGAGTAAAAAAGATTGTATTTTTCGCTAATTCTAAACTAAGGAAACTAAAGGTTTTCAGACTTTTTAGGTCTTATTTGTTTCTTATGTTTCTAAAAATAATACTAGTGGTACTAAAAAAACTTTATTAAATACTGCAAATATCTAAACAATTATATTTCCATATTTCAGAAGCGATATAGGGATGATTAAATATGGGTTTAGGTAGATTATGTATGCAGAGAGAGCTTAAATATATTTACGAGTAAAAAAATTTCTTAATATTTCGGCAGTTATGTAGATTTTTGTTGAATACGTAACGTAGATCATTAAATATCTACATAGGAGAAAGAAAGCATGAACAGACTTAAACGACTTCCACTTCTTCGTAGGAAAATTAAAATACAGGTTTAGTTCTGTCTACCTGTTTTATTGTAGATTTGATATTTCTAAAGTAATTTGTGATATATAAAAATCAAACTGTGAATCATTTAAAATATTTTTCAAAATACCTACATAATTGTAATTGTAAATTGTAATGATTGTAATTATTTTAGGGAAAAAAAAAACAGCCTATACCTTTGGGTGAAAGTCCCATCAAGAAATAGACAGTGAGGAAAGCTAATTCAATATGGCCAGCAATTCTGAAAATAACCCGTAATTTCTTTTGTATTTCCTAGTCATCGCTTCAAATTAATCTTTATAACCAACTTATCTCTCTTATTTCTGTTTCCTACAAACCTGCAAGTTTTTCGTTTGTGTTTTGGATTCATTTATGGTTTTGAATTTTTATTCTAAGTTAGATTTTAAGAAAAGTGTAAGTAAGTTACCTGTTATGATTTCCAATGAAAGCGAACGGGAACACTATTTTTTTCAAAAACGTTTTATACAGTATTTAAAAAAAAATAAAAAAGGACGTTCGTTATTCGATTTATTTTAGTTGATCATTTTAATTTTATAAAAAAGTAAATAAATAATAAAAAAATATGCATATCTCTCATCTCATTTTTTTTGTTTTTTAGTGATGGGTGGAAACAATGAAAAAAATAAATAAATTTTAAAATTCTTTTGCGAGAATATAAATATTTCAAAAGCATCAGTTACTTCATTACTTAAGGAAATTTGCACTCGATTTCGACATTAGTGACGCGGCTGAGAGAGCAGCGTTGGGATTACTGTTGGCCTAACTTTTCTTCCCATAAGCTTGGTCCAGAGTTTCCCTTGTGTGCATTGTATACATCGTGCTTTTTTAATTTTTTTTTTTTTATTATTTATCTATTTTTTTAAATGTTTTTATTTTTCTTCAGTATTACTATTGTTTATATTTTTACTTTCTGATCTATTTTATATATTAATATTTACTATAAAATATTAAAAATATACTATAAAATTTTCCATTCAGAAGCCAAAGAGCACATTAAGGTAAAATGATAAAATAAGTTTTGAATTTATTAAGGCTAAATGTCCCCTCTGTAGTACCAAATGTTACCACCACGTAGCGTGCCAAAATAAACAAAATTTAGATTCCTCCTCAAATCTCAACAGATCATCCGATTTTGGTTCTGTAAAGTTCATTTTGTTCCATATTTCCGTAGAATCTGATGTATCTATTTTAAAAGGCCATATATGTGATATTTACAATTTTAGGTTCAAAAAAACTACTTTCTAGTATTTTTTTAAGAAAAGTCAACTAATAGGCAAGTGTAGAATAATAAAATATAAATATTGACGAAAAAAAAAATTTAATTATACGAACAACATCGGCCGAAACTCATAAATACGAATTTCTATGCAAATGTTTTTGTTTTGTTTTTCAGGTAGCATCTACATCTATCATGACTATAGCAGCCTCAAACTACAAACTAAAATAAGATTTCCATCGAAAGGTTGTTTTGGGACTCAAAATAGAATTTACACGATCCGAAATGAAAATTTCGAAAAATTATAAAAGTAAACAATAATTAAACTATATAACCAAAAACACTGCATACTTATTGCAAATATATTTAAAAATACGGGGTGCATCAAAATATAAGAAGGAGTTAGGAAAAATCACGTTAGAAGTATGGCAGAGGATAAGCGATTATAAACACTGATCCCCTACCCTCCTATAATAGTCCAGTAAAATAAGGGTTTGCCGAAGAAAAAACTGCGGAACTTTTATTCTCAACGGATCTTTATTTTTTTTTGGGGTGCTGAATCCGAATCTGAAGTTTGCTACCACCGTAACCATCGGCTTCGTATTCAAAATCGCAAAAAAAAAAAAAAAACCCGTTATTTTCGTTTTTTTTATCTATAACACCATAACGAAGCTTTTTTCGAAGAAAGTCTTCTAACAAATGCTCCGGAAGTATTTGTCCGATTCAAAATGTTTTTTTTGATCTGAAATCTGAAAGGTGATTAAATTTACAATTAGATCTTATATATGAAATTTTTATCAAAATTCTTGAAATACACAAGCTATCACGCTGAAAATCACTTACTTTTGTAAAATAAATGTTTTTTTTTTTGGCACATTATCGCTATATCACCAAAACCATTTGTCGGATCCAAAATTTAATATTTTTATCTAAAAGCTGGTTAAATGTACTATTGGCTCCTATATATCTAACTTATAATTAACACCGGGAAATACCCACACTAGTCTACTGAACATGTCATAATTTACATATTTTGCCAAAACATACACATTTAGCGTGCTACCTTGGGTGGTTTACAGGATTTAATATAATTTACATATATAGCATCTGATAGCGAATTTAATCAGCTTTGAGATAGATAAAGAAATTTGGAATCGAACAAATATTTGAGGAGTTAGAGGGACAAATGTGCCAAAAAACACTAGGATTTTACAATAGTACGTTTTTATTAGCGGGCTGGCATGTACATTTTACGGATTTTGGTTAAAAATTTATTCTTATAGTAAATTTAATCAGCTTTAAGATGAAAAAAAGTAATGTTGTATCGGACAAATAGTTTCAGAGTTATAGCCAAAAGAGTACGACCTGTTTTCGTGGAGCTTTGGGACTGACGGCAAATTGGACAATTTCTCCATTTTTTCCCAATCACGTAACTTCGCGAAAAATGGTCCGATTTCGGATTTCGTTTTTTCATTATGTAGGTACTAGTTCCAGCTACAATTAATATTTGAAGACTTCCTTCGAAAAAAGGTTCGTTATCTTGTTATAGATAGAAAAAACAAAAATAATAGTTTTTTTTTTGGCGGTTTTTTTTTTGCGATTTTGAATATGAAGCCGATGGTTGCCGTGGTAGCAAACTTCAGATTCGGATTCAGCACCCCAAAGAACATAAAGATCCGTTGAGAATAAAAGTTCCGCAGTTTTTTCTTCAAAACGGCCTTTTGGAGTCTTATTTTACTGGACTATAAAGACGCTCTATGAAGCATTATTTTGGAGGTCCTACAACTTTTGTTCTATTTCACTTTCCCAATGATGATTTTATTGACTAGAATTGTAACATTGTTCATATATAACGGGAAAAGGATATAAATAAAAACATTATTTTATTATTAATTTATATAAAACTAGTTGAAAAAAAAGGAATTCACAAACAATAAAGTATTATCTATTCCTATTACTAATTAAAAAATTAAAATTACTTATGCTATATAACTGCACATTAAAAAATATATATATTATGAAAAATATGATATATTATTTTTGCATGAATGTTGCTTATTCTTAATAAGGAATAATTATATTATGAGCTGTATTTATTAAAATTATTTACTTTTTTAATACCCAAATCAAAAAGATTTAGTACTTTTCTTCTTTTTTTTTTTGATTTCATATAAAAGTGATGAGTACAAAAAGTTATTGAATTTTTCAATTGAATGAGTTTAAATAGGCAGTTTCCTTCTTTCCCTTCCTGCGTATTCCTGAGATATAAAACTCATTTTTCAATCTTACGTTTTGCCATAAGAATCCACAGTCAAGATTATGCTAGGTTCGGAGTAAAAAAAAGAAGGAAGGTAGAAAAGACGCGAAATCCCTAGACGGCATAGGATCAAAGGAAATATCAACATTTCTAATACTATCGTAGGTTCAAAGAACAATGGTCTGGTAGGACAAGATGTTTACAACCATTTCTTTGTGAAATTGAATTTTTTTTTTTTTTTCATTTTGATCAATCCATTTAATTGTTTCACAAGAGTAGTTTCATTTCTTATTTATTCGACATATCACACACAGTATAGGCTTGACTATTCTCCTCCTTCAAAACCCTAATCTCTGAGTAAAGGTAATAATAAATAATTGCAAGCTTTTTTGTATGAAAAACTTCCCACATTTTTTTTTTACGTCCCGGGGTCTAAATTGTAGAAAAAATGTGTTTTTTTACTACTTAACATTTGAAAACGGTTAGACATAAGAAGTAATTCATTACAAACCTTTTGATTTAAATAAGAAGTAATTTTGGGAAAAATTTGATTTCGTAAATACTATTTTTTATTTATTTTTTAAAAATTATTTATTTTCCGCATACCCTCTTTTCTCTAGTCTATTCGGGCCCCTGTTTTGGTCAACAAACACGGAAGGCTACAAAGACAAAGAAAATATTTATAAATATATTACAATGGATCTAATAAGGTATTTGATCGCAAAAGGGAGTGTGTACGTTTTAAAACCCCTTTACTACGAAATAAGTATATTTTGCCCCTTATGATTCCATTTTATTCATTTTTTTTTCTGTTTGGTGACTAAATTGCTGAGAGAATATATATTGATATTTACAAGCTTACAATCAGAAAACGGCTAGCTGTATGAATAAATTTATTAAAAACATTATTGAAACGTTTGATTCCGAAAAAAACATTCGTACTTTATTTTTGACATTGACTATATCTCGAAAATGGTCGACTCTAGAAAAATATGTTACGAATTTAAATTAAAGCTGATTACATTTCCTATAAAATTGATTATGTATAAATTTGTCGAAATTCTAATGGTTTTCGAGATATACGTTATTGAAAATCGGTGATTTTCGGGGAAAAAACAAATGTTACCTCACTTTTTGTAATACTTTTATTTCTAGTACCTTCCTCGATCGTTCCTCAGAAAAAATTACATAATCAAAATTGTAGAGCATTAAATTTAATTTAATTTCATATATAAGTTTCTGGTATTTGAAGCAAATGTTTAACAAAAAGTGAGGTAAACATTTTTTTATTTCTAAAATTATCGATTTTAAATAACATATATCTCGAAAACCGTTGGAATTTCGACAAATATGTATATAATAAATTTTATAGGAAATTAAATTAGTTTTAATTCCGATTTGTAGCATATTTTTCTTGAGTCCACTGTTTTCGGGATAAGATCGAAAAATACGAAATTGGACCTCTCTTCTCCCCCCCAACCTTAGCTCAACCTCCAGGTTCGGAGACTTTTAGTAGGTTTGCCTTCTAATTGCTCCTGGCGAAGCTGTGACATCAGAAATTATCGCATATTTCATGCAATCTACACCCCTCATTTCAACACTCTTTGACTAGGGTCGCACTTTTCTGCGAAAACACCTATATCACCATTCATTTGGCTACAGTTCCGAAACTAATTGTTCGATCCGAAATTTCTTTTTTTTTCATCTGAATGCTTATTAAATTTACTATAAGAACCCATATATAAAGTTATGATCAAGTTTCGTAAAATAACCATACCAGCACATTAAAAACCGCGACCTGTTTTGAAATTCAAACTTGTTAAAGTAATTGGATTATTTAATCTGGGCTGCAAAGCCCAGATAAACTTGATAGTATTGGTTATTTGTAAGGTTAATCATATTTAATAAACCAAAGGTCCTTTATTTTTTATACAATATTTTTTCGAAATCAGGAACACAAAATATATAGGAAAAGATGATATTTTTGGCCGGCTAGACCTACAAGTTACCTCTCTGTGCGTTGGTGTTCCATATTGGTGTTATTTTATTAAACTTAAATTCAATTGAAAAATTCAATAACTTTTTGTACTCATCACTTTTATATGAAATCAGTAAAAGTACTAAATCTTTTTGATTTTGGTATTAAAAAAGTAAATAATTTTAATGAATACAGCTCATAATATAATTATTCCTTATTAAGAATAAGCAACATTTATACAAAAATAATATATCATATTTGTTCATAATATATATTTTTTTAATGTGCAGTAATATAGCATAAGTAATTTTAATTTTTTTAATTAGTAATAGGAATAGATAATACTTTATTGTTTGTGAATTCCTTTTTTTTCAACTAGTTTTATATAAATTGATAATAAAATAATGTTTTTATTTATATCCTTTTCCCGTTATATATGAACAATGTTATAATTCTAGTCAATAAAATCATCATTGGGGAAGTGAAGTAGAACAAAAGTTGTAGGCCCTCCAAAATAGGGCTAGAGCATGTCGTTATACCCGGCGGCGGAAGTTGGGGGATCAGTGTTTATAATCGCTTATCCTCTACCATACTTCTAACGTGATTTTTCCTAATTCCTTCTTATATTTTGATGCACCCCGCATTTTTAAATATATTTGCAATAAGTATGCAGTGTTTTTGGTTATATAGTTTAATTATTGTTTACTTTTATAATTTATCGAAATTTTCATTTCGGATCGTGTAAATTCTATTTTGAGTCCCAAAACAACCTTTCGATGGGAATCTTATTTTAGATTTGTAGTTTAGGCTGTTATAGTCATGATAGATGTAAATGCTACCTGAAAAACAAAACAAAATTATTTGCATAGAAATTCGTATTTATGAGTTTCGGCCGATGTTGTTCGTATAATTAAATTTTTTTTTTCGCCAATATTTATATTTTATTATTCTACACTTGCCTATTAGTTGACTTTTCTTTAAAAAATAATAAAAAGTAGTTTTTTTTGAACCTAAAATTGTAAATATCACATATATGGCCTTCTAAAATAGATTCATCAGATTCTATGTCCATTTTATTAATAAACCCGTTTTCAGATCTAAAAAATGTCTATTGGTTTCTTAATTAGGAGGAATCTAAAATTGACCCGTAGGTGCTGCGATCTCTTGAGGCAGAAACACACTAGAGTGAGGGGACATTTAGCCTTAATGTAATCCCAAAAAACTTCACATTGTATATGAACAACAGGTTAACAGAAAAAATACTTTGTATTCGTTAATAATAACGACATATTTCTGAAAAAAATTACATATATGTATAAAGAAACGCATTATTGGAATTTGAAGGAATGGTTGAGATTGTAGAGCCATCTTGAGCGATTGCCAGATGAAAGTTTGCCAAAATTTGTTTCCAACGGACAATATGGTCGTGGTAGTTAAGTGATGAGCTAACAGTGCACCATCCATTCAAGCCTATTGAAAAAACAATTGCGAGTTACAAATGAGTTTTATAAATGCAGAGATGATTCATATATATAGTTTAAATTCAGTTTGTAACAATACAAATCAAACGAACGTTTACCTAAGAATTAGTATTACTTATTTTAATGGGGTGTACAGCATAGATCTATTCGTTCTCTTTTCTCTTTTTTCTTTTTCAATTTTTTTTTTATTGTTCATAATGTGTGATTGTAATTATAAAGCCATCTATATAACTTATTTCACACAATGGTGGCAGATTGTAATAATGACTCAATAAAAGTTTTTATAAAAAATAACTTTTAGGGGGAGAAATTTTAACTGTTAATTTGTCTATATTACTATACAAATGTATAAAACACTCACACAAACACACCCAGACACACGTACAGAAACACCTATATGAGTCTATGCAAAAGTAAGATAATCTGTTTATGTTTTTTATTTTCTGCTATTCGTGTTAATTATTAACTGTATTGTTTATTTTTTTCGATATGGCGAGGCTACTAATATTTAAAATTTTGATTTTATATGCGCTGATAAGAAATGCGCTTTAAAATAAAAATCACCGGACATTTTATATTTCCTGGAATTTATTTTAAATAGATTCTTATAATTACATCATCTTATAGCGCTACTACGAGAATAGAGTGACAAATGTCTAGTTGTTCACTTGCCTTTAGATACGTTATGTATGTACATTTAGCTATCATATATAAATTTATGTAAGTACATAAATAGTTAAGAGTTAATTCAAAAATTAAAAACTATAGAAAATAGTTAATAGAAGATTTAATACATTTTTTTACATGGTTTTAGCAGCGGGTCTATATTTTTTTTAATGTTTCGTTTTTTTTCAGATTCAAAAATGTAATATTTTGACACGCTCAAGCTCTGTTGGTGTTTGTCGTATCGAAAATCAGCCGACAGTTTCCAAATCAGATTTTTAATAGAAAATATTTTTTGTAATTTAACATTTGTCACTTTGGCCTACCGTTTAGGAGCTATATTTGAATAAAAAAAGTAACGTTTGATATCCCTACTTTCTTTCAACTTTGTTTATTTCGAATAATGATTAATTGTTAATGAAATTTAAATATTAATTGAAGTAAATTCCTCCTTTTAATTCTGAAATGTTTTTCTGTTTTTTTTTTTAAATTTCAATTTATTGAAATTTACAACTGTACAAATATATACATCAAGTAAATATGTTGATAACGATTACAATAACATGTCAAAATTTGGAAAGAACTACTCATCAGTAGCACTTCAATAAAAATTCTACACTAGAAGATATCTAGGCCATCTTCTTTTCAGACGCCTCGGAGGATTATCAGGAATGGAGTGAGAAGCAAGTTGAGAAACTAGGTATCTGGTATGGGCTAACTCAGCAACATAAGGATTGGATATGAAATGAATTGGATGGTTTAGTGGGTCCCCAAAGCTCAACTCCGTACGTTCAAATAGGTCTAATCATAGTCATGTAAATAAATCTTTTGTAATTAATTGGGAGCTTTGAACGTTGGTCTAGTAAATGTTGAAGTAGCCTGTAACGACTAGCAGTTTATTATCGTTTTAGTCTTGTATGTGGATTTCAAGTAAGACGTTTCTCCTAGTGGAGTCTATTCAACAGGGATAATAGATAGAGATATCGATGATGTATTTTTTTTTCCCAGTCAGGAAGAACTTGTTTTTCAATTTAATTTTCATTATCCAGACCGCTGGTATTCCTCAAGGTAGTATCCTAGGTCCCATCCTTTATACAGTGTATACAGCTGATATCCCAACCCATCCTAATACTATCCTCACAACCTATGCTGGTGACACAAGCGTGTTATCAGTCAATGATGATCCATTTCCTGCATCCCAGACACTCCAGTCACATATCATTTCCCTTGAAGAATGGTGTCATAACTGGAGAGTTAAGATAAATCCCAGTAAATCCCAGCAAATAACCTTTACCCTACGTCGAAAACCTACCTAATCCTGTCCTCCTGTATCCTTTTATGGAGTACCATTAAACAATGTAGAACAGATAAGATACCTTGGATTTTATCTGGACAAGAGATTTACCTGGAACCCTCATACAAGATTGAAATGCTGCACGTCGATTTCGACTACTACAACACCTACTTGACAAACGTTCAAATCTCCCGAAACACTACAAAAAACTCATGACGATTATCAGGCCTATTTGGACTTACGGAATAGAGTTATGGGGATCCACCAAACCATCGAATTCTTCCCGCATCCAATCACTCCAATCCAAAATCCTTCGAAAAATCCTAGATGCTCCTTACTTTGTCACAAATGAATTGATCCACAACGACCTTAATATCCCATATGTTGCTGAATTGGCACGAACCAGATACCTTTCCTTTCATAATAAACTCACTGCTCATCCAAATCCACTTGTTGCACAACTTGCTTCCCATTCCAATCCTCCGAGGCGTCTGAAAAGAAGTTGGCCCCGTGATCTTATTTTGTAAATATTCATTAGAGTACTACCAATGGGTAGTTTCTCTACAAGAGAATGACATAATGTCATTCTATAATAATATATAGAATTATATATAATAATATAATGACATAAATGTCATTATGTCTCTTATATACCACATATTTACTTGATGTGTTTTTTAAATACAGTTGTAAATTTCTATTAATAAAAGAAAAAAAAAAATCATTATTACAATTATAATATCCATATCTCTCTCTCTTTTTTTTTCATTCAGAAGCAAATACTGATTTGTTTTGTTGCCTTTTGCATTTTTTCCGGAGTACTTCTCTTTTTCGGGTAGGCAAAGTTAAATTAGAATTCAGAATCCCATTAACAGACCAACCAATTGAGAAAAAATAATCGTCCTACCATAAACATACTGGACTGTTATTTCTGTGTATCCATTTTTTAAAAGGAATTGAAATCTGCTCGACGATCAATCACTGCCGTAGTATCAGCCTTAGACTTCTTTGAACAATGGTTTTTGAATCCATAGGAATGACAATAGGAGATGTTGTGTGTCATCAAGACTTATTGATAGTCTGCATTTGTATGGGATGATCTCTGCTAGGTCCAGGTAACCATGTCCCATTGTTGTTGAATAATCCATGGCTGTCCTGCATCCTAATTGGTCTCTTTTAGAACTCTCCCCGCCTTGGTTTCCTGGATTGAATTTTGTGATCTACATACCTCAGGTCAGCAGATGTTATCCATGACGTCATTGAACTCATTTTTCAAAGGAAGAAATATTGTATTTTCTGAGGTATATTAAAAATGAATAAATTGAATGTTGTTAGTGAGTACTGTTGTTGTGTTGTCTTTCTTTTATTCTTTAAATTACCTTACTGCAGTACCTTCGGTAGTCGATTCTATGAATCATTTGTAACAAAACAAAGTCCAAGTAAACTACAGGGATTTTCATCCGTTTTATATACAATTTTAAATTTTTTCGAGAAAAACTACTTTTTGAAAAATAATTGTCCCGAATTACTAAAGCTAGATCAATTTTAGTAGGCTCATTAGCTCGTAAATTAAATTGCCTCTAAAATATATTTTTTTTAGACTTCGAAATAGCCACATCCAGTATGAAATTTTGTTGCCCAAGCATTAGAACTTGTAAGTTACTGATTTACAAAACTTTTACAGTATTTATCTCAAAAATATTACATGCGTTAGAAATGTGGTGTATTTTATGCATTATGGCTGGCAGTTCTTAGCTGTGACTTGTAACTCACAGACTTGAAAGCCTCTTTTTGTGTGGGTAGTAGGGATCTATTATAGTGCAAAACTAGAGTTATAGCCGCCAATGAGCATTGGGAGCTGAAAAAAAAAAATATGAAAATCACGTTTTATTTTTTTCTGAGCCCTCAGTCTAGATAGAAAAATATTTTTTTCACGTAAAATTGTAGTTTTGTAAACCACGACCAGAACATGATAAATAATCTCTTTAATAATAATATCAGGTTTTGGTTTGAACATGAAATCCTGCATTAATTTCCGGAATACGGGTTTTGGTTATGGTAATGAGATAGCATACAAAACTACTATTTTACGTGAAAAAATTATTTCTCTGTCTTGACTGAGAGCTGAGAACTGGCAGCCTTAATGTGAAAAAGACTCGAAATGTGCACCATTTAAAAATGGGAAGACATTTTGAATAACTGTTTTAAATTATACCTGTTAATGTCACTTCCTGTAAAATAAAAATTTATTAAATTAACTTACATACAAGACTTAAAAGACAAGTAGTTTCCGACTACTCCGACATTTACTAGACAAGCGTTCAAAGGTCCCAATAATATAAAACAGTCTTATTTACTTGACAGAAAATAGACCCATTTGGGCATACGGTGTTGAGCTTTGGGGCTGCACTAAATCTTCCAGTTCTTCTCGTATTTAATCCTTACAATCTAAAATCCTTCGTAAAATACCCAATGCTCCTTATTCTGTCAAAAACAAACTTATCCATACAGATCTTAACGTTGCATATGTTGCTGATTTGGCCAAAACCGTGTGCCTATCCATTCATTGCATAATCCCAAATCCAGATAGCAAGTCTCCTAACTTTCCTCACGCTCAATACCTAATTATCCTCCGAGGCATCTGAAAAGAAGATAGTTAAGAGACCTTCTTATGTAGAACTTTCTGGCTTTGTGACTTCACTTAACCTACCATTTTTCATTTCCAATCCTTAAAATCTAAAATCTTCAATACTCCTTACTATGCAACAAACAAACTTATCCATACAAATCTTAATGTTCCATATATTACTGATTGAGCCCAATCCAGCAGATACCTGTCCTTTCATAGTAAACTCCATAATCACTTGAATCCACTATTCTCCTAACTTATAATCTATACAGTTGTAAATATCAATAAATAATATTTAAAAAAAAAAAAAAAATTGATAGCGAAGTTGGAATTTGCCTCTGTAGCTGAGTATCGACATGTTTGATTTCTTGTCTTACATTTTTAATAATTGTAATATATGTTATATGTGTAGCAATGCGCTGATTTTTGGAATTTTTTAATATGTTTTTAGAACTGATAATGGATGTTTAATATTCAAAACTACACATCGAATAAAAAAAAGTCCAATTGAAGAGGCAAATAATTCTTCAATCCTAACTGCATTGTTCTTTCTTAATGTTCCATATATAGCTGATTTGGCCCAATCCAGTAGATACCTATGCTTTCATAGTAAACTCCATAATCACTCGAATCCACAAGTCTCCCAACTTGCCTCACACCCCATTCCCGATCCTCTGAGGCGTCTGAAAAGATAGCAAGGAGATATTCTTATGTCATTCTAATATCATGTCTAATTTTGTGCTTGTAAGTGCTACTTGTAATAATTTTCTCGAAATTAATTATTGTTTATAAGCATACAGTTGCAAACATCAATAAATAGTTGAAAAAATAATTACCTTCCCACCACAACTAACGTCCTATTAATAACCATCCATATTACTTATTGCCTTTAATCGAGGCACATTGTAATATTTACTCAACTAAACCTTGCTATAAAAAAAAAAAAAAAAAAAAAAAAAAAAAAAAAAAAAAAAAAAAAAAAAAAAAAAAAAAAAAAAAAAAAAAAAAAAAAAAAAAAAAAAAAAAAAAAAAAAAAAAAAAAAAAAAAAAAAAAAAAAAAAAAAAAAAAAAAAAAAAAAAAAAAAAAAAAAAAAAAAAAACTCCCCAACAAAACAACAAAATAGGATGGGATTATGGAGTCTTCCTTATTCAGCTCTGCGGCCAGGAGGTACGGAGAGGAGGGTTATCTTCCCGGGCCTCCCAAACGTAACTGGGAATCCCAAAAGGTAGGACCAATAGAGATCGTATATATTTTAGTTGCCTCTGCTGGGGACAGTCTCTAGGGAGATGGGGGCGTATTTTTTTATATTTATTTTGTCCTTATATCGGGGCCAGTCAGCACGACCCGGCCGGCTTTTTATCTGAAAGGCTGACCATGCATATGACCATTCCTTCAGCTCCAGCTGGGAAATTTATGACGTTCCATTCTGGCCATTTTTATCTCAATATTTCATTTTCGGTTTTACATTAAACGGCCCGGGGAGGGGGGCGTTGTGGCGGTGACAGCGGCCAGGGCTGCCACCCTATGTTGCTCGATATAAAAAATATGACACCGCACTTCCTATTATTGGAGTATACTAGCCGAGGGCTCTAAGTAGTGTTCAATTTGTTTTTATGACGCGGCGGGACGGGTAGTTGACAGATGAATGGACAGAGCTGTCAGTAGATAATGTAAGAAGTGGACTTCTATTGTCCACGCTTGGTGAAGCCCATAAAAATTAGCCCCACCATAGCAGATAAATTTGCGGAAAAATCATTTCCCTCTCATTCGGTTCCGGCTTACAAAAAACAGAAAAAAACTGAAATGGAAAAGAGCTTATCACCGACATTTCAGTATTTTCAAATTTCACTAATCCCGTTCGCTGAATCCTCATAATAAATAATTCAATTCACGTAAATATAAGAAGCAGAGATTGAGGACAATGGTGTTGTTACTTTAAGAGTATACCTGAAATTCTTTGAGGTTACCCTACATTGGCAAATTAGTTCAGATGTGAAAAATATTATTTTAATTTTTGAAGTTTTCAGTCAAGCGGCTCAAGCTTTTCCAAAGTTATTGTTTCCACGATCGATTCTTAATTATCTTATAAAGCGTCTGGAATGAAGATATATCAGAAATAAGTTTATTTATAGTCCGTTGGGACAATTTAAAATAAGCTGTTAGTTATATAAGTTAGGCTATAGTTGTATGCATATCTGAATTTAAACGAAGCGAAAGATGACTCATGAATATTTAATGACTAAAAATGATCCCCCTCAGTGTCATCATTATCATGTGGCTTTGACAGTGAGTTATATCTTCGAAGTACTCTTCCAGTTTGGAGAGACATGGAAGTACATGTTACGACTGCTACCCCAAGCCTTAAACAATGTTAAATGCATGGAGCATAAAACCACAAATTAAATAAAACAATCTGATTAGGATTGATGAATTAATTGCCACTTCTATTGGGATTATTTTATTAGAAAACTAGTTTTCAATGCTAAACATTCATCTTCAGTTCTAAAACATACAAAATTGTCAACACATCAGCTCTATGTTACATGGATTATATATACTAAAGTTTTCAGAAATGAAAGGCGGGAAATCAAATATTGGTACTCACCTGAGAAGATCTAACAGATATCTGAAATATATCCATCGTGGAAACTGAAAGGGGACAGGTAGGTTAAACTTTTGGGGTTTGCTATGGGAGTTCCCCTATGGCTCATTGGATTTTTCCGTTCCTATTGGAAAGCAATTTAAAATGGAGCTATTGGAAATGTTTATCTGGTTATTTAAACAAAAATCTGGATCGGTTTTAAACGATTTTATTATTTCTAATGATTCATACATATTTAATTTTAGGCTATTTTCTACTTGATGCATTATTTTTACCCTCGAGTCTTTATTGAATTTATGGTTATTTTCATATCCATCTAAATGGATAGCAAAGTTAGAATTTTGGGTCTTATTAGTGCATGTTCTTATATGATTTACTTTGATTTACCGATCGTGCAGTTTTTCTGTGTAATAAGCACCACAGTCATTACAATTTAGTTCGTATACTCCGCTTTTGTGGCAAGGGTCTATTTTGTCTTTAGGTGAAGGGGAATAAGCATTATAATAAACTAGTATTTAATAAAATAATTTCAATAGAAGTGGCAATTAATTCATCAATCCTAATTGACAATGGTATTGTTACTTTCAGAGTATACCTGAAATTCCTTGAGGACATTCCTACCAATGAGTACACCCTACGTTGGCAAATTAGTTAAAATATGAAAAATATTATTTTATTTTTTGAAGGTTTCAGTTAAAAGCCCAAGGCTTCTCCAAAGTTATTGTTTGCATACTCGACTCTTAATAATCTTATAAGGCGTCTGGAAAGAAGATGAGTCGAAAATAAGTTTATTTATAGTCCTGTGGGACAATTTAACCTTTTAGTCATATAGGATAGGCTATAGTCATACATATCAACATAAACCCCTATCATTAAATAAATAACATTTTCCTTATTGTTCAGGATATCCATACAAAAATAAAATATTTTTCTCAGCCATACCAAGATATCATTTTTTTTTACTAGACGTACCTAGGGAATCCCTATACATGAAAATTTCGATAGAGCAACAGCAGAAGCCCACAGTTTAAGCAAAATAATCCATCAAACTTTTCAATTGCTAATATTTTTCCTATCCAAATGAAGGCATTTAATTGCAAAAATAGTTGGGATAGTCTGAATAAAGACAAGTCGAAAGCAATAAAACCATTACTCAACAACTGTCATCATGTTCTAGACAGTCAAGGAGGTGGCGCTCACAACGCTAACGATTAGGCATTGCAGTATGACCATGGATATTCAATAGTATTGTTACATTTAAGGTATGCCTACATAAATTCCTGACAAAGGGTAATTAGTTTCGAAGAAATATGGCAAATATGAAAAATATTATTGTATATTTTAATGATATCAATCAAACAGGGAGACGTAAATTTTATTTGGATGTAGCCCAACTAATGAAGCACACAGCAGTCTTATGAAAAGGGACATACGAGATCGGAAAGGCGGTAGGTTGTCTTACATAAGTGAAATTCGGATTTAAATTGAAGAAAATTGAAAATATGAGGGCATTTGAAATATACACAAAACAAGGAAAAATTCTCAATTTTTTTTTTCATTTTCTCGGCTAAATGATTCATCCATTTTAAGGTGTTTACGGCTCCAATTACTTTAACCTGGGCATATGAAAAGTATCAGTATTATAAAAAAACTGATTGAATAAAATAGATCAGTATTTAAAAAAAATTACCAAGAAATTTTAAATTTACGAAAATTTGAATGAATGAGGTTTTTATCCAGCATTCGACAGGATGTATGTCTAAGTGGTTTTGAATTAATCCTGTAATAATTCATGTAATAAATCATATCAATTTAATACTTTTTTGTGGAAATTTTTTTTAAAAAAAAAAAAAAAAATGGGTAATATTTTTTGCCTGTCAGTATATAGGAAATAAAGATGATATCGTGGTCATATTTTCCCGAAAAATTTTCAATTAGGGTCATTCTCAAAAAAATTGCCGTTTTGGGTTAAAGCAAAAAAATTAACTTCATTTTTCTTGAACGAGTATATCTGTTTCATTTCTTAAGTTATATTAAATTTTTGGAAAATACTTAGCAATCATGAGTTTTCTGTTTATTTAATTTTTATTAATTTTTTTATATCAACAGAAGTGATTTTTATGTCATAGATGTTAGCTATAAACTAAATAATTTCTTATACAGTTAAGTACGAGTGACAATTTTTTGTATGAAAGTGGCAATTGATTTGAGAATGACCCATCAACAGATAAGCTCCATTTTCCTTCCTATTCGATTGCCAGAATGGATTGGTTTCTTTTCTTGTTTAAATAATTTTCAAGAATTTTTAAAACGACTATTTCGTAAAATAAATAACAATAGTTCAGGTAGCAATAATAATATTTCTAATAATAGAAACTAATAATAATACATCTTTCGCGTATTTTAACAATTCAGTTATATTGTTTTAATAAAGCTTTAATGTGGCCTCCATCTTTGGTTGTCATATTCAGATTATGTATGTTTGATTCATTTTTAGTTTGAATTTCTTCAAATACAAACTCAATGGATAAATTAAAAATGCATTAAAAAAAAAGGAAAACAGACAATTGTCTTAAAGTATTTGATTCTAAAATTTATGGTTGAATAGAATATTTTATAATTATATATTTAATTATTATATATATTTATATATTTTGACAAAATGATTTATGATAAATATCATAAAGAGAATAGTTAATTTTTTACGAATTAAGTTTGTGTCATTTTCAAAATAATTATCATAAAAACCAAAATACGTATTTATCTGTTATAATTTTTTTGTAAAATTAATAATTAATAACTAAATGGATAAGTAAATATGCAAGAGAAAATTTTATTAGGTGTATGTTTTATGAGGCGGTTTGAATGCTATCTGGCGGAATATTTTGAAACTGTTGTTTAGTTACTAGAAGACTCGCTAGGTTGCGCGGTCGCTTTCAGTTAGCTCTCCTTCAAAGAATTTGGCAAACTTGCAAAATTAGTTAAATTTATGTTGTTTATCTTTTGAAATGAACTTATTTACTTTTGAATCTAAGAGTGACTATATTCATTTTTAACTTATAGGTTAAATAATAGGTTAATATCTTAGTAAAGTGTGAGGAATAATAAATTAAATTTGAAATAAGCGGTTTTATTTTTTATTTGATATTTTTATATATTTAATAAATCGTAACAATATAGCTAGGAATTTTAAAAATTTAAATGTATTTTATTACTCCTATTAGGGATAAATTTTGAATGCGCAGAGAAGTTCACAAGTCTACAATAACAAACCGAAACGAAATTTATGATGAAATATAAACAAAATTATTCAGTTCGCTACCACTATCCAGAAACTTAATCTTTTTTTTATTTATTTATTGAAATTTACAATTGTTTACAATAAAATAAAAATACATCCAGTAAATGTGAAAATAATGCTCTTATAACATAAGCAACCACCATTGGTAGCCCTTCAATCTAAGTCCTGTATTAGGTGTCCAGAAGCCATCTTCTTTTCACACGCCTGGTTCTGGAATAGAATGGGAAGCAAGTTGAGATATAAGTAGTTTTGAATTATATTATGAAAGTATAAATATCTAGTTTGGGCTAAATCAGGAACAAATGGTACATTTAAATCTAAAAATAAATTATAATAAAGAAATAGTTGGTTTTCTTTTATTCTGGAGAACTTTTTTGACAAACATTGAAGGAGATTATTAGAACAACAGCGGAGCTTTGAGGGAGTGATGGAAGATGACAAAGGTAAAATCAATAATGAAATAAACTATTAAAAAATAATTCGAACAATTTATATTGGTAAGTATATGGTAATGGAAATGAATAAGTACATTAAGGATATATGCAATTTATAAAAACAGATAGAGAACACAGCAATATTATTTATTTTTTTAAATAGAAAATATTTACAAAATTAAATTCAAGAATTATACATATACATATTTGTCGAACTTCCAATAGTTTCCTATATATACGATATTAGAAATTATTGCCTCATTTTTTGTTAAACATTTGCTTCAGCTGCCAGAAACGTATACATTGAATTAGAGTAAATTTTTTGCTCTACAACTTTAAAACATTTTTTTTCTGAGAAACGGTCGTCGAAGGCTCTACAAGCAAATATTTGACAAAAAGTGAGGTAAAAATTCTTTTTTGAGAAAATTATCGTTTTTCAATAACGTATATCTCGAAAACGATTGGAAGTTCGACAAATATGTATACAGGATGTTCAGCATAATACTGCAGTAACTTCGAGAGGCGATTCTGGGCATCATTTGCAACAAAAAATTCCCTATAAACTACAGCTCGATTCTCATCCATTTTATACATATTTTTAATTTTATGTTTTTCAAGAAATTTCTACTTTTTGAAAAATAATTGTCTACATTTCACGAACTATTAAAGCTAGAGCAATACAATAATTGTTCAAAATGTCCTCCCTCTTCTCTGATACACAGCACCGATCTTCTTCTGACTGCATCTACTGCTAGGTGAAGTTCATCATGATTTTACTGCATTGTATTGCAGCACTCGTAAATGTCTTCGACCAACTCCTCTCAGATTTCTGATCTTCGTACACTTTTTACACCTAGCCAAACATTCACCCTGAACTCATGCTGGTAATGGGAAACAACAGAACTGTGTGGGTTAGCTTCCATCCACAAATGGACTTATGAGTGCTGCAATACAATGCGGCAAAATCATGATGAACTTCACCAAGCAGTAAATTATTAGTGATTAAATTACTTTTCTATTAATAAAAACTATTAAACATTTCTGAGCATTCTCAAAGTATTTCCCAAAACGCCAATTTTTCATCTCTCTGTTTTTGGGAATTGAAAAGCGATTTCAGTCTAAATAAGCTATTTTAAAGAAAATCTTCTTTCTAATGAGCATATTGAAATTGCTCTAGCTTCTAGAGAGTAGAAATTTCTTGAAAAAACATAAAATTAAAAATATCTATAAAACGGATGAGAATCAAGCTACAAGGAATTTTTTGTTGCAAATGATGCCCAGAATCGCCTCTCGAAGTTACTGCAGTCTTATGCTGAACACCATGTATATACAATTTTATATGAAATTAGCTTTAATTTTTATTTAAACATATTTTTCTAGAGTCTACCGTTTTCAAGATATAATCGAAAAACCCAAAAATGGGACCTTCCCTCCCCCCACTGTTAGCTCATCCCCCAGGAGCAGGGACTTTTAGCATGTCTATCTTCTAACTACTCCTAACGAGCCGTGAAATAATTGCATATTTCATGCAGTCTACACCCCTCATTTCAGCAATCATTGACTAGACTATAAGTGTTACTAATAAAAAGCAGGTACAGTAACATTGCCTGATACTACTGACCTCTGTGGGCTTTACTACTAGAAACAATGGCATTACGTACACAACATGCCCAAGCCATTAAATTACGAAAAACTGATTTTCGAGAAAATCGCGACATAGGCGATGTCCTTCCGGACACAGATTCAATTAATGATGTAGTTTATTGAAAAATCAACTGACAGATTTAACCAAGATTAAATTAGACGATTGATTCCATGGAATAAGTTGTAAAATATTTAATCATGATTGCATTTCACCCAACTCTGGATATGTATATCTCAATTTCTCATTGTTACCTTCTAAATTCTCTATTTTATTTTATTTAACTTGATTTTTTTGTTACTTTAAAACCACTTATAAAACTATGGATAACATATAACTTGACAAAATAATTTAAAAACTGCACTTTAATCCGTTTTTTCGGTCAAAAATAATCTTTATTTTTAAGTGCAATCAATTACTGGTTCCTTAGCGAGCCACATCTAATAAATATGTCAACTCACAATTTTGTGTCAAATTTTGAAATGAATACATGTACCGAAACTTGTATTTATTTTTTTAAATCTTTTAAAATTGCTTGCCAAAATAAGGCTGTAACTATCATAAAAAATAAAACAAGAAAATTGAGGTACGCATAATGGATCAATCCAAGGAGAAAAATTAATTTAAAACAACAGTAATTCAATATATTTTTCATTCTCAAAAATTATGTTGTTTTTTTTTTTACATATTTTACGCCCACATTGGAGCACTTAAATCAATACATTTGAGTATTCTACTTAGACTTCTTCTTCTTCTACTGCTCCCAGTACTTTCTCATCCTCTCCGACCTAGCTGCCCTTTGTGTGTCCGTTATAGTATATTGTTTCCGTTTAACTGTTTTTAGTTTGAGACTTATACTTTAATTCTTCAAAATCCTCTTCTCTTCTCTGTCTTTGATTTGTTGTTGAGTTATATCTAATTCTTTCAAATCATCCTGAACTTCTTTGAACCAATTATTATTTATTTTATTTTTCAAAAAGTATTTAAATAGTTGTTTCAATATCCTGGTTTCCGGTAGTCTTGATATGTGACAAAAAAAAAGGAAATTCTTCTTTTACGCCTTGTGTATTATTATTGACTCACATTCACTGTAGACTATGTCGTTAGGCAACAATCTCCACTATCCATCAACTTGGTGTTTTTTGTTAATAATTGTTCTGATAATTCTTCTATCAGTTCAGTCCAGGAGCGCGTGGAAGCCCAACAGACAATCGACAGACAACTGACAGACAATGGACAAACCCAACAATGTAAGAAGAGACTCAAGTTCAAAAATTATGTTATTATAAATTATAGGGAATATAAGAAGATGTTAGAAATAGATATTATATTGTATATACATAAAATATTCGACAAATATTAGCATCTAAACAAAGCTGAATTAAAAACAACGTTGGGAATATAACTCTAACATAAATACGAAGGTGCTGAAAACAATTGAACAAAAGAAAAAGTCTGACCTGTTTATGGTTACCTACAATGTTCCATAGAACTTTCATGGGGAAATCCCCTCAGGATATCAGGTAAAGACCCTTAATTATGGGAACTACTCCAGGTAAATAGGCCAATGCCTCCAGCAGACTTTCATGGGCAAGCATCCAGTAACTTGTAACTACCAAAAATTACTTTAGCGGAACTGCTGCATAAAATTAAAATATTATCAAATAAAATAAGATTCATTAATTTTCTTCGATGGTTTAAAGCGGAAAATTATTTGTTATTGAATTTCCAAACCAATCCTACCAAGATTATTATAGTAACCGCAAAATGACACCAAAGAAAAGAATATAAAAATTCTTGGATAAATTAATTTAGTACGAAATGTAAAATATATTTAAGATATTTAAACTTCATTTTCTTATACATTAGTTATAGTTTATATCGTATTAAACAAACTAAAAAGTTTTATTATAGCAGGGAATATAAAGGAAATTTGATACTATAAACCATATAGACATACTACACCGAGCAATGTAGATGATAAAAGCCTAAAAAATACGAACTTATAACATAGGTTTTGTAAAATAATCGAAAAACCAGGAAAGTCAACAGTTTCTTTACCCCAATAATTTTTATTTATTTCGATAATTTTTTAATAATTATTTGGTATGGTGAGAATAATTAAAAATTTAGTTTCCAACCTTCTTAAAGCTTGGCAGAACTTTCTGTGGAACTAGAAATTTTCGCACTTTTCTCCATATTTTGAGAATATCTTGTCAAAGAGCTCTCTAATCAAAAACAGAATTTTCATTTTTATATTGAATGAACATTAAATCTCCTTTAGAATACACTGGTTCAAGTAATTTTTCAAATAATTTTACTTCAGTACTTTAAAATAAATTAAAAAAAAATAAAAAAAATAAAAAAAAAAATGCATATTTTCACTCTTCCTCTGTTAACAGAGGTCCATTTTGCACTTAATATTTTCTAATATTTATTGATCACTACTATTATAGTAAACGTGTGTTACAGATACATTGGCTTAAATAAGGGGGGGGGGCAGTAGGGGAAGGATATGGTCGTACATCATGCAGGGATAATTATATGTGTATTTAAAAACATTTATACATTTGATACCTTATGGTTTGTTATGTTGTAACAGGAACGAACATAAATATTTATGTACAAAATATAGGTATATAGTATATATAGCCGTCAAATCCTAGATGACAGTACTTGAAAAATAATTTATAATTGTGAAAACATCAATTTGATTTTCATTAAACACGTTAAAAGATGAGATATACGGTTAAACAGGGAAGGTTATATAAACAAAAAACATTGTTTGTAAATAAATGCTAAGCCTAATAAGCTAATTTTTATTTTAGCTTCTTCCGTTACTGTGTATTAATACCAGTAAATCACTGGGTCTCGAAATACTATAGTTATGAGCAATAGTTTCAAGTGTAAATGTTTATAATGTTGAAAAAAAAAATATAACAGAAAATGCGTAAAGAAGCATAAGTATTTGTTCAACAATTTCTGGAGGAAAGGATATTCGGTAGGGAATTCAATTTAAGTTCAAGAAAGAAAATGCTTATTTTTCTTTGGAAAAATTGGAATTTTAGGAAGATTAAATCTTTCAAAAATTTTTCATCTAAATCTATTACAATTATTTAAAGTGTCTATATTATTTATTTGATATAGAATGGATGAAGAAAGAAAATAATGGAAAAGCTCAATATTTGGCCAGAATAAAACCAGAAGTATAAAAAAAGTGAACTCTTAAAAAAAAAAAAAAATATATATATATGAACTCAAAGGAACCTCTGCCATTAGCTGATTTTGTACAAATGTAAACAGAAAAAAATATGTATGTATATGTATAAATATGTGTATGATTATGTACCATTACTGTAAAAATAAGGGTTTATTATATATATATTTTATGTAATACGTTTAATCTGGCACTTTGATTTTTCCACATCCACAGTAATCCGGCCCTCTCGCTTTTTGCTTGTGATTGTTTAAATGTTTCATTCAATAACGGCGGCGGTTACTACCAATTTCTGAAGAAAATATAAACGAAAACTCTAAAGTGTTTTACAATACATTCCCTAGGAAAGACGATATTAAGGCTAGAGTTGTATGGCTAAATACATTTAAAAGTTCTATTGCAGTAAGGTTTCTGCCTATCACAGGAGAAAAAACTGTCATCAGATCATTAATCCGTCAAACCTTTGCAACATAAATTTCCCTCTAAAATTCTTGAGTTGGGTCCAAAACAAGTCTAAAAAGCCAAATAAAAAAAACTACTATCTCTAGTCTACTACTGAACTAAACTTTCTTTCGTAGGAATAATCTAATGACCGGCAGATAATTATATAAAAATCGCCTGTTTCAAGAGTGCTGTCAATAAATATTGTAGATTGTATGAAATATGCGATTATTTTTTACCTCAGGGCTTTGTTAGAAGTAGTTAAAAGATAAACATACTTAAAGTTTCCACCCCTGGGGGATGAGTTTACGGTAGGTGGAGGGGAGAAGGTCCCATTTTGGGGTTTTTTGATTATATCTCGAAAACAATAAACTCCAGAAAAATATATTACAAATAACAATTAAAGCTAATTAAATTTCCTATAAAATTTTTTATATACATAGTTGTCGCACTTCCAACCGTTTTAGAGATATACCTTATGGAAAATCGATAATTTTCGCAAAAAAAAAAAAAGATAATTTTTACCTCACTTTTTGTGAAACATGTGTTTTTAGTGCCTTCCACGATCGTTCCTCAGAATAAATGTACAAATCAAAGTTGTAGAGCATTAAATTTACATTAATTTCATATATACGTTTTCCCCACTTGAAGCAAATGTTTGAAATATATCTCGAAAACGGTTGGAAGTTCGACAAGTATGTATATATACAATTTTATAGAAAATTTAATTAGCTTTAATTTTTGTTTGTAACATTTTTTTCTAGAGTCTACAGTTTTCGAGAAATAATTGAAAAACACAAAAATGGGATCTTCTCCCCTCCTTCCCACCGTTAGCTTACCTCCCAGGGGCGGGGACTTTTAGTATATTTATCTTTTAACAACTCCAAACGAAGCCTTGAGGTAGAAAATAATCGCATATTTCATGCACTCTACACCCTTCATTTCAGCACTCATTGACTCGACTATAAATAATCTTTAATCATTTGTTAAAAATTTAATATATGTCAATTTTTTGTTTTTCTTTACATTCAGTGATCCGACATTCTTCTGGCCCCTTATGTGATGGATTATCGGTATTGTTCTGTGTGTATTATTTAATGTATATCAAGTAATTACTGATAAGTAGTCAGTGTCTATTCTTATTCTGTGTATTATCTAATAAATGTGAAGCTATTTTATGGATTAATTCAATAGGTTTTTTTAAAAACTTGTAAAACACTTCGTTTATACATTTTTTTTTTTTTTTTTAAATATATGCATTAAAAGTACAATTTACCATGAACCCTTGTGCCATCATTGTATACTTGTGCTTCAAATGCAACCAGGTGTTCCGACCTGGTTATATCGGGTTTCCCAATACACCTATTTATCGCGTATATCTTTGACGGCCTCATTTCAACACAGGTAACAATGGCAGGACAATATTGTTTCAGGTAAAAAAGACAATACTTCTTGTGAAGAAAAAAAAAAAAAAAAAAGATCATTCCTTATTCATAATTTATAGACCAAAGGTGTAAAAAAATTCATATTTTCAAATACTATGAATTATAATAAATAATAATTAATATTTAAACCTAAAATTATATTTTTTAAAATTAAATTTTTATCCGATTGGAAATTTATAATTACCTGAATATTTCATTTACGGCAACCAAGAGCCACTGAGGCATCAGTCAGTAGCTCATAGCTAAGCTCACTATGTTGTGTAAATTGTTTTATTATCAAAACATGAATTAATATTAAATATGTTACAATTGTAAACTGTTAAATTTCATTTGAATAATACTTTTTATATATTTTATTATATTAGGTACATATGCATATAGTCATACAGTCAGGTGTGTACCACGTGCAGACGCAACAAGTACCGATCTCGCCAACTGTCTTCCCCTAACATTAAAGACTTTCTCCTATTTCAACTAATTTTAAAGGTTTTGTTGAATTATTTTTAATATATATAGTTGTATATTGTATTTTCATAATAAACTGAAAACGATTTATGTATATCCTAACTTACCGATACTACAAATTTTTAAAACGAAAATTATCAGAATCTCAAAGAAACCATCACTATTGACACAACAAACTTTTGATAGTTAGTTTGCCTTCATAATGTAATATCGTAATAAAGAATATTTTAAAGTGTTTAACCTAATCGCTTCACTGCTCAGTAACTATAGGCTATATAAGTGCTTTATCTATTTAAATTGGAGTTCGAAACTATTTGTAGTAATCCCTTATAATCTTATTTATAAAATGTTATCTTCAGCCTCCCCTAGTATAATGTCAAAAACATCTCTGAGTAAATAGTCTAGTAAAATAAGGCTCCAAAAGTCCGTTTTCAAGTAAAAACTGCCAAACTTTTATCCTCAACGGATCAATATGTGTTTTGGGCAGCAGAATTTGAATTTGAAGTTTGCTACCACGGCGATTGTCGGCTTCATACCTAAAATCGCAAAACACCCGTTATTTTTTTTTTTTTTTTTTACCTATAACACGAAAACGAAGATTTTTTTTTCGAAGAAAGTCTTTAAATATTAATTGTAGCTGAAATTAGTACCTGCGAAATGAAAGGAACTACTCCAAAATCGGACTATGTTTCGCGAAAATATGGTCTTGGGAAAAAGTGTACAAATTGGCCAACTGGCGGTCAGTCCCGCTTCTCCGCGAAAACATTTGAAAACTTTGTTGTAATCTTTTGTCTATAACTCTGAAACTGTTTGTCCGATTCAAAACTACTTTTTTTTCATCTTAAAGACGATTAAATTTACTATTAGAATATTACACATGAAGTTTAATAATGTCTCTTAAAATACACATGCCAACACGCTAAAAACCCCGTGCTATTGTGAAATCCAAGTTTTTTTAACCACATTTTTCACAATAACTCCGCGAATATTGGTCCTATTCCAAATTTCTTTTTTTCAGCTTAAAAATGGTTAAATTTACTATTATATCATATATATTTAATTTATATTAAACACCGTGTAACACCTACGCTATCATGCTAAATGTGTTATTTAATCACAATAAGCTCCAATAAAAATTGAATGAGTAACTCCACTTATAACGATGCTTCCATATAGAAGATATAAGGCCGAATACACCCGATGATACCCGAATAGTAGTGACGGCCTGTTCCAAACCAGAAACCACAGCTTCCAGGTTCCAGATCACCGAGTGTGCCGAATCATGGAAGCGGGATTAAAATGCATCCACTTCATCAGTATAAAATTTCACAAAAGTATTAAAATCAAGGATGTTGATCTGAATGTAAACTATAGACGTAATTGAAAAAAGAATCGTAGCAGATTAAACTCAATTTTATTAGTTCTGGGATAAAAGTAAACATTCAGTCATTTTAATTTATTTAATAACTAGACATTCAGTTATATTAATTTTTCATCTGGCATGTTTTTAGTTGCAATTTTATTTGCGCTTTTTTATTTAAGAAATCATTTTTAATTATTCATAAATTTATATTACAAATTTGCTTCATCACGTTTAGGTTCCCCTTTTGTTTTTTGCTTTCAATTCTATTTAGTTTTTATATTTTGCTATAATCTTATATTTATCTGTTGAACTGTCTCTTTTAATCACTTTTATTTAACTTATTTTACTTTATTTTATTTTTAACCTCTCTTTACATACAATATGTACATATATTTAACTTACCCATTTTCTTTATCGTTGTATTTTATATTTTTTATTAAATTTTTACTTTCCTTCTTTTTTTTTTTTTTTTCCTTTTCTTTTCTGATCCTTTATTATATTTCTTCTTTCCACTGGTATTATCTTTACATCATTGACGCAGCTGAGAAGCGCTAGATCTCTTGGGACGTGGCTTGTCCCTCCAGAAGTAGAGGGACAAGTCTGGTTGGGGGATCCCTCGGGTGTGTGTATATTGAAAATAAAGTACGAATGCATTTTTAAGATTTAATTTTTACTATTATTGTCCAGGCAAGATGGCCGCAACTGCACTACACGTTTAGTTACGCTCTGTATTTCTGTCTTTCTCTATTGCACATTAACTGAATTATCTCCTTCATAGTTAGTTAATAGTGAGTGACATTATTGATATTCAAATACTCTGACATTTAATTTAAGTGAGGTGAGTGGAAACAATATTAAATTAAATTAACAGTGAAATAATACAGGCCCGCCGTATTATAATCCAGTGCTAGCTAACTATATACAGCCGTTATTTCCACGGTCAAGGCTGGCTTTATTTGTTTCTCAAGCCTCTGTAACGTACATAGCTAGAGTTATTATTATTATTTTTTTTTTCCCCTAGAACAATTTTTATTATTTTTTTCTTCTTCATAATTTTTATTTTTATTTTTAAATAATGTCTACCCTTGATTTAAATATTGTATCTAGTTTAGATATTTAAGAATTAATTTTTAGTTTTTATTTTTGATCAAATTCAGTTTTTTATTACTTTACTTTATTTTTGTTTAATATTATAATGGAAATCGTTCCCACATCTGGTGACGAATCGGAGGAAGAGGCCCCTTATTCAGAAATAAGCGAGACCGATTCCCAATCAAGAAGAACGCTTCAAAAACGCCTCAGAAACTCCGCCCCAGGATCAGCGGGCAATTCGCCTAATAAAAAAAAAAAATAAAACATCCAAACCAAAAAAGCCACTCAATAATTCTAACCACCAAACCCGCAGTAAAACCTCTGCAGCCAGAACATTTCAACCAACTTTACCAACCAACTCAACTGTCAATGAGTCCACCCCTTCAACCAGTATATTAATAATAACAATATAAACACAAATCCACAGCATACTACTGACCCAGACCCGCCACCTATCTATGTCACTAAAATAGAAAACTTCATGTCATTCTGCCAAGAAATTTCAGCATTAATAGGAGAGACCAATTTCAATTGTTTTTCCCGCGTCAAAGACGTAAAAATAAAAACATCAACTAAAGAAAATTATAAAAAACTGACAAATCACTTAGCCAGCCACAATTACGATTTTCATTGTTATCAACTAAAAGAAGAGAAAGCATATAGAGTGGTATTGCGGGGTCTCCATTCTTCTACCCCAACCAGCGCCATCAAACACGACTAAGAGGCTATTGGCCACAACGTGTGGCAAGTTTCGTGTGTCCTTCACCCAAAAGAGAAATACCCTCTACCACTATTCTTCGTAGACTTAGAGCCAGCTCGTAACAATGAGGAAATATTTGAAGTAACAAGACTGGTCTACTCATGCATACGGTTTGAAGAACCAAGAAGAAGGGCAACAATAGTCCAATGTACTCGGTGCCAAAGTCTAGGGCATACCAAGACTTACTGCCACCACGAGGAAAGGTGCGTAAAATGTGCTGGCCCACACGCTACAGAAACATGCCAGAAAACAAGAGATACGCCAGCGATATGCGCTCTATGTGGAAATGATCACCCCGCAAGTTACAGAGGATGTACAGTATACAAAACTGCTCAAAATCAGAGAAATTTAAATTCAGCCCCCAAACAAAATCATAGGAACCAATCATCAGACATCCGTAATCAAGAAATACCTCCAGGAACGCAAGAAGCTCAATCGCACAGAACAGGACATCAACAATCCAGCACAGCACGAAATCATCCACCACGACAACAAGCATCTTACGCTGAGAAGATTAGATATTAACCTAGACCTCAGGCGCCTCAAATCTCCCAACCCCAGCCCCAGACCGCTCAATTTCAATCTCAACCCCCACAACAGAAAATTCCTCTTCATCATTTACCTCTAAAAGTCAATCTACCACCAGAGAAGATACAACCGCTTCCTATCCAACATCATATTCACTCCTATCCTTCATCTCAAATAGCAACAACAGTAGAAACTGCACCTCGTATCTCACGAATAGTGCAGCCCCCAACTAACACTCCAGTTGAAACAACCAATCCAACCCATACCATGGAATCATATCCGCTTCCCAACCAAAATCCTACCGATATCTCCGCCATCCTCACCTCATTCCTTTGAGAACTACAAGACACCATCAGACCACTCATAACCCTACTTACCAGAGCACTTACAGAAATTCCGTTTAATGTTGCAAGATGAACGCTAAGCCTCTAGCTATTATTTTATGGAATGCCAACGGACTACAAAATCACCGAGACGAACTCGACATTTTTCTCCATGACAATAAAATAGATATTGCCCTACTGACTGAGACTCACTTTACTCAACGTTCGTATTTTTACATACGCGACTACACTACTTACAGATCAGACCACCCAGATAATACCTCTCATGGCGGATCTTGCATCCTTATCCACAAATCAGTATCCCATTCTCTGATTCCTTCTACTCCAACTGACACCATTCAATCCGTCTCTGTAAACATTTCTACTCGTCCTTTTAACATAAATTTTTTAGCTGTATACTGCCCTCCTGGCAATTCCCTTTCATACAACCATCTCGATTCCTTATTCCGATCCTTCGGACCGCGCTTTATCGCTGGAGGAGACTACAACGCCAAACACCAGCGATGGGGTTGTAGAACATCCAACTCCCGTGGCAGCATCCTATCCCGTATTGCAACCTCCAACTGCTATTCTGTCCTCTCACCCTTGAACCCTACTTATTGGCCTACCTCACTTAAAAAACGTCCTGATATCCTTGATATATTCATTTCTTCCCAAATTTCCTCTTCTCAGACCATTATAAAATCCATGGACGACCTTTCATCAGATCATAGCCCTGTTCTGCTTCACTTCCATTCAAATCCCGTTCCTTAACCCTCCCTTCCTAGACTGATTTCAGGACGTGTAGATTGGGACAAATTTCGAACTGATCTTGAAAATAAACTGGACCTGAACATTCCCCTTAAAACTAAAGAAGACATAAACTTAGCCATTGACAAACTAACATCATCAATCAAAATTAGTATTACTGAAAATACCGCTCCCCGAAAAATTCATGATAGTCAACAGAATAACTTACCACAGCATATTCGCTCCTTATTGACAGAAAAACGCAGAGCGAGGGCGAAGTGGCACCGTACTAGATACCCATCAGACAAACATAATTACAACAGTTTAACGAACAAACTAAAGACAGAAATCAGAAAGTTTAAAATCCAAAACCTACATAACCATACTCAAACCTCAATACTTCAGACAAGTCATTATGGATAACGACGCAAAAAAAAAAACTCCTTGGTTTCAAAAATTTTAATCACCCTCTGCTAACAGACTCTCAAACCTGGACAAGATCAGACGAAGAAAAATCCAATTCTTTGGTCTTCATCTCTTTAAAACCTTCAACCCCCATCCTGATGTCTTCAATCCTGCTTACTTTGAATGTATTGAAGCAGAACTAAATATTCCACTCCAAATGTCTCCTCCTCCTAATGCATTCCATCCTTCCGAAGTATCAAATATAATCCTCAGATTACCCTCCAACAAAGCCCCTGGACATGACCTGATTACAGCCCATATCCTAAAACTCCTTCCTCGAAAAGCAATCCTATTTCTTACATTTATTTATAATTCTGTACTCCGCACCACATATTTCCCCGATCCTTGGAAATTATCCATAGTAAAGATGATACCTAAGACCAAAAAGCCTCCTGAACTCCCATCCTCATATCGTCCAATATCACTCTTGCCTATTATGGGCAAAATCCTGGAAAAACTCATTCTGAAAAGATTGTATCCCATCCTACATTCCAATCACATCATCCCAGATCACCAGTTTGGTTTTCGAATGTCTCACTCCACTATCCAGCAATGCCATCGTGTGGTGGACGTGGTCTCCTCAGCACTGGAGCGCGGAATGTACTGCACGGGAGCCTTTCTCGATGTAGAACAAGCTTTTGACCGAGTCTGGCACCAGGGTCTGCTTTACAAACTCCGTAAATTCCTCCCTCCAACCTACTTCCTTATCATCCGCTCCTATCTCAGTGATAGAAACTTCAAAATTAATCATAACTTTTCCTATTCTTCCCAGTTTGTCCAAAATGCTGGCGTTCCTCAAGGTAGTATCCTAGGTCCCATCCTTTACACGGTGTATACAGCTGATATCCCGACCCATCCTAGCACCATCCTCACGACGTATGCTGATGACACATGTGTGTTATCAGTGAACAATGATCCCTTCATTGCCTCCCAAACACTCCAATCTCATGTCATAAACCTTCAGGAATGGTGTCGAAATTGGAGAATTAAAATAAATCCAGTCAAATCTCACCAAATAACCTTTACCCTTCGTCGTAAACCTACGACTTCCTGTCCTCCAGTATCCTTCAACAATATTCCACTGATCCCTGTTGAACAGATCCGCTATCTAGGACTTCAACTGGACAAACGTTTAACTTGGAATCCTCATACAAGACTTAAACGACAGGAAACTGCTCGTCGTTTTCGACTTCTTCAACATTTACTAGACAGACGTTCAAAACTCCCGATTTTCTACAAAAGACTCATTTACATGACAGTTATCAGACCTATTTGGACATACGGAGTTGAGCTCTGGGGCTCAACTAAACCTTCTAATTCTTCTCGTATCCAATCCTTACAATCCAAAATCCTTCGAAAAATCCTTAATGCTCCTTACTTTGTTACAAATAAACTTATTCATAAAGATCTTAATGTCCCATGTGTTGCTGATTTAGCCCAAACCAGATACCTATCCTTCCATAGTAAGCTCCATAACCACTCCAATCCACTAGTCTCCCAACTTGCTTCTTATTCCATTCCTGATAATCCTCCGAGGCGTCTGAAAAGAAGATGGCCTAGAGACCTTTTAGTGTAGAATTTATTGAAGTGCTACTAGTGAATAGTTCTTCACATGTTATTTACATGCCATTGTATTTACTTTCAACACATTTACTTGTTGTATAAATTTTATACAGTTGTAAATTTCAATAAATTTAAAAAAAAAAAAAAAAAAAAAAATTTTTACTATTATTGATTTTTATATCTATATATATATATATATATATATATATATATATATATATATATATATATATATATATATATATATTTTTTTTTTTTTTTTCACTTTATGTATTGAATAGTTTGAGGTACTTTGCTTTTTTTTTTTTCTCACATTATTTAATGTATTATATATAATGAGATTCTTTACTTATTTTTATTTATTACATATTCCCTTCTTTTTTTTTTAATCTCTATGTTTATTTCTTATTCTACGTATTAAGTGAATGGATCCCTTAAGCTATCCATATTACTTATTGCCCACATTAAAGCAGATTGTAATACTTTTTTTTTTTTTTAAAAAAAAAAAAAAAAGAAAAAAAAAAAAAGATATATCCGAAATGTTGGCAAAATAAAATATTGTTTGTGAATCTCAAACATTGCTTATTTTCGACTGACCCCTCCCAACAACCTATTTCATATAACTCATCAAGTCATTTAACATCTCTTTATTTGAAAAAAAAAATTAAATTAAATAATAAATCAAATATACAAATTACTTAAAAATGCTAATTTCAAAAAGTAATATAATACTCAAACAATGTAAATTCTATATTAAAATTGAAGACCTTAGCTGTACTCGTAATGTGATAGTGGTATGAACGTGACATTCAAGTAGGCCAAGTTATAAGCCGAAACGATGAAATAAAAAAAATTTAATACACTCTGTTTGTATTTAGCGCACCCTCAAAAATCTTTTACACTATTATCATTTTAATTTATGTTTAATATAATTTTTTGATCATTCATCGATGCTATGGAATGAAATAAAAATAAATATTATTAAGATATCATTGCCCTTTAATAATAATTATAATGAACAATACAATGGCGACCCAGCTGTCGTATTTAAAATTAAGGATATAATCATAATGATAGACAACAATAGTATAAATAAAATTATGGTAAAAAAAAAAAAAATAATAATAATAAAATGAAGTAAAAATTATTCAAAATGATCTACATCATAAAATAATTTCTAGATTGTAACTTGAAATTATTTTACTGAAAATATTCCCTGAGTTATGTGAGCATAAGTTTTAAAAAATATTCTTTAACATTATTTTTAATTCAAATCGGTTGAACCCTCTGTATTTGGTACAAATGAGAATAATGTCACTTTAAACATGAACTGTGGCTAAATATTTATTTTATTGAGATAAATTCTTCCTTTATATCAGTCCATATTTTTTGTTAAATTTAACATTTTGTTTAAAAATTATTTTGGAATACGAAATATTACAAAAGAAAGTCTGGGAAATTTATAAGCCTTGGTGAAGTATTCTCTGAAATAAAATGTTTTATTTCCGTGCCATATGAATGGGCTTACTTGTATTGCCTGTTTGCCGACAGGCATCGAGCAAGTTTCGTAGGAAAGCCCAAATAAGTGGAAAAACCCGAATAACTTTCTGTTACTTCTTCACTGTTAGTTTATTTTTAGTCAACAACGTTTTGTCCGTTAATCAGTCTATTCTTAGTTTGTCACTTAAGTATCCATACTCTGTTCGTATTCGTCTGACATCCTAACCTGTCCAAGATTGCAAAAATTACATAAACTGATGGCATATTATCAGCAAGTAATGATCCATCTGTCCCATGTTACATTCTTTAGTTATTATAAAAATATAAAATTTTTATATTTGATTTGAGTACATTAAACCATCGAATTTCTGCCGTATCCGATCCTACAATTCAAAATTTTCGTGACTCCTTTCCCCGAAGTACCCGCCAACTTCTGGTATCCTCTCTCATTTTTCCCCACTTTGATTACGGGTGCTTGGTGTACGGGGGACTGTCTGTTGAGCTAGAGATGCGACTGAGGAGACTAATGAATTGTTTCATAAGATTTATCTTTGGGGTCAGCAGACGGTCTCACGTATCTAACCGGTACAAAGATCTAGGGTGGCTTTTTCCCGATTTTCGACGGCAATACTTCCTCGGCACTTTCTTATTCCAGTCATTAAAAACCAAAAAAAAATCCCAATAGAAGTGGCAACTAATTCATTAATCCTAATTATTACTTATTGATCCTTCTAAAACATCTTCCGTACTTCAAGTGATGATGCTGAAAAGTTTAATGTAAATTTAACCTTCCGATACGTGCGCGTGTGAGACGCGCATCGGAAATACTCAATTTTCTCTGATCCTATGCCGTCTTGGGATTTCCCATCATTTCTACCCTCTTCTTTTGCCCCAGCCCTAGCACAGTCTTGACCAATGGATTCCTACGGCAAACAGCTCGTTAGAAATACGAGTTAAGTGTCTCAGGAATAAGCACGCCCATCCACATATTTTAAAAAAATATTTTATTTTAAATTATTCGTTGTAAAATGTGAAATTCATTGGTAATTTAAAGTAACATATAAATTGAATTTACACTTGATTCAAACACTGAAATTAAATGGACTAGCATGTGCCAGATAAGCGTGACCTCTAATTATTATATCATTTTATCTATTTTTATTTCTTATACACTTTTTTTTTTGCTGTAGGTCATGTTTACAAAAGAAAACAATATCAAAATCGCCCGTCATAATTTTGAGGTAAGAAGGGACTTAATTTCTTTGTAGCATTCAAAAAATATTTGCAATGAATGTATTTTATATTCAAAGTAATTTCGCTATTTTCATAGAACTAGTTTTTAAGTATAATTTTGTACAGTTTCTCGTTTATTTAATGCAATTTTGTTGTTTTTTATTCCTTGTATTCCTTGTTGTTCATAGTTCTGAGTTCCTTAGGAAGCTTTGGAAAAAAAAGTAACTGATATTGATAAAATAATATTATTTATAATTATATCAGTACGATATCGAAACCTGTGAAAAAAAGAATTTAAAACTTTTAAATGTTTCTATACAAGTGGGTATAAACTTTCCAGTTCATTTGTGGACTTGAATAGATAACCGAGAAAAATCCTCCTTATATTTATTTTTTATATAGTTTATTTTTATGTTAATTCATGTATTTGTATATAATAAGTTTATTTTTATTTCATATATTCTATCCCATTGTGTAAATAGATTTAGAATTGTCTGAGAATGTACCAGACTCACATTTGTACAAGAATTTTCTTTTTTAAATTAAATTATTATCTATCTATTATTATCTATTACTTATTATGGATTACTGCCTCCATTTTTAAAAATTAAAAACCTTTTATTGTGAACTAATCTGTCAGATGAGTTGCGCCCGAATGTGGGATTTTTATTCCAAAATCAAATTCACAATTATATTTGGACAAAAATGTTTTATTTTTATAAAACGTGTTTCTATTACGAAATAATATATTTTAATAAATCAATTATGTATTTTAGTTTAGTAAATTTTAATTGTGTTTAATTGTTTTTATAATTTTTTTTTCTTATTATTTGTAGGTTTTTAATATTTTTTTTCACTGTTAAAATATGCATTCCAAATTATATCCATTATAGCTGAGATCACTGTAGCGTAAATTGTTTTATTACCAAAACATGTAATAATATCTAATATGCTACAATTGTAAACTGTTAAATTTCATCTGAATAACTTTTTTAATATTATTCTTTCGAGTTCGGCCATCTGTGGACCACGTTTAACAATTCATTCATTTCTCTTCCGTTCTTTTTAATATTTCTTCATTACCTCTGCCTGATGTTTTCTCCTTTCATCTGAAGGAAAATAGTTTTAACCATTTCCGGAAATTTGATCTTGTTGACTGTTGTCCGAAATTTGTCTCTTTGAATTTAATTCCACTGTATATTTGCCATCATATCTTCCTTTAACATCCTTATCCCATGTATTCGTCTTCTGTTTTTAGAGGCTGTGTTGGAAAATTTTCTTAGTCAGTCTTCTCTAATCGATTCTCATTAAATGTCCATAAAATGTTAGGTAACGGTTCGGATCGGCGACACCAACCCCTAAACCCGCTCAGAATACCTTTTGTCGATTCTAACCTTGTTCCGATTTATTTCGATGTTCTAGTCGCTGCTTTCAGAGGAGAAAGGTTATTCTCTTACATTTACTGAGAAACTCTAAATCCCTGTTCAAAGTAATATTAACTTCTGTTTACCTTCTAATATTAAAATGAGAAATAAGAAAATATTAAAGTGGAAATAAGGAAATATCGAAATATAAGACACTAAATCATTTTTGAATTAATATTAATTTAATCAACAATTAATATACTACTGAACCACCAGTAAAGTTAATTCCTGATGAACTTTCTCTCAGAGAAGTGAAAATAACAAATTATAAATATAAAAAAGACAGAATCCTTAAGTATTTATTTGGCATAACTCCTATTTATTTAACATTTGTAGCTACATATTTCGGTGATAATGTTTCATCATCAGGCTTCTAATTTTTTTTAAAAACACATTAATCTATAACATTATACCAATAGTTCTACAATTATATAGTAATGTGTCATTTACCTCTTAATCTGTGATTATTTTCACATTGTCAATTCTCCATGTTATAAGCCATTATATAATATAAGACAGAATCCTAGTTGAAAGTGAAGATGTTAATTTCTGCTATATTTTCTCATGGGATGTGGAAATAAGAAAACATAAAAAACCTGTGATATACTTTCTCACATTTATTTATAAACTGATATGTTTTATTGAATTAATTATACAATCTGTCTCACTTTAGCACAAAAAGTAATATGGATGACAAAGAATCCATTCACAAAATATGTATACTGAAATTTTATCACTGAAATTGAAACAACAAATACAAATATATAAAACACCAAATCCATGTACAAATAAATCTTGTTCAGTTTCATAACACTTTTACAAGTTGTAAATTTTATCACTTAAATTGATAGAACAAATATAAATATATAAAACACCAAATCCATGTACAAATTAATCTTCTTAAGTTTTATAACACTTTTACACATAAGATTAGATGAAATAAGAAAACATGAATTTATAAAACACTTAATCCTTTATGAAACTCATTTTGTGAACTTCTGTTTCACTTATTTAGATTTAAGAAGTCTAAATCAATATAACAAACTAAACAACACAATCCAAGTTGAAACTGTAGAAGTGATTGTTTACATGTGAGGTTATAGGAATGAACTATCGAAAAATGTAAACATGAAGTGAAGCGTAAGGATCGAACTGGTCGGTGTAGCGCGGGTCAACCTAGTTTGGTGGTGTCGCCGATCCGAACCGTTACCGAATGTTAATCTGAGTTTCCTCATTCCATCACCTAATTTTTTTAATATTCTGATATATTTCTATATTACTTTTCAGTTTAAAACCTCCTTCAGTCTTAATATTTTCCTCAATACTGCCTGCGTTAATTTTATTGATTTTTTAAATAATCCTAACAGTTTAATATGCCCTGGTCAAAGTATATGGGGACGTAAACACCTAAATAAAAGTGAAACTTTACCCGAGAAAATGAAAAAAATTGCATGGAAAGTGTTAAAAATACGTCAGTATTTTTCATACAAAAATATATAGAGAAGTAGATTGTTGGGGTATGCAGTCATAAAGATACACAGCAATTAAAAAATAATTTTTTTAATTTGTAATGCTATTTGTAATCAGGGCTAGAAGAACGAAACAAACAAAAAGGTATGGCTAAATTGTAGAGAGTATAAAAAACAAAGGTATGCAAAAAGAATAAATATAAGAGTAAAGACAATAAAATAAAATAAAATGATTGATAGTTAATTTAAAAAAATAATTGGTAAACATAAAAACCTTCCTCAGGGCTAGAAGAAGAAGAATGCTTGCAATGCAAGTTGAAACGTTGGCATTACAAATTAAAAAAACTTATTTTTTAATTGCTGTGTATCTTTATGACTGCATACCCCAACAATCTACTTCTCTAAATACTTAACAGTCAACTATACCATATCAATAAAAATATATATACTTTAAATTGAATATAATAAACAAATCAAGACATAAACTATTTAAGCAGTTAAAGATTCCATTCAACAAGACACTGTAAATTTTGTCCACCTTATTATTACTTTTGTCGGTGGAAGGAGTAGGAGGAACGGTGAGGTGTTTGAAGTAGGTATATTTCCCTATTAGGTTTTAGTTTTTTTTAATTATTATTATAAATGTTTTATTAATCCTGAGTTTCTCAATAATATTATATTCTTATTACAATAAAATTTACTGCATGTTGGAATATTTAATCTCTCAGATGAATGGCGCCCGACCGAGTTATGAATCATACTGCGCCTGACAGAAGGTTAAAAAAACAAAACAAAAAAACAATAAGCACTGCTTACTCAATTATTTTTAGCTTGCCAATAAAATGTGTTACCTACCCCTGGCACTTCACTAAAACAACTTCAACATTTCAGTACCAGTTTGGCCGAACAATAGAAGCTATTTTATCACTCTTTGCTTTAATTGTTAATATAAAAGAGATAGTGAGGGGGGGGGGGTGAGAGTGAGAAGCAGTGAGAGTGCGAGAGAGACAGAGTGAGTGGGAGAGAGAGGGGGTGAGAGAGGAGAACTGTAAGCAGGATTGTTCTACATACAGAACAAATATTGATGAATTCATTATACAATATCCAAGGAGGAGTGGTGGGCAGGGGAGGGGGGTAGCGTGGGCCAATGGGAAGAGGAGGCGTGGTCGTGGAGGGGCGGGACGAACAAGTAGCACAGTCAGTCAGGATGTCTCTCCCGTCGGGTGTCGACATGTCAGCTCTTATGTCTCAGCACGCCGTCTTCCCGCCTGCTTTCTTCTTGCGGGCAAGCGAGCGCTACCAAAGAACGCCGAAGTGCGCCAGGTGCAGAAACCATGGAGTAGTCAGCGCTCTAAAAGGACACAAGCGTTACTGCCGTTGGCGGGACTGTTCTTGCGCCAAGTGTACCCTCATCGCAGAAAGACAGCGGGTGATGGCTGCACAGGTCGCTCTTCGCCGACAGCAAGCTCAGGAAGAGAGCGAGGCGAGGGAACTCGGGCTGGTCTACACGAGCGAGCCGCCTCTACTACCTCCTCCTACTCTACCAGGTCAGTGTTTTCTCAAACTACTACTATCTTCTAACAAATCCAAAAATTGCGTTTATAAACTGAATTATCTAAGTACCATATTATAAAATTAATTTCATACATGGTTCTCGTAAGATGCAACTAGCACTGGATCATTGTATGAAAGTAGCCTGGAAATTAAAGTAAATATCCGAAATTATATAAGGGAGTCCACAAGGATTTTTAGTTAGGACTCCTCTTTATAAATCGGCAATAGTTTGAATAGTTACTTAAATATTTAAAAAAAAACTTGTTGCTATATAATCATTAATTAATTTCGATTTGAAATTTAAATTAAATTATTATATACATATTTGATATTTTGACATATATATTGTCAAATATATAATACTATTTATAATATCTTTATTCAGTTACAATCGCGGCACAGCTTTTGTAGTTGAAAATAATTTTCAAAAATTTCCTATGTTATTATGATGTAATATTAAAATATATATGACAAAATATAATTTAAAACTTATGGAGATATATCAATAATTGACAGTCTATTTAGTGTATATGTTGGAAGACATTGTTTCATTAATTACCATACATGTTATAACAAATCATCTATAAAAGACAAAATGTATCCAATACGAAGTCGTTAAAAGATATATTTATATTCCATGTAAAAAAAAAAAAGTTTTATATACCATAAAAATAATAATACAATTATAAATAACATTATTATTTAAATAGTATTACAATATGTGCTTTTGTTTTTAGGAGTACCATTATTTAATAGCAGCCGTAAGTTGTCAACATATTTTACAAAATTATTCCAATATTCATATAAAATTATTTTTAAACTACTGGCTAAAATCTTACTCTATTCAATTGCTTATTATTACTTATTACCTATTATTATTATAATATAAGATTGGATTAATTATTGACTAATTAAATTTTATTATTAAGTTCAAAATTTGGAAATTAAGTTAATGTAGAAACAATCAACAAATTAGAAATATATGTATACAAACAATTGTGTTTTTTTTCTTTGGAAGGGAGATTTAAACGCAGCGTCTTTCTATTGTTACTAAATAGTTAGGAAAAAAAACTTAATTAATAGCATAGTAACAAATGAACCCACTAGTAATATGTACATAATTTAATTACATAAGTTAAAATAAATATAACATTTATTAATTTATTAAATAAACATTAACATTTAAGTGAAAGGTTATTTATATTATTCATTTAAATGACTTTTTAATAAAGAAAATATAAAAATTAAATTTATTTTAGTATACATAATAAATTTCTCAACATTGTGATTTTATCCTGTGAACACATAATAAAAAAAGTGCTATTCAATTTATATTTATTTTCTCCTTTAAATAAAGAAAAACTTGTGTAATAAAAAGATAGGATTAAAATAATAAAATTTATTCTATGGAAATTTTAGAAGTATTATATATTGATATTTAAGTTTAAAATGTCTTAATTTATTTAAAAAAAAAAAAAAATAACATGTTTGCTGTATTTATTAAATATAAATTAAATCAATACATACAGTTTGAAACACGTATCAGCCAATTACACATCACATTGCAATATTTACTGAATATATTTGAACGTAATTAATTTATTTATTACTTCAATCTAGTTATCATGTACCAAATCTATGTAAAATTAATAAATCGATGAATAAATAAAATAATATATATATAATAAATATTATTTAATCAAATTTATTATTATGTTGTATATTTTATTTATTCATATATTTCAATCAATCGCAAGTCTTTCTCAATATTATCCGAGTCAATAAATTTACTGATATCTCAATCGGAAATTCCTAAATACTCAATAAGCAGTTTATGATTTGTCACGAAAATTAAATAATATAAGAAATAAATCAAAAATATTTCAAAGAGTGGTAAACTTATGAATAAAAAATTGACAATTATGGTGTTAATTTTTTTAATTTTTAAATTTGAAAAAAATATAAAAAGTAAGAAATACAAAATCGCTCAAGCGAAATTTTATTACGAATTATTTTTTCTCGTTTATCAATAAATAATGGAAGACAGTGATTGAAAAAGAATCACAAAGTGTAATGATTATGTATTGAGATACCTAAAGATGAATTCGGAGCTTCGAAAATATTATTTAATTCCGATCACAGAATTTAAAGAATTAATAATTAATCATTTATAAAGCCGCGTCCATGTCATAAAAAATAATTAAGTTATTATTATAATTTTAATACCATTATTAATTAATTAAACATCGAGGAGAACAGAAATGTTACCAGTTGACACTTGTGAAAATAACATTCAGAAAAATGAGCGGATTGCGAATTCCTATTTATTTGTTGTTTTTTTTAAAACGATTCATTAAGATTTTACTTTGATAGAGATTTTCAACAACTTCTTTATAAACTAGAAGCTTTTTAAAAACAGGGTCGTATTGTTAGTTAAGAAAGGAAATTTAATTGTGATATTTATTTGATAATTCTCTTATTATTATTTTCTTATTACTTATTTAATACCTTCATAGGTACACGCACACACAACTGTCACAATAAAATCTACAATGTAATTGATACATGTTTATACATATACAAAATAATAATTACAAATAAATTCTATAATATAAAGTTAAAATAAAACATCAGTACTTATGTAGAATAGGTTTGGAATCTTCAAACATTTTCTCCCTATAATCGAGGGAAATGCTGGACTTCAAAAGATGTAGTAAACGAGTTTTTGTTTACGGATTTAAAAAATAAATTTCTTGAACAAACTTAACATTTAAGTTTCATAAATAAATAAATAGACGTACCCGTTTCCTTAGTATGCACCTTCGGTACTTGAGCTACGCCTTCGGTACTTGTTTAAAATTATACATTTTTTTGAAAACAAAAACTCTCTAAATATTCCTAGCTAAATTGTCCAACTGTAAATATTTCTCAGATAGTAAATAAAATGAAATGTGAACTTGCGGCTAGAATTTACACTGCATTTATGGAAAATATAAACTCCCGTCAAAAGTATCGCAACACTTAGACATCTTTGAATTTTATAAAAACGTATTCGTACTCTTTCATAATAAAGAAAGGTTTTGAAGTCTTTAATTAACATTCCTAAACTAGGCATATATATTTTTTTTATCAAAATAAACTACAATATTTCTTCAAATAAACTAAAAAATTAGAAAACTTACTTTTTAAATGTATGTTATTAACAGGAAAAAACATTAATGTGTCTTAACCTCAATGTCTCAAGTTAAATAAATAATATATATATATATATATATATATATATATATATATATATATATATATATATATATGTACATTTTAACCGCTCAGAAACATATTTAATTATTTTTATAAGTTACTTACAATATGGGATTAATTTAAAATTAGAAGACATAGGCTTCTTGGGCATTTTCGCAATTTTTTATTAAACGCACTAATCTGCATCCTACTGGTATTGACATTAAAAAAATATACTTAAATAAATGCGTCATTGCACTTATAAAACAATACTGTAATCAAATTTGTTTATACTGTTTTTTGTTTTTTTTTGGAAGATTGTTTCTTATTCTTATAATTTGAACATTAATTATTTTATTTTAATCATAGCGTATGGTAGCATATACATATGTATCATGATTGATACATAGATAGCTGTTCAGATCGCTCTCCACTATCCGTGATTGTCAGCGGGATAGTAAAACTGTTTTTCACTCCTCGCTAAGTTTATCACAGTAATACACTGACAGGCAATTTTTTTTTACATTTTCTTGGCTGAAAGTTTCATTCTTTTTTATAATTTTACGTCCCCGCATACTTTAATCAGAGCTTATGAAACGCATAAGGATTGTTTAAAAAAAAATTAAATAAAATCTAGCATTATTTAAAAAAATTAACTAGCAATTTTAAATTTACGAGATTTTTAATAAATAAAGTTTATATCCGTCCCTTGCGTTCATTGTGTCTTAAATTCGATGAACTACAGGTATAAGGTGATTTCAGTTTTTACTGATGCCCCTGTAATAAATCATATTAATTTAAAATTCCTTAATTTTAAATTTGATTTAATTTTTAATTATCCTAATATTTCATATTCCTGAGTACAGAATATGGGGTCTTAAACACCTAAAGAAAAAAACAAAAAACAGTTAAGATAATGAAAAAAAAAAAAAAAAAAAAAAAAAAAAAAAAAAAATTGCATCTGTTTTTATTCAGTCAGTATAAATATTAACATTTTTACCTAAAGAAAATGTAATTTTTATAGTCAGAATATTTGTTTTCCTGAAATAAATATTTTAATATTTATTTAAAGAAAGTATTACAATCTGCCTTGATGTAGGCAATAAGTATAGCTTATGATCCAACAACATGTACAATAAGAACAATACAATATGAGAACAACATGACAATATGTAGAATAAGAAATACATACAAATAAGAGATACAAAATGAAATAAAATAAGTTAAGAATCTCCTTATAATATATAATACAATAAAATAAATAAATAAATAAAATTAAATTTTAAAAATACATTCATACTTTATTTACAATATATACACGTCCGAGGGATCCCCCAACGAGACTTGTCCCTCCACTTATGGAGGGATAAGCCAGGTCCTGAGAGACCCCAGCGCTTCTCTTTCAGATGCGTCACTGGTGTAGATAATACCAATGGAGGCTGAATGAGAGCGCTATAGCAGTCAGTCAAAGCATGAGTGGAGAAGCTTGCCATTGCCAGGACTCCTTGTCGAATTTTATAATAGATCTCGAGGCCACTGCCTTTTTAACCTGCGAGGAGGATTATAGGGGTGAGTGGAGCTAGATTGGGATTGTGCTAGTGGATTAGGATGATATGAAAGTTTTTGATGAAATTTTGAAAATTTGACAGGTATGGATTGTAGGAAAAAAGGTATATTAAGAAATAAATATAAAGGAAAAATACTGTATTTTGTATATTATCATCAGCGAATCAAGTTTCTACGTTTTAATACGATTGCTTTTTGTTTTTTTTCTCTGCTGATATTCGGAACTCTTGATAATTTTTAAAGTTATGTTGATAAAGTTTGTTGATCCGTGGGAATGGAGGGTGAAGCAAGAAGAGAAACTAGTGGATTTATGTGTTTATGAAGCTTACTATGAAAGCATAGGTATTTGGTTTGGGTGAAATCAGCAACGTATAGTACATTAAGATGTTTATGGATAAGTTGGTTCATGCCAAAGTAAGGAGCATTGAGGATTTTTCGAAGGGTTTTGGATTGTAAGGATTGAATACGAGATGAATTGGATGGTTTAGTGGAGCCCAAAGATCGACTCCGTACGTCCAAATAGGCCTAATCTCAGTCATGAGATTTTTTAATGGCTTTTGTAATTAATTGGGAGCTTTGAAGGTTTGTCTAGTAAATGTTGAAGTAGTCTGTAACGACGGGCAGTTTTTCGTCGGTTTAGTATTGCCCGTAATTTTAATTTTTTATTAGTTTTTAATACTTATGTTTTCATATTCCTTGGAGTAAGAATATGAGGACTTTAAATAAAAGAAAAATGAAACTAATAGCTGTGAAAAAAACAAAACAAAAAAAACATTACATGTAATTTTTTGTCAGTATATATAAAGAAAAATAATTAAAAGTAAGGAAAAAATTCTGTAATTAATATATTATTTATAGCGATTCAAGTTTCTAGTAATACAATTGTTTTTTTAACTTATTCAACTTATATCTAATACAGGAACGCTTTTCTCAAATAATTTCAAAATGCCTATTAGTATATTTTTAAGAATAAATGTTTTATCGAATCCGAAACTTGAAATTTGATACTTGATATAAGTCGCTTATTTTAATTGCTGAAGTTTAAATAAATAAGGTTTATATCCGACCATTGAGTTCATTACGTTTTACATTCGGTGGTGTATAGGTCTAATGTGATTTTGAATAAATTATCAAGGGATGAGCCACATTTAATGCAAAACACCATACTAATTTAAAAAATTTTAATATTAATTTTTTTTTAAATACAGCTTATTTTTAATTATGGCCATATATCATGTTGGTTCTTAAGCCTTGATACACCATTAAACATTCAGAGAAATACTTTTTTTTTAGTTATTTATTGAAATTTACAAATATATATACAATATAAAAATATGAAACATCAAGTCAATATGATGATAATGATAAACATGACACGTCACTTGGTTTAAAAGTAACTACCCTTTGGTAGCACTTATAAAGATTCTATATAATGTAGAATATTAGAAGGTCCCGAGATCATGTTCTTTTCAGGCGCCTAGTAGGGTTATCTGAAATGGAATGAGAAGCAAGTTGTGATACTAATGGATTTGAGTGGTTGTGGAGTTTGCTATGAAAGGATAGATATCTGGTTTGAGCGTCAGAAACGTAAGGTATATTAAGATCGTTGTGGAAAAGTTTGTTTTGACGAAGTAAGGAGGATTTAGGATTTTTTTTAAGGATTTCCGATTGTAAGGATTGGATACGAGATGAATTGGATGGGTTAGCAGACCCCCAAAGCTCAACTCCGTATCTCCAAATTGGTCTATTTACTGTCAAGTAAATGAGTCATTTGTAATAAATTGGAAGGTCTGAACGTTTTTCAAGTAGATGTTGAAGTAGTCGAAAACGACGGGCCGTTTCTTGTAATGTGGATTACACGTAATACGTTTTTTTATATGGAGTCGTCGGTAGCGGAACTGTTTAACAGGGATTAGTGGAACATAATTAAAGGATACTGTAAGACAGGAAGTCGTAGGTTTACGACAAAGGGTAAAGCTTATTTTATTTAATTTATTTTTTGTATGCAAGGCCATTCCCTGTTCAATACGAATAATATGTACATCATAATACTACACAGATACTGTATATAGTACCAATAATATAAAAAAGAACTATAAATATGTAACTAAGAATAAAAAGAAGTTTTTTTAGTCTATATAATAAACAATACCTAATAAAATAATTTATACTTTATTTCATTTTTAAACCTTTAAAGTTTATCTAAGTTGATATTTGACTTTCCCTACTTCCAAATATATACATGTCATTTCATAGGCAAATAGGTATATACATGATACTGATATTTTATAGTTTATAGTACAATATTTCATGGGATTTATTTTGATTCTCTATTTTTTCCATAATTCTTGAAGGTTTATGATACGGAATTGGAGTGTGTAATTTTTTAAAATTTTTAGCGAACTTATATATTACATATTGTAGATAATAAATGCTATTCGTTGTTTACAGATTTATTTGTAGATACATAAATATTTTCTGAATTTATTTTTTTGTTTTTTTTTTAACTCATGGATTATTTTTGTTACATCACTTTTTCTTTAAAAAGAGGTATTTGTACCCGGACCGGTAATATAAGACTTCTGTATAAATTTGTTATCAGAAACCTCTAACGCCCATATCAATACTCGTGAAAATAGGTCAATAAGAAATAAAAAGTGGTTCCAAAACTGTTTTAAAAAATATATAATTACGTTAGAAAAATCTTTTTGTGGACTAAAGCAACTGTAAGTGTTTGCAATCAGCCCCTGCTGTTGTGTATTAGGATGAAGATCCTCTCCATTGAAGCAACACTTTTATCTCCTGAGGTTCCTCGACTCGAGGGGATGGCAATTAGTTGAGGTAGGACAAAGGCTTTCCTTTGCTAGTCGCCTTCAAGAGGATTACGTTTTGGATCCAGGCAATCATACATCCCCTATCGCTTAGCAATCATAAAATGGGATCAGTTATATACGTTAATGATGAGAAAATTAAATATTAATAATTGTTAAAAACATTGTAGAGAACAGCGTTTCTGTTTTTGATATTGGTTAAAGGAACCTGTAAACTTCGAATTATCGAGAGTTCCAAATATCAGAAGAGGAAAAAAATAAACAATTGTATTACTAGAAACTTGATTTGCCATAAATAATATACAAAATACAGTATTTTTTCTTTTATTTTAGTTGTTTTTTTTTTTTAAATATACTGGCTCAAAAATTACATGCAATGTTTTTGTTTTGTTTTTTCTCAGCTAATAGTTTCGTTTTTATTTTATTTAAAATTCCCATATTCCTTAACCAATGGTAGATCAAGACTCAAAAACCAATATCAGGGCTCCTTACTTCTTCACAAACAAACTTATCCACAAAGATCTTAATATAACTTACGTTTCTGACAGCTCAAACCAGATATCTATCCTTTCATAGCAAAATCAAACACCATTCAAATCCATTAGTATCACAACTTTCTTCTCATTCCATTCCAGATTACCCTCCGAGGAGCCTTAAAAGAAGATGGCCTCGGGACCTTCTAATATAGTACTTTATTATATAAGCACTACTAATGGGTAGTTTTTAAAAACAAGTGACGAGTCATTTTTATTTTTTTATCAGTTATTTTATCATTCATATTTACTTGATGTATTAGATTTTTACATTGTATATACATTTTTAAATTTCAATAAATAACTAAAAAAAAAAAATGTATCAATAAAATTCTTTTTTAACAAATTCTTATTGAAGAAGAAAAAAATTCTAAATATTCTCTGTTTCGTGATATTTCTCTGGATGTTTAATAGTATATCAGGGCACATGCAATGTTTTTTTCTCAGCTAATAGTTCCATTTTTTTCTGATTTAATGTCCCCATATTATTTAACCAAGGAACATGAAAACATAAGGATTATTAAAAACTTACAGACAAGAAACTGCCCGTCGTTTCAGACTACTTCTACACTTACTAGAGAAACGTTCAAAGCTACTTAATTACAAAAGATTCATGACTGTGATTAGACCTATTTAGACGTACGGAGTTGAGCTTTGGGGCTCCATATTTTTACATATTTTGAACTGTAATTGCATATTCATCTACATGATTGGTAAATCAGCATTTGACTTTTGAATTTTTTTTTGTTTCTGAGCAGGCGAAAAATAAAATATAAATAAAATCCGAAAAATAGCTATCGGAACTCCTCCTATTATTTCCCCCCCCCCCCCCCGGCCGAATGAATAAGCTTGTGTTTGTACAAGTGCTGGTCCTTTGTGCGAACTTTCGATCGCATTTGCTTTTCTTGAAATTGTTTAATTGGATTAATTTATTGTTTTTGTATAGTGGGTAAAAAAGGCTTCGCAAAAGAAATAGAAAAATCTTCAATCTTTCCTCATTTCCCCTATACCTCAAAGAATAGGGAATTTTCCAAGATGGTTCTATAACAAATTAAAGTAGGAAAAATGATCTAAAATATAAACTAGACGATTTTGATTTTTTTTTTAATGAATAAAACCGCCACTAGATCATGCTGAAAAACAGCGTATTTTTAGCTCTCTGCGAAAACAGTGATTATTCAAAAAATCTGACTTCCTACTAGAGACGTCTTTAACATTTTGTATTCTTATTAGATGGGAGGGAGAAAAAATGCAAATTGAGAAAAATACCTTCTAAAACCTACAACTATCTTAATTACGCTCTATTCTTGATAATGCTCATTAGAAAATAAAATGTTTAGATATATTTTATACAATATTTTGACTTCTTTCAGATTTAGTTTGTTCGTTATTTCGAACTTAAATTTTTTTTTTTTTCGAGATAAACTGTAAAATGCTTTGTGAACTTTGTTGTAAAGTCGACCTGTTAACAAGGCAGTAAACTAGAGATTCTGATTCAAACTTCCAAACAAATTTAGAACTATTGTTATAGGAAAAAAAAAAAGAAAAAATCCCCGTTTTTTTTTTAAACGATTTACGGTGTGTTTTGAACACCGATTAATATTTTTTATTTTGATACTTTTTCATTCAATTATCTAATAACGTTTCCTCAATAGGTTGCTTTCTAGTAAAACTTTCCGAAATAATGGATCTTTTAAGTTTCTTGCTCATTACTTCCAGGGATGGGGGTAAATGGGGCTCAATATTTTTATCCCAAACAGTAAATTCTCTTATCCCGTACCATTTTACTATGTATTCCATTACCTTGCGTTCAAAAACTAAGAAAATCCTTACGTTAAATGTTTGAAATTTATAAAAAAAAATATCTAATTATTATTAGATTAAACATATAAAACTGTGATTAAATCTTGTAAAATACGCGCGCTAGCATGCTAAATGTGTATGTTTCGGGAAAATATGACGATTCCGACATGTTCAGTGAGCTGGAGTGGTTGTTTCATGGGATTTAATTTAAATTACATATAGTAAGTTTAACCAACTTTAAGATGGAAGAATGAAATGGGGGATCGGGCATATATATGCGGAGTTATAGCAAAAATGTTTTTAAAAACTTGGATTTCACAACAGTACGGGGTTTTAGCGTGGTAGTATGTGTATTTAAGGGATTTGATTAAATTCATATACAGAGTCTGATAGCAAATACAACCAACTTTATGATAAAAAAAAAAAAATGTTTGGATCGGACAAATAAATCCGGTGTTTTCGCAGAGAAGTGGGACTGACCGCTAGTTAGCCAATCTCTACTATGTTCCCAAGACCATAGCGTTTTTTAAAAACAAAAATTGATGACTTTCAAGTATAAACCATAATTTTTTTTGGGAGACTGATCATGACAGGTTTTGTGTCATCGGCTCCTGTACTGGTTTAGGAATTACAATAACCACACCTCATGCAAAGAAAAAACCCAACTGAATGAGCTTTTTTCAGGGTGCCTAAAAGACAGCAGTGGCGATATTTTTTAGGACATTTAATTCTTAAAAAGTGCTGCGTTGATTTCAAAATAATTTTAATGGGACCACCTCTGAAGTATGCCCTACCGATCTAAAAAAGAATCATCAAAATTGATTCAGAATTGACGGAGTAATCGCGTAACATGCACACACACACAAAAAAAAAAAAATACAGACGAGTTGAGAACCTCCTCTTTTTTGAAGTCGGTTGAAAAACCCATCAAAGACAGCATTTTTCATTAAAATCTCCACTAAACACTTTATTATTTCTTGTAGCAATATAAATAACAAGTAAATTATAATTACACTAGAAACACCAAAAATAGTTTATTATGGAGTATTTTAGCCCCCTAAACGGGAAAGCCACCATAATAGATTCAGATTAGCTCATGTTTTCAAGAATCACAAAAACTCTTCCTTACTCATAAATAGCTGTATTTTTACTCATCTTTACTTTCTGTGTATAATCTTTGAGATGTTCCTTTAAGCGGTTAGATGAAAGCACTTGGTTCTGGATCGATTTATAACTTATGTTTCTTGAAACAATTTTTTTTTCTTTTACTATCTCTTCGTACCGTAAGGCGTGGAGTATTTCTTGAAACATGACTTATTATATTGTATTCATTAGTTAGTAATGTTTTGTTCTTCAAATTCCCCAACGAATTGATAAATGGGCTGTTGTATATATTAAAGAAAGGAGCTAATAAATAAATTCCATTGACACATTCGTTTTATCCAACCCAAAATTGGTAAGAAAAGGCTATTTAAAACTAGGAAATAGACAAAAAGATTTTGATTTTTTACCTAGTGTAATTAGTTAACGCAATGGAAATAGTCGTTAACCCAGTCAATGTAGATAGTCAATGTAATTTTTTTAAAATTTATAATTGTAGAAAAAGATTAAATTTCAGGGTTGTTCTAGTTTTAACATTTTGTTGCTATTTTTTTGGATACCCAATTTAACATCATCACAAGTGTATTTGATATAAAGAATTCTATGGCCAATTGTCGCAGGAAATTATTTAAAAAATGCAGTTTATTAGTAAAATATAGATATTGTATTTTTTTTTTGGATGATGGGAGAGAGGGTGATTTAAGGTTTGGCTTACAAAACATCAACGCTTTGCTACATATATTATGTATATTATTTTTTGGGAGACCTATCATGAAAGGTTTATCACCTTAGCCCGAGGATTATGCCCCCATGCTCACCCCCCGTTACAGTTCTTATGATGAATGATTAAAATTCGGAAGTAGTCATCATTGAAAATTGCAATTGAAGTGGAAAATAATTGCATCAGTCCTAATACTGTTATGATTGTTGTAGAAACTAGAGATTTACTACTGCAATAGGGAACTAAAAGTATGAAACAGTTCCCCGCGATTTTAAAGTTTACCTTTCAACCGAAAGGTCGCTCAATAAAAAAGATCTCCTGGAAGGAGGAGGTAAGAAGAAGCGATAGTTACACGTGGAAGATAGAGACAGGACGGGCTTTGTCGGCCCACAATACTCTCCCAGACAAAAGAGCTAGTTGGGAAAAAAAATAAAAGAGGCCCTCGAGAAGTTAGCAATATCCTCGGCAATTAGGCCCCTTTTGTCCGCTGAGGCCAATTACATCTGACCACTTGACCACCGCTAAACGTAAACAGAATATTTTCCCCCTCCTTATTTCCATTTCTTTATTTTCTGATACCCTCCGCCGATGAAAGAGTTGTTTTTTAAATAAATACATCACTTTTCCAAAGGACTTGATCCCTTTCGAGTGCCCCTTGACGAGGAGCACTAAACCGATATTCCTGCTTTTGGTTATTTGTTTATAGGCCGATCCCCTCCCCGGCATGTACTCTTCACCCACGGGATTTTAATTTATATTCTTCCCATCCTTCTCACCTACGCACTCTTTTAAACGAAAATGAACAGTTACACAGAGGATCAACAAGTATTGGCACACCCTATTTAAATTTTTTTAGAAATATCTTCAATTATTTTTAAATTCGAATATTTAAGCAAAATCACAATTGAAGTTTGGCTTTTTGGAGGCAATGAATAACATTATAAATTAATGTTAATATGAATAAGAAAAATAAAAGATGAGAAAATCGAAGATTAAAAAATTATCGTTACAGTTGTCAGTTGTTGTTGTTGTTTACATTTCCTATGATCCCTTAATAGTCCAGTTAATGAGTGCATGAAATATGCGATTTTTTTTTGTGTCAGGGCTTCGTTAGGAGTGGTTAAAAGATAAACATATTATAAGTCCCCGCCCCTGGGTGATGAGCTAACGGTGAGGGAAGAGGAGAAGGAGAATTTTTGTTTTTTTCAATTATATCTCGGAAACGGTGCACTCTAGAAAAATATGTTTCTTATAAAAATTAAACCTAATTACATTTTCTATAAAATTGATTTATAACTTTACGCAAAAAAAATATTTTTAACTCATTTTTTGTCAAACATTTGTTTCAAGTGCCAAAAATGTATATATGACATTAAAGTAAATTTAATGCTCTACAACTTTGATTCTGACATTTGTTCTTAGAAACGATTTTGGAAAGCACTAGAATTATATGTTTGACAAAAAGTGAGGTAAAATGATTTTTTTTGCGAAAATTATCGATTTTCAATAACTTATAACTCGATAATGGTTGAAAGTTCGACATATAAGTATATAAAGAATTTTAAAGAAAATTTAATCAGGTTTAATTTTTATTTGTAACATATTTTTCTAGAGTCCACCGTTTTCGAGAGTTAATAGAAAAACCCAAACATGGGACCTTCTCTACTCTCCCCCACTGTAACTTCAACCCCCAGGGGTTGGGACGTTTATTATGTCTATCTTTTAACTACCCCTAACGAAGCCCTGAGGACTAAAATAATCGCATATTTCATGCACTCGACTATATGTTTATTGACAGAACTATAAGTATTGTAGCTTCGGTTTAGAATCATTTCTCGCTTGAACCGGTGCGTTAAAAATGTCAAAAACACTGTGTACATGCCAGTAACCGCCTAATGAAGTTACGTTATCGGGGGCTTATTTACTGCCAAATTGGAGAAAAAGTGAATATAAGTTATAGCACAGTTCAGAACATTGTAAAAACGTTTAGAAACAAAGGTTCAGTGCTAAATAAACTGCGTTCTGGGCGATCTTAAAACTTTTCGGACAGACAAAAGTGGCAAATTTGGATAACTGTCTAGCATAATTCAACATACTTTGCCATCTTCATAGCCACTGAGCTTGAAAAAAATTCCGACACAACCTTCAGCCTACAAACAGTTAGAAATGCAATCATTATTATGGGAGAGTTCAAAGAAAAAAGCCATTTATTAGTGAAGCCAACTGTATAAAAAGACTTGAGCTTGCCAAGACAGATATAAATAAACCAATTGAATTTTGGAAAACAATTATTTTGATTGATGAGAGTAGCTTTAATATTTTCGGGTCCGGCGGACGTAAATACCAAATACTAAGTTTTAGCCGCGAAATGTCAGACCGACAATAAAACACGGTGGTGGGTACTTGTCTGGTGCTGTATCTAAGGTAGAATGTCGTGTCCCAACTTCGACATTAGCCCATATCATAATATTTTAAGGAGAGTCAACTGTATACAAGGTTTTTTACACAATAAGCAATTACTGATAATAGGTTCTTGTCCGACTTTGTTGGATATTTGGATGTAATATAGGATCAAAATGTATTTCTTCGGGATAGATTTGTCCTTTAGGGGTGTTAAGTATACATTATTAATAGCTTATTTTACGGATTTTTTTTTTTTTTTTTTAAAGTGCCAATCGTGGTTTTAATGCAACTATTTAATGGCTTTATTATTATCTTTATTATAATTTTATTTATATAGAAGTATGTTTAAAAGACTGTGAATCATGCTTTATAGGCTGTGAGTTTATGTGTTACTGGTCTCCTGTCACCCTGTCACCGTGTGTTTTGATCCGCAAATCTGTGACATGATTCACCATTTTCTACCATCTCATTTATTAAGGTGAAGATCAAATCGAATGCCCTTTCATGGCGGTAAAACAATGGGTTTTCTTCAATAATTATCAGTAGGACAATCCTATCAAACGATTCCTTCAGGTTCATCGGTCCCTTTGAAACGGCCCCCCTTCCTAAATCTAATTCCCTTCCCCAGCCAGACCCTAACCATGGAACACAGTTCTTTTAAGGCTACCTATATTGACTCACTGTTAGTTGTGAATAGTAAGATTATCATATAATTACAGCTATAACAACCCTATTCATAAATATATTCTTTAAGTTTTTGCAACTTCTCATCCTTAACAAGTCCAGAGCTGAATAAATGAGACAAAAGATACTGATAGGATCCCTTCATACGATGCATTTTCGGGGTACCTATGCGCTGTCCCATCTCTTGCTGCTATTTGGAACTAACATAATTTTTTATTAATTTCCAATTACAACTTACGTCCACGGTACCTTTCTGTTCCAACCAATAATTAATAACCAATTTAACCTATAAATTATCGCACTTTTTTTCTTCAACTTCATCTTGAATACAAAATTTCAAACTCCTGATTTGAATATTATTTCTCATCCATCCACTTTCTTTGAACAATCATTAATCGTGCTATCTCGTACAATTCCTTAACCATTTACATTTGCAAAACCTCTTCACTTTTTTCAAACTCTATTTTTTAACCTCAATTATTATCTCAGGAGGATATATAATGAATTTTGAGTTGAGGTGCGTATTAAGGCATTGAAGGATCAATGAAAGACTGGATTGTAATTTTGAACCTCGTTAAAAACCAACTTTTTTTTTTGATGACCAGAGAAGTATTTTATATAGTCTTATTTTAAATAAATTTACAAAGAAACAGAAAAACTAGTTTTTGGGAAAAGGGACTGTCCATTTACTTCATTATTAAGCTAACTAGCTCCTATCCTCTATTCTATCACCTCAGACTTCAGAAATCCTATATCTTGTCTTGCTTGGTTAGAAAAGAGCTTCTCTTTGTTGCAGTTTACATTCGTTCTCTTCTCAGAACAGTTCCGACTGTCCGCATCTGAACGGATTCCCAAAAAAAATGGTTATATGCGCTTGCCTTTAAAAGAAAATTCTTAAACTCCACAATCCTTTTCACGAACACGGTTATATGCTGTATCTCATCATTTCTTATAAATTCTAAAATTCTCTTTGTTAGACTGTTTAGTCCAGTCAATAAACATATTGGAGAATGCATTAAATATGCGATCATTTTTGACTTAATAGCTTCGTTATGAGTAGTTAAAAGGTAAACATACTAAAAGTCCCCGCCCCTGGAGTAAAAGTCCCCCTGGACGGTGGGAGGTCAGAAGGTCCCAATTTTGGATTATTAGATTATATCTCGATATGTTACAAATAAAAATTAAAGCAGATTAAATTTCCTATAATATTATTTATATACATATTCGTCAAAATTCCAACCGTTTTCGAGATATACGTTGTTAAGAATCGATTAAAAAAAAAAAAATAATAATAATTTATACCTCACTTTTGTTGAAAATTTGCTTTTAGTGATTTCCACTATAGTATCTCAGAAAAAAAACGTCAATTTAAAGTTGAAGAAAATTATATTTACTTTAATTTCATATATACGTTTCTGGCATTGAAAGCAAATATTCGACAAAAAGTGAGGTAAAAATTATTTTCTCTCTCTAAAATTATCGATTTTCACTTACGCTGAAAGTTCGACAAATATTTATGGAACTAATGTTATAGGAAATTTAATTAGCTTTAATTTTTATTTGGAACATATTTTTTTTGAGTCCACCGTTTTCGAAATGTAATCCAATAATCCAAAATGTGAATCTTCTGACTTCCCCCTACCCTAGTATGTTGATCTTCTAACTATTCCTAACGAACCTATGTCAAAAATAATAGCACATTCCATGCACTGCATGGGTGTAGATGATGGGTCATTTCAGCACTTATTGACTGGACTAATATAGTTGTATAAATATTTTTATACATAGGTAAAAAATATTAATGTTGGCACAATCTAATAAATAAACAATAAATAAAGTTTTATTTAATGCTGAATATAGAACCAGAAACGCATTCAAGAAAAAAATATGGCTCTTGCGAAACTAGAAATGTCAACTAATTAAAGGGCAACGTTTAACATTAAACAATGTCGTAAATCTGTAGACAAAAAGAATTTTTTTTATTTTTTATTTCCTTTGGAAAATAACCGGACAATATATCCTTATTACACAAGAAAACTGGGACAAATGTACAAGGGCACTCAACCGTATAAATGAAAGAGTTTAATCTTCAAAGGAGTGTTAGCACTCCCCTTATGCCCCTCACTTCTGCTAATTGTTAATTGTATTTTATTGCCTGAGCTTGTTTTGAAATTCTTTTTCGAAAAAAAAAAAAAATCAAAAAGGTAGTTGACTCCCTTTCCGAACAACACTGTTTGTCTCAGATCAAAGAAAAAATGTCAACCATAGCCACTCACAAGATCAAACTAAACTTATTGTGCTCAACAAACTCCCTACTAATTAGACTGCTAAGGGATTTCATACGCTCGCTATTTGATTTCAGCTTTTTTGACAGAAGGGGTCTATATATTTTAAGATCGTTTAAAAATTTCCACATTCAAAGAATTCAAGTGCGTACACATTCCGAGATATTTTGAATGGTATTCTTTAAAAAGAAAAAAATAATCTTTATTCTCGTAAAAAATTCTCCGCTAACAATCATGCAAAGGGATGGTAGATTAAAATAAAAAGAAATATAAATTTAGAATTGAAGTTAAAAACAGATCTCTAGATATTCTTTGGAGATTGGAATTGATGATTTATTTATAATAGTCTTGGTATTATTTTATTGATATTTATTAGAATACCTGTTTCGAATGTAAAATCTATATCTTTATTTCTCATCTCATAAAAAAAAATTCAAAACCTCAATTTCATGAACGGATCATATAAATAATTTTAAAAATGTAAGGACCTGCATTTCCTGTCCTACAGTATCGTTCAATAATAATATTCGACTGTACCCAGTTAAACAGATCCGCTACCTATGACTGGATCTTGAAGACTGGAATCCAAATACCAGACTTAAAATACTAGAAACTTTTCGTAGTTTCCGACTACTTTAACATTTACCAGGAAAGCGTTTAAAGCTTCCAATAAATTACAGAAGACTTATTTACACGACAGTAATTAAAGCCATTTGGCTTTAACTCCAGGTATATAGTTGGGGTTTGGGGCTCCTCTAAACCTTCCTATTCTCCTCCTATCCGATCCTTCGTAAAATCCTCAACTCTCCGTATTGTATCACATAAAAACTTATCCATAAAGATCTTAAAGTTCCATACGTTGATAATTTGGTCCAAACCAGTTACATATCCTTCAACAGCAAACTCCATTCCCACTCGAAGCCAATAGTCTCCCAGATTGCCTCACACTCTATTCCCGATAATCCTCCGATGTTACCGAAAAGAAGATGACCAAGAGACCTTCTAATGCAAAACGTTTATAAGTGCTACCAGTGAGTAGTTATTTACATGTCATTGTAATCATTTCCTCAAATTTAGTTGTAAATAATGTATACATTTGTAAATATCATTAAGTAGATAGCAAAAAAAATGTGAGATAGGGAATCAAACGTATGTTAGCACTCAACCTAGCAAGGGAATAGGCGGGACTTGTTTAGCTAAAGTGGGGCTTGTTTGTTTGTGATATTTGAAGATCTACAAAGATGTGTAAATAATCCAACAAAACCTTTTGGTTTTCCCTATGAGTGGTCGGTTTTTTTCTGTGTCTATTGGATACGAACTTATAATAGGACTATTAGAAATCTTTATTTGGTTATTTAACAAAATATTAGTAAAAAAAACAAAACAATTTTTTTTAATTTATAACTATTCGTAAATATTTAATTTCAAACGTTTACCTAAGTGATGAATTAGTTTCACTCCCGAGTCATTGCTTATTTTTATTTAGATGCTATGCTAATTTGGAATTCTGCGACTTATTATTTTATGCACTTTAAATCTGTGATTTAATTATCCCCTATGACTGGTCGGTTTTTCTATTCTTACTGTAAACAAATTTAAACAAAAATTTGGATTGGTACTAACGATTTTATTATTTCTAACGATACGTGAATATTTAATTTTAGCCTATTTTATACTTGATGTATTAGTTTCACTACCCAGTCTTTGTTATGATTATTTTCATTTAAATTGATAGCGAAGTTGGAATTCTACGTCTTATTATATATGTTCCTTTAATCTTTGATTTAGCGATCGTTCAGTTTTTCCTTTATAGACTCGTCCGTCAAAAGTATTGCAACATCCATAACTCTTGAGAATTTCCTGGTTTTTACCTTAATCCATACTTGGTTTATATTCAATCAATATTATTTATTTAACGTAAGATTAGAATACACACATAAGATTAGACACACCAACGTTATTCCCTATTAATAACAAACGATGGAATATAAGATTATTTTTTTAAAATTTCCTTCAGTCCATGTTTATCATTCGTTTCGTTATTTACAAGTATACCAAGAATAGTGGAAGTAGTCATTCAAGCCAGAGGAGGCAATATGTCTCATTAAATTTAAATTTAAAATTGTAAAAAATGAAAATTTTAAAAAGTACATTTTCTAACTTTTTTGTTTATTGGAAGAAATGCTGTAATAGATTTTAATAGAAATTGTATATATCTAGTTTAGGAATGTTTATTATAGACTTCAGAACCTTTCTTTATTATGAAAAAAAAAATAAGTTTTAATAAAATTCAAATTTTTCTAAGTGTTGGGATACTTTTGATGGGAAGTTTATTTAGCTTCACAGTCATTTTAGTTTAGATCGCATACTACGTTCTAATGAAAAGGGTCTATTTTGTCTTTAGGATGATTATGGTTGTTCCATTAAAAATGAAAGATTTAATCTTAATCGAATTCAAAAAATGATATCGACAGTATCTTGCACCATTTTTTCGATAAATGAGTGTAAATTTAAGGAAAAATACAGTCGCTTAGTAGATTTTAGTTTAGGTTAATTAAATTCTTAAAAAAACGATTATATGTTCAAGCAAATGTTTTTTTGTGAAAAGGAATTTATAAAGGTAGTTTGCTTGATGAGCTAAATCGTTTTTTAGAATTTAGTTAACCTAATCCAAAATCTATAGAGTGGCTGTATTTTCACTTAAATCAACACTCAAAATTAATAATTCGAAAAAAAAATAAGAATCATGTCGATATCATTTTTTAAACTTGATATAAAATAAATTAATTAAATGGTATTTTATTTTCTTTCTCGGTTTCTTGGACCCATAAGTCGGAACACTTACTTGTTTAATATTTATCGACCAGAATCCTCAAAAAATTGCCAACAGGATCTGTGAGAGACTGAGTGTCTCCATCCCCTTGTTAGTTGATTTTATGTTGTTTTTTTTATATATTGATTCAATATATGAAAGAATATTTATTCAGTATAAAATAAATACGTTATACTACTATTATATAGTAAAGAAATTAAATCTAAAAATAGACAGATTCTTTAGTAGACGTTGGCACTCATGAGGCTATCGAGTTATGACAATGTGCAAGAGATTGTCCAGGCAGTATTCGGACGGCTATAAGCGTCGCAATAAAGACCACTGGCATCCCCAATCGTTACTAATGTGGCTGAGTAATGGGCAAGAAATTAATATTGCCACAGGATTAGAGGATGCAACAGGGGGCCTCCCCACAGTAGATGATACTCTGGAATTTTTGCAATAAGTCTGGAATGTGGGGTCGAGCCCAGCAGGCAGTCTGATACTGTTAATGTCCCCCCCCCCCCCCCCCTCTGTGAGGCTAAACAGCTTCCCTCAACGGAGTCTTAGCCGAACTGGCAACTTTGGAGTAGAGAGTTCATGATTCTAAAGTTTTTCATTTGGTTGAACTGAAATTAACGCAGGTTTATGGTTTTCAAATAAATAAAATACAATAAATGATAAAAGATACTTATTATAAATCAAAACATTCATAATCAGTTCTTAAACAAACAAAAGGTTCAAAACATCAGCACAATAGTACAATTTAAAAAAATTTAAGACAAGAAATAAAACCTTCTGTTTTATAATAAATAAAACATTTTTTTAATACTCACCTAAATAGGCAAAAATTCAACTTCGCTATCAATTTAAATGAAAACAATCATGAATTCAACAAAGACTTGGGAGTGAAACTAATGCATCACGTAAAAAATAGTCTGAAATTATATATTAAAGAACCACTAGTTATTATAAAATCGATTAGAAATTCTTGTTCCAATGTCTTTTTGATAGAGCACAACAACAACTTGAACCCAAAATTGGTGAATACCAAGCTTCAGAGACGGTCGAAAATGCCCAGAACAAATCTTGGTTCTAAAACTAATCCTGAGGCATCACAGAATCTGTTGTAAAACCTTGGTGTGTACCTAAGTAGATTTCAAAAAAGCTTACGCCTCTGTCGATCGTGAATCACTGTTAAAAGAGACACTAAGTAACACAAACGCCAAAGTTTATGGAAAGTGTCTCAGAATCCTTCAGAATTAAAACAGGAGTGAGGCAAGCAGACGTACTCTCCGCTACTTTTTAACTGTATTCTTGAAAAGGTAGTTCAAGAATGGCGCCAACAGAAAGTGCCTCACAGAGTCGACCAACCAATTAAATCAGGAAGAGGAAAAGTTGAGATAGATTGTTTGGCCTTTGACGACTGATGTGCCATCTGCTCAAAAACAGACTGAACTTCTACAAGAAACAGCACAAAAAGTTGGCCTTCAGATTTCAATTGAAAAAATACAAATATATTACCTGAAACAAAGAAGCACCCCGATACATAAAACAAAATTTTGCAAAATAAGGATAGTTCCACATTTTAAGTACCTAGGTGAAATTATGAAGAAAAATCGAAACGAACGCTAATGAAAATAGGTACCAGAAACTAGAAACAGCTTATAGTCTCACACAAGAGATGCATTTCCAAAGACACATAATTACATCATTACAAAACAGTCATCAAACCGGAATGGCCCTGCAGTTCAGAAACACTTATCCTAAATAGGAAAACAGACAGTAACAACATAAAGAAAAATAATATAAAATCATAAGGAAAATTCTTGGTCTAAAATTATCAGATAAACAATATAGGCTTCGAAGTAAACAGGAAATTAAACAATATTCAGATATTTACAGCGCCATTCGTAAACGCAGACTGAGTTTTTATGGACACATCAAGAGAGTGAACCCGGATCGTCTTACTAGGAGAATATTGGAATTTTATGAAAATATGAGTAGCCAGAACAGACACCGTCAAATAGATGGGCGAAATTAAAAGGGACCTAAAGCTGACAGGAATTACTCAGGCAGATATTCTGGACAAAGAAATTTTCAGATCCAAAATCCACAGTTGGAAAGTTGACCGAGAAGAAGCACTAAATAAAAAGACAGGGATATCTAAAACAGATGAAAGGAAGGAACCCCATAACAAGAGAATGAAGGAAATATGGGCACAGAGGAAGGCAAGGAAACGCATATAGTGCTGAACGTTGTCCCGATTGGGCTCATTCGCACATCAAATAAAAAAAAAAAAAAATCGTTTAGATTTTTGTTTAAATGGCCAGATTTCTAATTGTCCCATTTTAAATTTATTTCCAGTTGAAACAGAAAAAACCAACCAGTCATTGGAAAACAAAAGGACTGCCCATTTACCTGATAAAAGTAGGGATCAAAACGTATTTTCCTCCACCAACTCACCCTTCGTCTCTTTACACTCACAAGTGTACTCTGGGCCCTGATATATTTTAGAAGCCTTTATACACTTATATTTTAGAAGCCCTCCCATTTTGTCTCTTTAGGTGAGTATCGACGTGTTTAATTTCTCGTCTTAAATTCTTAAAATTCAATAAATATAATCTGTGTTACAAAATATCGATGTTTCGAACGTTTTTTGAACTAATGTTAAATGTTTAACATTCGAAACTATGAATTCCATAGAATTCCAATAGAAGTGGAGAATAATTAATTAATCATCAATCCTAGAAATGCTGTCTTTCTCTTTGAATACATTACTGTACCTTATGAATAGAAGTTTGAGTCTTAGGTATTAACAAATTCTAAATAGGCATTTTCTATCGAATTATGTCGAAATTTTTGTAGGTATCTAAAATAATAGTAATCGGTTGGACAAATTTCTGTAGAGTAGAGCGGACTAGGCCAACAATTTTTGTGCCAATAACTGGTGATAACGCAACTGTAATGACAATTTGTTGGTGTCTCTTTAAGGCTATTTTCACTAAAACCGTGTCTTTATTTTTTGTATGGTAAAAACAAGAATAAAGCAAAGGTTGATGTTTCAATCCGACAATGCGATCAAAAGGGAACCATTGACGCTGACAAGGAGTAAAAAGTGGATTGGAACCGTGGATGGACCGTTACCTGCCTGTTTGGATAGGCCACGTCTCTTCTTTCTTGTCGGCTGCTTACTTTGTAAACCATCCTGCTTTACCTACTTCACACACCTCACCGTTCCTCCTACTCGTTCCACCGACAAAAGGAATAATAATGTGGACAAAATTTACAGTTTCTTGTCTTCTTGATGAAATCTATTTATATTTATCTATTATAAAAAGGTTTATACGTTTTGCTTTGATTATTATTTTCAATTTTAAGTATATATATATTTTTATCAAAGATACTGACGTAGTTTTAAAACATTCCACCGAAATGATTTTATCATTTTCTTAGTTAATGTATCCTCATTTAGGTGTTTACGCCCCCCATATACTTAACCAGGGCAGTTTTTTAAAATTGGAATTTTAAAAAAAAGTCAATAAAATAAAAATAGGCAGTCTTGAGGAAAATATTAGGACCAAGAAATATTAAAGAAGGCTTTAATTTTTTTTATTTATTATTTACAACTGTAGAAAATAATTTACATCAAGTAAATGTATTGTGAATACAATGACATGTAAAGAAATAGTGAAGAACTACTCACTAGTAGCACTTCAATAAAATCTACACTAAAAGGTCTCCAAGCCATCTTCTTTTCAGATGCCTCGGAGCATTATCAGGAAAGCAATGGGAGACTAGATGATTGGAGAGGTTATAGAAGGATAATTATCAGGTTTGGGCTTAATCAGCAACATATGGGACATTAAGATCTTTATAGATAAGTTTATTGGCCACAAAGTAAGGAGCATTGAGGATTTTTCGAAGGATTTTGGATTGTAAGAATTGGATACGAGATGAATTGGATGGTTTAGTAGAGCCTTAAAGATCAACTCCGTTCGTCCAAATAGCTCTAATCACAGTCGTGTAAATAAGTCTTCTGTAATTAATTGAGAGCTTTGAACGTTTGTCTAGTAAATGTTGAAGTAGTCTGTAACGACGGGCTGTTTCTTGTCATTTTAGCCTTGTATGTGGATTCGAAGCAAGACGTTTGTCCAATTGGAGTCCTAGGTAGCGGATCTGTTCAACTGGGATTAGTGGAATGGGTTTTAAACTGAAAAGTAATACAGAAATTTATCTGAGTATTGAAAAAATAAGTATGCTATGAGGAAACGTAGATTGACATTCTATGGACATTTATTAAGAATAGATGAGAGAAGACTAACAAAGAAAATATTCCAACACAGCCTCTAAAACGAATGCATACACGGATGGTAAATGAAGTTATGATGGTGGCAAATATACAACGGGATTCAAATTTCCAGAAGTAGTTAAAACACATTAATAAACAGTAGTCAGATGAAAGGAGGGAACATCAGGCAGAGGTGATGAAGAGGTGTTGGAAGGAACGGAAGAGTAAGAAATAAATGTTTGAACATGGTCCACAGATGGCCGAATCCGAAAGAAGAAGAAAAGCAATATTTAAGAAAATGAAACAATTTCTTTTTTTTTATATACATTTATTGAAATTTACAACTGTAAAAAATATATAAATCAAGTTAATGTATTGACAACGATTATAATAACATGTTAAAACTTGAAAAGAACTACACATCAGTAGCACTTAATTAAAAATTCTACACTAGAAGGTCTCTAGGCCATCTTCGTTTCAAACGCCTAGGAGGATTATCAGGAATGGAGTGGGAAGCAAGAAACTAACGAATTTGAGTGGTTATGGAGCTTACTATGAAAGGATAGGTATATGGCGAGGGCTAAATCAGCAACATATGGAACATTAAGATCTTTATGGATAAGTTTATTGGTAACAAAGTAAGGAGCGTTTAGGATTTTTCGAAGGATTTTGGATTGTAAGGATTAAATGCGAGATGAATTGGATGTAAAACAATTTCAAATTAATTAGTTAAATATCCACGCTTTGCGCTCATGGTGTATTTTTTTTTTTTTTTTTTTTTTTTTTTTTTTTTTTTTTTAAATAACACATTTACTTGATGTATATATGTTGTACAGTTGTAAATTTATAAATTAATATAATAAAAACAAAATTCTAAATACTGCTTGATTTTATTTATTAAATGTTATAAATAATCCTTATCAGTTTCATATGCCCTGGTTAAAGAGTATGGAACGTAAACACCTTAAGAAAAATTGAACTTTTATCTGAGAAAAAAAAATAAAACATTGGGTGGAATTTTTAGACAGTCAGTATATATACGCAATAGTCATGATAGCTCAAGTTTCCCATAATTCAGAGTGTCCTAAAACATCTTTTTTTCTTTTCTATTTTTTTATTTCATGTATTTAATTCGCAACTTTCGTATAATACGACAAATAATGTTGAGGAATACATAAAGAAAAAGTACATAAAACTCAATTTCTCCCTAACTCAGAAAAACAATAGATGGATTTGTCTATCTATAATCCACCGTTTCCCCTTATTTACATTGTAGAATTAAAAGTACCAAATTTCTTCAATTAATAATAAAATTAAATCAACGACTAATCGTTATTTAAAACAAGGTTGAGAGAAAGTAGGGATTTTAAACGTGACTTTTTTCATTCAAACCAAAACAGCTCCTCAACGGTAGGTCATAGCGAAAAATGTCTTTTGATAAAAAAATATTTTCCATTAAATTTCTAATAAGGAAACTGTCAGCAAACTTTTAAACCGAATATCACCAACAGAGCTACAACATGTCAAAAAACCCTTAACACTTAAAAAATGTTGGCAAAGCGTTACTTGTCAATATAGTTCCTCAACGGTAGGTCCTAGAGGCGAATATGATTTAACAAAAACTATTCTTCATTAAAATTCTTATCTATAATAATCAGCGGATAAACGGTTTGTAAGTTGAATCTTGGATCGACTGCTATAGAACGTTACATTGATAAATCGTTTTGACTATTATGTACTTAAAATGAAAAGAGACATTGAAATACCAGAGTCGGCTATATTTTCCATTCTTTTGAAAGGTTTTAGTTTAAGAAAAAAAAAAAGAAACCTCCGAGCTGACAGGTACTTTCGTAAGTGTGTACTGTGTGTGCTACGCTAATGGAAGAAGACATTAATGTAAATTTTGGTCAAACAAAATCTACTGTAAACATTCTTTATAATGTTTGTCCGTTCTCCCCCTGGCCTATAACTAAAGTGGGAGAATGACTTGGAACACTCAGAGCTCATACTTAATCATTTCCTTGCTTCTATAGCTATCCTTGGCAAATAATCAATACTGTAATGCTGAATTTTAAACATTTCTTCTACATGTGTTTATTTAATAAAAAAAAAAAAAAAGTATATAACATAAGTAAACCTCACACTACACTAGGGATGTTCACTGTTGAGGATGCAATGAACATTTGACATGTTACGGGAATGCATATATTTTCCATCTTCAGGAATATTATTGTAATATTACAAGATATATTTACAGTAATATTTTATTAACAATCTAGTTACCATGTAATTCTAGTCATTACAATTTTATTGTTTTCTACGGAAACTTGGTCGGCATAAATTAAAAATAATAATGCATTTTAGTCAGTATTTTTTCTAACACATGCACCATCCTGTAATGAAGTTATGGTCCAGCTAGTTTTATTACTATGTTTACATTTTTTAAGATCTTATAATCTCAACTATTTTAGACCTGTTTTGTCTGTATCTGTTTTATAATCAATATATGCATAGTATTATTCGCTATTATTTTTATCTTCTATACTTATATATAATACAAGTAAATATTATCAGTTAAATTGGCGTCGATGTTATTAATGTTAATGTTAGTCGTTAAACAATAAATAAAAATAAGATAAATTCAATTATCATGCTATGGTTTTGCATCTGTACTAAAAAATATACCATTTGATATAGATTTTTTTAAAATTAGGTACAATTGAGCAGACTGAAAATAAATATTTTTATTTTTAGTTTGTGTCGTCTGATATTACCTACATAAAATGAAACGATTTTTCATCCATAAAATTATTAAAATATTTTAATCGAATTATTCATTAAAAATCAATATGAATATTTAAAGATTGATTCTATGATGGAAATTAATATATTAATATTTATTAATTAATTTATTAAATTATTCAAAGTAAATAAATAAAGGCACATTTAACACAGTTTATTGATAACAATATATTATTATATTTTTTAAACTGTGTGGGATGGAATTATTTTGACTTAGTCCCACATGAAGAACAAGTCATATCAAAAAATAGAGCTCAAGAAGATAAAATTTTACTCAGCCTTCTTGAATTTTAAAACATTTTTGAAGTTTGAAAAATTATTATGAATAACTCTTACAACAATAATGATTTACTTAAAAATATATCTACCTTTTTAAAATATTATCTAATTATTATAAATTCAATTATTTTTATTCTTATTTTACTATTTTTACAAAATTTAATTATTATTATTATCAAATGTAACTCCTTTGCTTTGTTAAATAGATCCACCAAATAATGATTTCTTATGATGAAAATAAAACTACAAATATTAAAAATTTGTTCTAAAGTTATTATTGAAATTCATAAATAGATGTAATATTTATTATCTGAACGAAGCAAATAAATATGATTAAAACATTTAAAGTATTACTATTGTTTATCACATAAAGATTATAAAAAATGTATAGAGATAAAGAATCGTAAACTGATTGAAAAATTATCAACTCTAAAATGCAAATCAAGAAAAGCCAATATTATTACATAAAACAATTTAAGATTTTATATACTTTCGTTGTATTATACAAGGGGTAGTATAGAATAAAACAATATGCTACCCATAACTAATTGTTCTGAATGTTTTTGTGAATTTCAATTATTAAATAAAGAAATAGGTAATGAAAAGGAGAGGGATATATGGTTTCTAACCACTGATTTTAATAATAAGTATTATGATGGTATTTTTTTATTTATTCAAATTTATAACTATACAAATATATTAATCTAGTAAATATGTTAAATTACGAATATAATTACATGACATTAACTTGTAGAGAAACTACCCATTGGTAGCACTCAGCCAAAAATCTGTCCACATTGTTAGGTATTGATGTTTTGATGTGCCATCATAAACACTGAACTCTATATTATGTTAAGATTCATGTTTTTTATATAAAAAGAATACTAAATTCTTTAAATTATTTATGAATCATATTCTACGATATTCTACACTAAAAATTTACAAATGGAAAAGTATGAAATTGTTAATCATTCTATCCCAGGTCCTTGGTTCATTGGTTTTGCGGATAGGTAATAATGTTTTAAAAAAGATCCTTTTTTTTATTTTCCCTTTTTCTCATAGAATCTGGAATAAAGAATATTTTTTTCGATGCCTCAGCTTTGTTTTTCTAAATATACTGACAGGTAATAAATTCAAGCCAATGTTTTTTTTATATTCTTTTCTCGACTAAAAGTTTCATTTTTCTTTAGGTGTTTACATCTTCACATTTTTTTTTACCACGGCACATGAAATAAATTAGAATTATTCAATATATTAGTTAAATAAAAGCAAGCTGTATTTAAAAAAATAAAATAAATAAATAAAACAAGATATTTTTAATCAATGGTGGTTTATTATAGTTTTTAATCATATGGGGCATATTCCTCTAGCATTTCAACAATATCAAATTAGACCTATACCTCATTGAGTGCAAGAAGTAAAAAACGCAAGGGGTGGATATAAATCTTATAAATTTAAAAATTCATAAAATTAAAATTTCTTGGTATTTTTTTTTTAAGTACTGCTTACTTTTTTTTAATTATTTAAAAAAAATAATACTAATGCATTTCATATGCCCTGGTTAAAGTATGTTGGTGCGTAAACTCTTAAAAAAGTATGAATCTTTTAGACAAGAATATGAAACAATCAATTGGATGGAATTTTTCGGTTAGTGTAAATTGGTACCCGTACGCTTACAGGTAATTTTTTTTCTAATTATATGTGAAATATTCTTTTTTCTTGCAAAATGTCTACGAAGCCATCAAAATCTTATTTGTTAAATATTTGCTTACAGTTAACTTAGCCACTAGATTGAATTTGATCAAGTTTTTATTTTGCTATAACTTAATTTAGAGTCAATTCAACGATTTTATCTGAGCAATTATTAAGACTTTTTATTTCATTTTTTTATATAGTTCTGTGGATAAATTGCAAGAATTTATTTAATTTGAATTCTGTAAAAAAAACAAATGAGGTGTGCATCTTGCACTCTGTATAGTGCTCCAAATAAACACAGTACCCAATGATCCGTCACGGCAATAATTGTCTCGTCCATTCATTTCAAAAAGTATTGTTTGTTGAGGTACCAGTGGTGGTAGCACTCCATCGATGAATGAGCAAACAGTAGTAACTTCTTGAAAGGCTTGATTCAAGCTTCAAGACGACTCAAGTGACATTCTTCTACAGAAGTGCGCCCTCGACGTCTATAGTATCCTTCACCCCTTAGATAAATCGCTGTTTAAATTGCATATCGGCCAAAGTTGGATTGAAATGTCTACAAATTGAAATAAAAGCATTTATTAGAAACAATCAGTAATAAGAAAATATGTTAGTAAAAAAACTCCACCACCACAAACTGTACATTAGGCTAAAATAAATTTAACTTTTATATAAAATATGATTCAATTGTTCAGATAATTCTTGCCACCATGTTACCTGGAAATCAGACCTTTACATCTGCTTTTTTCGCTAACACATTCTTGCATCTCCATATTCTTTTACCAAGGCACATGAAATCTATTAGAATTATTAAAAATATTAGTTATACAAAATAAATATGATTTATTATAGTTTTGCATCATATGGAGCATGTCGCTCAAGAATTTCATCAAAATCACATTAGAAATATACCCTATTAAATGCATGAAGTAAAAAACGCAAGGGGTGAATATAAACCTTATTTATCAAAATTATGTTTTTATTTTTCTACAACTTAATCTAAGATAAATTCAGCGATTTTATCCGAACAATTAAATAAGATTTTTTATAGTTCTGTGGATAAATTTCTACAATTTAAGTGTTGTTTTTTTTTTGTTTTGTTTTTTTAATTTTGTAAAATATATGTGTGCATATTACACTTTGCATAGTAGTGTTGTATAATAAATCTGTATTTAACTCTAAATAAATACAGTACCCTTATGTGGTGTGATATCAACTTGGTTTTTTTATTTTTTTACATTTGACTTAACTTAAATGGGAGTAATTTTGGACTTACAGAGTTGCGCTTTGGAGCTCCACTAAACCATCCAATTCATCTCGTATGAAAATTCAAAATCTATTTGTGAGTTTGATGATTACGAAAAGAGAAACACGCATCCTATTTTATTGTCCATGAATTCTAAGAAAATTATTGTATTCTCATAACAAAACAAATCAAGTATTGTAGGAAACTCATGGCTCAGAACCAAAGATGAAAATTTCATATACATGTCCACTTATTTTACATTTGCCTAACATGGTAAAATGGTACATTTCTGATAGGTACTATATTAAAGACTTTGTTTGTTAGAGTAACGTCCATATGTATTCTAACTAGAGCAGAAAGGAAGAGTTTCCTACAGGTTACAACCTATGACAGGGTGAGAAGTTAGATTCATTCCTTGGATCCTCCACGAAATTAATTTTTAGCCTCGACCTTCTGTATTGGGTGCGCTGAGATCCTCGCCCCAGTGAGCCCCGGAGTTAAAGAATTTATTTAGTTGTAGTTTTGTCAGTTGAATCAGTATCGGATTTGTTAATCTCCTTGTTGTCATAGCAGATGTGGATTTCAGAGTCACTTGACACTTCCTTCGTATTAAGATGCATCTACAGCTTTCTCAACTATTGTAAAAAGAATAGGAAAAAAGAAGTGTAAAGGAATGTTTAAGACGGAATGGAAGGTGGATAAACTGCGACAAAGAACTCTCCTAATCCAGAGCTCCTTTAGATAAGGTACCTTTGATGGCACGTACAGTAACTCTCCCCTAACAGGGCACCATTCCACTCGAGTGTCCCCTTACACGAGGGTAAACAGATCGTCATCTTACACAGCGAGATCGCTTCCGATAATCTTAAGCTTTTGTAAATAGACTTATTGTACGTCTGGCTACACTTTCAAAAGACTAAAATTTTAATTTGTGCAGAACTCCGAATGGTGACATTGTAATTCCTTTATTTATAAAACATTCAATTTTGATCATTATGTTTAATGACAAATCTGTTTCAGTTTATTAATTCATGTTCATTTTTAATATATTGTACCAGACATAAAATACTAGAAACTGCTTGTCGTTTCCGAGTACTCCAACATTTACTAGACAAGCGTTTAAAACTCCCAATCAATCACAAAAGATTTATTTACATGACAGTAATACTCACTTGGACATAAGGAGTTGAGCTTTAGGGCTCCTCTAAACCTTCCAATTTTTCTCGTAAATAATCCTTACAATCCTTTATGCTCCTTATTATGTCTCGAGAAAACTTATCCATACCTCATATCTATCCTTTCATAGTAAACTTCAAACCGACTTGAATCCACTAATCTCCCAACTTGCCTCACGCTCAATTACCGATAATCTTTAATTAGGAGTCTGAAAAGAACATGGCCACGATACTTTCTAATGTAGAACTCTTATTTCAGTGCTACTAGTGAGTATGTTATTGATATGTCATTGTAATCAGTTTCCTCAAACTTACTTATCGTATATAATGTATACAGTTGTAAAAATCAATAAATATTTTTTAAAAAAATGTTCAATATTCCAAATGGTAAAGAAAATTATAAAATACAGACCATAGTTTTAATGAATATTGTGTCGAAACAGAAAAAAGATGATGGGCCTGATGGAATTCATGTAGTCATGTTGATAATGAATAAACCATGACTATAAAACATAAAAATGAAATTGAAAAACGTGCAGTTGTTAATAATAGGATACTTCATTGTTAAAAAAAAAGTTCGTTACGGAGTTTTTTATTCAGTATTGTAGAACCTATCGAATTTTTGTTAATAACATGATCTTTCTTAAAGTCCGATAATTGATTTAAAAAACTAAAAAATAAAATTAAAAAAACAGTTCCTAGAATAGCTAACAAACTGTAAAGATGAATCTCAAATAAAAATTATAATCGATAAAGAGTTTTCATTTCAATCTACCTATTTTTAAGTGTAGAAATATTAATGAATAAATTGCCGACTAGTCGACTAATCGCCAACTTGTTGCCGACTACATAAGTAGCCAACTTGTCGGCTCTACTGACTTTTCGACCTATCACTAATTATAAAGTTAACTCCCACATATCCAAGGATTCTGGTAGCGCGGCATCTCCGAATGTGTCACGTCGAATTCCACGAATAATGTTTTCTTAATAAAAAAAGAGACAAACTCTAATGGCGTTTCTGTAACTAGGTGTTTCTGATGATTAATGGTGCATCAAATTAATTATTAAAATGTTTAGAACCTAGAAAAATATTTTAAAAATAAGTAATAACAAATGTTAAAATAATGTTTTAAATGTCAACTTCTATTCCTACTGGTATTGTGGCCACTATAATTTTTATTTTCGAGGTAAAATACTAATAGCATCAGTATTAAAAGCATCATTATGTTCCTCCCACACATACTTTCTCGTAATATTCTTCTCTGTTAACTCACCCAATTATTACCCGTAAAAAATGTCTGCCTACGAATTCTTCATCAGATTTTCAAAGCCTCGATTGGCGTTACTATTAATCAACTGAATAATATTATCTTCACAAACGCTGCTTCCTTCTGTAAAAAAAATGCATAGGTTAGCAAAATCATAAATATTAGATGAAAGCTTTCTGCCGTGCTTTTCTAATGCCAACACCCTCCAAGCGGTGTTTGTGTCATAAATGCTGTTTAAAGTCGTGTAATTTTTCCATATATGTATGTATTCCGTATAAGTAGGTTTTCCTTTACATGTGAGACCGCGGATAATCCAACCGCAGGTAATCATTTTCTGTATTTTAGTGCATGAGTAAAAAAAAAAACAAAACACGCATCTACGTTATAGAAATTGTCGCATTTAATTATATACTAATTACTTAATCATTGATACGACGCTAACCCTCCACACATATTATATTTTGTATGTTTGGCATTGACATTCGGAACTATTGATAAGCAATCTGTCATATAAAATTGATAAGCAATGATATATAATGAAAAAAAAAATGTTCGTTCTTTAGGCTAAAATGTGTGGTAGTCTAGTTTAACTATTTTTGTTTTTAACAAAATTTGATATTTAAATTTGAATATAAAAACATCCCATTTTATATAAGTACATCCCATTTTCTAATCCTGCTTGTTATATATAATATCATATAATATCTCTAGAAATGATTTCTAAATTTAACAAACAAATATATAATATCTTCGAGTGTTTTAATTACGAGGTTTATTTACAAAATTCGTCAACTGATTAATTAATTAGATATCGTTTCGATTTTTTATTACTAAAATTATTTTTCTTGTATGTACTTAAGCTAAATTTTACGAACGTGCCTATAAATTATAACCTATGTCATTTTTTCGTAGTTCCAGAACCTCCGTTTGTAGCAGCAGCTTCCGGTGGCGGTGGCAAGAGAGCCAGGCTTTCAGAAGAAGAATCTACAGAAGAAACACAAACACCCCAGCCTTCTATGCCCCCAAAGGTAAGATTGATAATTATAATAAAAAATTGTATATTTATTTTAGAAAATAAAATATCTAATAACAAAAATTAATATGAATGAATCAAACTTAAAAAAAAAAAAAAAAAAAAATATGAATTTAGACTTCTTTTATTTATAAAATAAACTACACAACTATTTTAATTAACAAATATTTAAAAAAAAAAAAACAATTTAAAGAATATTTTTTGACCAGTTAGTACCAAACCGAATAGTTGGCCGACTTGCCGATTACTTCCATTGGAATTCGGGTGACTTCGGAAATGTTCGGGGCGCTTCGTTCATAGCTTTATGGCCGTCCGAACATGTAGCTACAGGTTTTTGTTAATTTTGTACATTTTTCTTCTGTTTTTTTATCTGTGATACATTACCAGAGATACAAGAACCCTTTAGGTCCTACTGTGTTCCACATCATTAAGTTCATTAGTGTTGTCTTTAATATTGGAGATATTTACAAATGATCCACAAAGGGTGAGGTAAAACAAAGAGCCCCACATATTCCTTAACAAATAATAATATCTCTCAAGACTTTAACTATCTTTTAAAAAATTATTATTGAAAAACTTTTTAGAAGGTTGACCGATGAATCAATACAAGATTTTCATTGATAAAAAAAAAATCTCCACCAGTTAAAATTATATAGATTCCTTACTTATAAGAGCGTACGAAGCCGCGACTAGGGATGCTAGTTTATAATAAATGCGAAATAGGAGTTTGTAGAAATGAAACGGACCGGAAACCATTCCGTTTCAGGTTTTTTTACACATGAAACCTCACTCTCATAGTTCTCATACATCATACGTCACTCTTTCACGCTTGGAAAAAAAAAAGTTCGCAAGTGCAACACAATAGAAAGTAGAAGCAATACTCAACTGATTCATAAAAATATGAGGTACTTGAGTAGTATAATAGAATAGACAGGGGGAACAATATACATGAAGGGTATCGGGACCGAGTTTCATTGAGACAGATGAAGGAATCAGCCAACCGCACCGCGGGCAGAATAGCCACCGCCCACCTCAACGTCTCTATTGTCATTCCGACGCTGAATGGCCTTTTCGAAATTTTTATAAATGCACCTATCGTGTTCTATATGCTCGCTGTTTTATTTTTCTATTCTTCTATTATACAAGATTCAGAAAATTCAAAGGTTCGGATCTTAAAAAGGATGGAAAAAAGTTGCGTTACCATTACATAGTTCCATACTTATTTTTTTTATTCCTTACTTCTTCACAAAATTATAAAAAATGACAAATTATTTTGCAGGAAGAAAGCAGTGACAGCGATGCCGATTCGGGACCAGAGAACTTGTCCCTCCGCAAGCCAGATTCGCCTCCTCCAGTTGTTCACAGATCTCCAGTGGATGTGCTGCTCCGGGTCTTTCCCAACAGACAGAGATCGGACATCGAGGCTGCCCTCCACAGGGCCAAAGGGGACGTGCTCCAGGCCATTGAGATCATGGTAAGATACTTAATAACTATTACATATTTACGCAACTGTCCTCGTCAGAAAAAAATAAAATAGTGACGTTACATAAAGTGGGGGAATCTTCTCGAGAAATGTCGGATAGGGTTTCACCAATCAACTGTGGTCAGAGTAAAAAAAGACTGGCAAAAAGTAATGTTTTAAAATGAAAGAAAGAAATATACGATAAAGGTAGTGGAAGGAAAAAAATTTGTGCATCTCCAGTGGTATTTTTTTGTTTTATTTTGTGATTGTTTTATTCTTCTTTCCTTTCACATTAATTGGTTCAAGCCATTTTGCCACTTGCCTGAGTTCGAGCCCAACTGAAGGGCGAAAATGGATAAACTTCACACAAAGTTTATATTCTAAAGTAATCTTCTTCCATACTACGAGGGCGCGGTAGCTCAGTGGGTAAAGCGCTCGACTACCATTCTCCTCGGTGAGTTCGAGCCCAACTGAAGGGCGAAAATTTATATTCTGTCATTTCGGTCGTGGATCGAATTCGAGGTCGGGAGACCCTCCTGGGGCACACCCAGCCTCTGAAAAAGTGGTACCCTTAATTGGGGAAAAACCTGGCGGTTGAGTGTGAATTCTATCCAAATCACATCCTTTCACAGCCGTTGACTCAGGAACAGTACAACCTACCTAAGTACTGAACCCGAGACCCTTCATGGGTTGTAAGTGGTACAGTTTTCTTATTTTTTTTCTTCCATACTTATGTATTGTATATTTTGTTTCAGGTATGCACGGAGACACGAGAAGAGCCTCGTTCCGCATTCTCACCGCTTGGCCTGATCAACCGAGGAAGGCGATTCCTGAGCGCCCCTTACAGCGGGACCGGCTACCTCCCCACCGTCATCCGCCCGCCCCCAGAACTCCTTCACCACCCCCTCTACCCCCCGGCTCCGTCACCTGGCTCCGCAACCGGGTCAGACCGGACATCGTACTCCGAATGACTTCCTCTGTATTCCAACTCGCCTCTCATCTGAATCATCTTTGAGAATGTTTCGAGTATTTCGGTGACATATTTGGTGCTATACCAGACTTTCCGTTCCCTACTTGACTATAAAATGTTATTCAATTCCCCAAGTGAAATCTTCATATATCTGGATGTTTTTTCTGTTCTACTGCTACACGAACATCAAGGACTGAGACAACCTTGCGTATTTAACAAGATTTAGCTGAAATGAAGAAGGAAGATTGTATCTGTGATATAAATGTATACGCCAACGGATCGCAGCATCAGTTTTTACCAAATGAGAATTGAAATAAAACAATCTTCATTGTTGCTTAGAAAAGGACAAGTTACTTTTAAAGAATAAAATAAATAGTATTAACAAAATTTCAACAGCATAGAATCTATATTTATAAAGCTGGTATCTATACGATGGTCATACCCTCACACAATAATCTTATTAAATAATTTTGGAAGACTAGATCTACATATTTGGAAAATAATAGAACCTTACAAATCGTTTAATTCATTGACTTATTCAACAGTAGGTGTTGACCATCCCTAGGAAAGATTAATATTAGGTGAAATAGTGATGGGAGTTCATTGTATAACTTCAGCTATGATGTAAATTCAATATACATATATATTTTTAGATACTATTAAAATATAAATAGGAAAATGCATCCTTTTTCGAAAATTCTTGATCCGTCTATGCTACCCCGTAAAAGAAGCCTTTATTTCTTACTAAGATTAAAAAACATATTATAAACAATATAAAAATAAGATAATAACAAGTGGTAATATTGATTAATATAGTCCCTAAGAATAGTCCCAATTACAATTTCTAAATAAATAATTTATCGAATCATTTGGGTCTGCTCCTCGAAGTATAGTTTTCGAGATAAAACTATAGGGACAACAGTTGGTTATTTTTTATTTTTTTTTTTTTAACGAACCAAAACATGAGTAGAAAAGTTGGAATACTATAAATGCTTTATCGTTTACTATATAAGTAAAATATGTAAAATATCATTCTAAAATTATATTGTAAATGTAAATAATTAAGTACATATGAATATATTATAATAATTGTTTAAGGAACTAAATCTATGCGAAAAATAACAAGTAAGATTCAACTAGTTATATCCATGACTTGTGTATGATTTAGGAAACTATACAAAATTTAGAGCTAAATGAATGTATGATAAATTTTATATGTGTAAATGAAATATATATATATATACAAATATATATAAATGACTTATGCTATATACAGTCTTTTTCGGCAGAAGCATTCAGTTAATTTAATACTGTATCCTGTATTGTAGTGGTACAATAAATATCCTAATGATGATAGGGTTATCTGCGAACGTTTCTGACGATTTAGACTAGTGTTTATATAGGCTGTAATTTATGTGTAAATCGTAGAGTTTGCTTTCATGGTAGTGTAATTATGTAAAATATTATAAATGAATAAAACATATTATATACTATTCAATGTTTATGTGTTAACCCATATTCCATTACATATGATCAGATAAAAAGTTGAATTGTGAATATCCATTTATTTTATATTATATTTTTTTATCATATTAAAACAATAAAGATGTCATACAGATTACAATATTTTTAATTTATAAGAAATTAAAGGTTTTATATATATATTTAGAAAAATATTTACTATGCCTTACAGAAACAATCCAATTGACGTTTGAATTTTACTCAAATTTTGAATTTTTCTCATAATTTCTGGTTTGGACTTAAAAAACCTAATTAATATAAAAAAATGTATATGTATAGTATACCAATCACACAGAGTAAAATTGCGAATATCAACAAAAAATTGATTTGGAAAAACAAAAACATAATTTTTTCTTGACTAGAAAAGACAATAGATCATGGATATATCAATTTATAATCTGCTGGTTTTCATAATTTACATTTTGGAATTAAAAGTATCAAATTCACTTCAATTAATAATTAAATTAAATTAACAATTAATCATGATTGTAAATTTAAGAGATAATTGAGGTTTCAGACATGACTTTTTTCATTCAAACAAATATAATTCCTAAACGGTAGGTAACAGTGACAGATGTATAATAAAGACTGTAAATTAAGTTTCTAATGGGAAACTGTCACATTTTCGTTCCATGCATCACTAAGAGAGCTAGGGCGGATCAAAATGTTACAATTATTAGGGTAAAAAAACGTTAATAGGTGACTTTTTTTATATATAAATCAATATATATATATATATATATATATATTCAAACGGCAGGTCCTTGCGACAAATATTATGTAACTAAAAGTATTCTCCATTAAATTTCTAATAAAGCAATATTGAGCAAAATCCGTGCAACACCAACTAGAGAACTAGAAAATATCACAATGCCAAAAAAAATAATTCCCCAGTTGTTTTTCGAGAATAAAAATTGTTATAAATTTAGAGCATTATGTGTTGCTCTACGTTTCTACGTATTAATATACCATTATATGTTATCCCTGCTTGGTGATATGGAACCAAAAAAAAAGTTCAAAGACTTTCTTGCTGTTAAAAAGCCGCGGATTATCTGAAAATCGAATATACCGCCTGCTGATTAACCAGAGTTTACTTTTATTTATTTCTTTATATATATATTTGTTTTTATTGGAAGAACATAGCTATTTGCCTCACTCAGAAGCAATATTTTATTAGAGATAACAATGCTTCAACTCATAAACTATGTAAATAAGTAAAAAATAATACAAACATGAAATATTATTATGTAGTATATACAAGAAGGTGATATGGTCAGCAATCAACCAGGCTTTCCCCCAATTAAGGGCACCCAGTTTATAGAGGCTGGTTGTGCACCAGGAGGGTTTTTAAACCTCATTTGATCCACGGTCGAAAAAACAGAAATTAAATTTTCTGGCTTCAGCCGGACTCGAACTCGGGCCTCGGAGTATAGATTTTCATTACCTTACCCACTGAGCTACCCCGCTCCTTTACTGCAAAGTTGACTAGGGAAAAATTAATGGAAATTGGATGTGAAACATTGCCCCACCCACCATATTCTCCCGACCTTTCACCCGCTGATTATCACGTTTTCAGATCTCTGGACGATTGTCTCCGGCAGAAATGTTTTGATAAAGCCTAGAATTGGAATTAAATTAGTTTTTTACCAGCAATGATCAATCATTTTTTAAAAACGGTACTTGGGATCTTGTACCACGGTTGGATAAATTTATTGGTTGCAATTGAGATTATTTTAATAAATAAAGTTATTGTATACTTATTGGTTCATTGAATTTTTTGATTACCCAAGAAACGACCTGGTATATCCCAGTATATATATAACCTGGAAGGGATTGTTTGGGAAGGGTATTACAGGATTGTTTGGGTGTGTCTCTAGAATATAGGGGAAGAATAATAATAACTTATTATTACGATATAGACCTTTCTAAAATGCTCCATCAGTTCCTAATCAGTCCTCTGTGTTCGCACTTCGTCTACTCATGTGGAGCTTATAGCCATGCCCAGTATTCAGAATAATACATTAGGACTGTTCTAATGAGGGTTTTGTAAATGATTATTTTAGCTAGTTATTATTAGGCTTGTCCATTAATCCCTTTTAGACTACACAGAAGACCATTTGGAAATACGACTTACAAGGGGAGGACACACTCAGTCTCTCACGGATCTTGTTGGCAAATTTTTTTAAGGTTTCTGGTCAAAACATATTAGACACGTATTTTGCTGCTCCGACCATTGGGCCCCCCTATTTTTAGAACCAGAGAAAAAAAATAAAATAGCATTAAATTAATTTATTTTATATCTCGAGTTTAAAAAATGATATCGACATGATTCTTGCACCAAGATTTTTATTTTTGATTATGGATTTAAGAAAAAATACAACCGCTCCATAGATTTTAGGTTAGGGTGATTCAATTCTAAAAAAAAAAATTAGATTTTTCAACACAAAAATTGACATCAGATTCTAATTAAGCACCCTCAAAAACATTAAATACGTTTATTCAATAAAAACAAAAAAATATTAGTTTTCACCCTCTTCGAGGGGAAGAAATTTTTAAAACGATTATTGGTTACTTTCCTTTCAATAGCTAATACTTTGTCACGCAATGTGGAGGAGAGCCTCAGCTTTCTTTTGATGTATATTAATGCAAATTTCGATCAACAAAAACCTATTAAAAAAATTGGCAAACCCGAAAAACATATTTATTTTTAACTTGAGTTTCAAACCAGGTAGGAAAATGAAACCAAAGACCTTTCAAGAGTATTACCAACCTATATTTTGTATAAAAATATGAAGTTGATACGTTAAACCGTTTAAGCGTAATTCATGTTGTCAATTTAAACAAAAATTGCCTACCATTTGGTCAGGCACATTTTGAAACTTACGAATGTTTATTATTATTTTTAGATGAAATTTTGTATTTAAGGGTATTTTTTAATGCTGAATTCGAATCCGATGTCGGTTGCTGTGAAAAACAATATTGAACGTAGTTCAATGAAAAAATGATATTTTTTGTTTTTATTGAATAAACGTTTTTAAATGTTTTTGAGGGTGCTGAATTAGAATCTGACGTCAATTTTTATGTAAAAAAAATTATAGAGGTAGTTTGCTTGAAAATATAATCATTTTTTTAGAATTTAATTAACCTAAACCAAAATCTATGGAGCAGCAGCATTTTTCCTTAAATTCGCAATCAAAAATAAAAATATTGGTGCAAGAATCATGTCGATATCATTTTTTAAACCCGAGGTATAAATTATTTTAATTTAATGCTATTTTATTTTTTATCTCGGGTTCTAGGGCTCAGACCTCAACAAAACAAAATTGCCAACAAGATCCGAGAGAGACTGATTGTGTCCTCCACTTGTTAGTTTCAATGCAAATACAAGACTTGAATGACTCTGAAATTGCTCTGAAGAAAATGGTCGTCGTTTTCCACTACTGGACAAAGTTTCGAAGCTCCCAATTAAATAATGAAAAAAAATCACTTGAGATACGCATGATGATCCAATGTTCCTGAAACATAAATGTTCAATACAATTAGAGTTGATAAATTAATTGCACCTTGTTACATGGATTATATAGATTTAATTTTTTAAAGATGTGAGACAAGAAATCAAATATATTGGCATTCACCTGTGGAAGAAACGGACCTCTGAAAGATATCAGGACCTATAGTGTGCTAAAGGCATAGAGGCGGAAAGGGTCAGATAAAATGGATCCTTTTGGTTTTCCCTATGACTGGTTGATTCTTTCCGTTTCTTTTTGAAAGTTAAAATGGCACTTGGATAAATGGAAAATATTTATCTGGCCAGTTAAACAAAATCAGGATCGGTTTTGAACGATTTTATTATTTCCAACGATTCATAAATATTTAATTTTTAACTGTTTTTAACTTGCTGTAGTAGTTTCACTCCCGAGGCTTTGTTGAATTTATGATTATTATCAATTAAATGGATAACGAAGTTGGAATTCTGGATCCTATTCTTGTATGCTCTTATATCTATGTAAAGATGTGTTGATGTTTTGAATTCTTGTGTGTTTTAGAATTGATAATGAATGTTTGAAATTCGAAACCAGTCTTCGATAATAAATCATTCCAATAGCAAGTGGAATTTATCAATTATAAAAAAAAATTTTTTGAGTAATTTTTACAATCTGCCACAAATGTGGGTAATAAATAATATAGATGGCGTAACATTCACACATTATGTACAATGCGAAAAAAAAATAATAAAATAAAATATTGAAATGAAGAAAATAAGTAATGTAAGAAAAGAAAAAGAGAGAAAAAAAGAACTATGCTATACATAAACAATATAAAATATACTATATACAAAATAAAATAGTTAAACTTAAAAAAAATAAAATAAAATAAAATACCTAAATAAAAAAAAATATATAAAAAAAGAAGTAAATAGTATTAATAATAAAAGATAAAACAAAGGTAAAAATACAATTTACACTCATCCTAGGGATCCCCTCCACTTATGAAGGGATAAGCCAGGCACAAAGAGATCCCAGCTCTTCTCTCTTAGCTGCGTCACTGGTGTAAAAAAAACCCAGTGGAGGCTGTGAGAGCGCTATAACATTCACTCAGGGTATGAGTGCAGAAGCTGGTCATTGCCTGAACTCCGATATAAGTAATTTTACAAAAGAAAAGATCTCGGGGCCACTGCCGTTTTAGCCTGCGAGGGGGGTTATCAGGATGTGTGGAAGCGGATAATGATTGAGCTAGTGGGTTGGGATGAAAGGAAAGGTTGCGATGGAATTTTGAAAATTTAAGGGGTGTAAGATCGAGGACGTATGGTATATTCAGATCATTATGTAGGGTTTTGTTGGAAACATAGCTTACTATGTTAGAGCATTGATATTCGACTCTTTTGCTGTCCCCCACAGTTCAAGTCCGTAAGTCCAAAAAGGTTTAATGATGGTTTTGTACATGAGAATTTTGTTTTCAATGTAAAGATGAGATGTCCTATTTAGTAGTCTATACAATTGGCTGAAGCGTCTGTTAAGTTCTTGCCTTTTGAGTCGAGTTTACTAAAAAAACTCATTTTCATGTTAGTAATTAGGCATATTTTGGCTCCACAAAACCACCCGATTCATATCGTATTCAATCCGAACTTGCAAAATCATTATGTATAGCTTATAAAGCTTCTTCTTAGACTAGTTGTCTTAATTTTTCTATCTCCACTTTAATATCATTTGACGCACATATACGAAACAAGTGACTTCTAAAAGATTTGGATTTCAATATGGGATTTTCAGATGAGTGCTTTTCTTAGATCGATGTATCGTTCATAACTAGAACTTCTGAACCATTATTAACAGGTTATTAAACGCTTTTATCAAAAGTTTAGGTAAACTTTAAACTCGTACTATTGTATAGATCAGGTGGTAAAAGGTCGCAAAAAATATAATTAAAGTTCCAGTTATAATTTTAATGTATGAGTTGGTAATGCAGATAGACAGAGAATATTTACCATATTAGTAATATATAGATCAATTTTTAGACTTCAGTGTGATCCACATGTCATTCAATAACATTTTAATTGAAAATCAATAGATTTTATTATTGCTTAGCCTTCCTGGAACTATAGTGGTGACGTGGTTGAAATTTGGTACAGATTGGTTCAGTAGATTTGTTGGTTCACAAACGAAAAATGGCTATAGATACATGATACCCAAGATATAATACTTCATGAATGTTCTTTTTTTACATAGTTAATCAGTGAAGTACCGCTATTACAACCTAGATAATGATAGTAAAAAGAAGGACGCCTCGTGCTGTAAGAAAGTTGGGAACAAGCTGCTACTTGTATGGAAGCTTTAAGTAATAAAAAGAAACAAGAGACCGGGTATCCATTTCAAGGGGCGTTCGGCTGAGTAATATTGCGCCCTACTGTAGCCCTACCGTACACTGCTTCATGTTTCTTACCGCTTAACATTTATTGCTTTCTCATATTTCCTGACATTTCATCATTAAATCCGTTTCTTTTTACGCCTCGTCTCTCAAAGCGTCAAAAGAGTGGCAGGTCCTATTAAAATTTCTTCTTTTAAGCAATTTCTCCATGGTCTGTGAACCCTTGGTTCGACAAGCTGTCAGCCAAGTAATAGATTGATTATGTTTTTTAATTTTAATATAATGATTTTTTTTTTTCCTTTTTTTTTAAATTTACAACTGTATACATTATATACAACAAATAAATTTCAAGAAAATGATTACAATGACATGTCAATAACACGTAAAGAACTTCTCACTAGCAGCACTTCAATATTTCTACATTAGAAGGTCTCTACCTCACCGTTATCCAAAGCTACTTACTATAGAGACAGTTAGGAAAAATACTTTTTGGTTTAAAAATATTAATGAAGCTAATGAAGAAGTTTTATGTGGGAGATACTTTTTCTATTGGAAATTTTCAAAATTGGGGAGCTGTTTTTGAAAAAATAAAGAAAGGCGTTAATACTAAGTTTCAAGTCAGAACAAGGTTTGAAGGCTACAACATCAGCTTATAAAACTTGAACCATAACCCTACCTGCAATAGTTATATAAATAGTGGGATATCATGTCCTATCTTGAGGGAATTCAGAGTAAAATTTCTAGGAAACCGTTCCTAAATAAAGCTGAGGAATTGAATATTTTAAATGGTAAAAGTTGGTTATATTTATCAATGTATTGCCAACCAACATGGAAGTACCGTTTTTGTGTTTAGTTCAAGAATTTAATTATAGTTAAATATCAGGATTTTAGTTATAGACGTGCAACTTTATGTATCAACATAAATATTAGCATTAAATGAAATGAAAAATAATACTTATTCTGGTACCACAAAAATCCTCTAAGAATAATCAGGAAGTATAATAAAATAGCGTTTTCATTTTCCAATGGCGATTACTTCTCTTCAACAATATGATGTGTACCTTGCAGTAGCAATCGTTGATTTTTCAAAAGAATTTTATAACCGAGCAATTTTGATCTATGTTATGAAAAATTAGTCTGTTTTATATTTATAAAAATTATCTCCCGTTTTTTTTGTTTTGTTTTTTGTCGTCAAGAGAAAAATTTAATATGTATAACAACATATTCATCGATTGGTGTTTACTTCAAGAATTTAATTTCAAGTATCGATTGGTTCCTAGGAATCGAATTTGGGTCATCGATTCAATTGGTGTGAGAACGTCGGTAGATCAAGTATTTAAATGTATATTTTCCAATATGAAGATATCCTTAAACGTTACATGTATACGTTAAAAAATATTGCAACAAATAATTAGAAAGCCGAAGAATAATAGAGGAATTAAAAATAATCCAGAGTAAGAGTAGCAGAAAGCTAAAGGAGAAACGACAAAAACGATTGATAATTGTGTTGTGGAGGTTTGGCGGCGGAGGGAGGGTGTGATTTGAGCACACTCCTGCTAATTGATTTTGATTCAACCCAGGCTTCTGCTCCGTGGAGCCAATGACTACAGCCAGTACCGGATTTAAATTTAACAAGGGGGAGGGAAAAAACTCGTGTCTAAATGTAGAAATAATATTCACTGCAGAAAGTGAAGAAAAAAAAATTGTTTCACATATAGTTTTCATCTGCTTTTCATCAAAATAAAACTGGTTATTTTTGTATCATAACATAAATCTACAAAATATTTCATTTTAAAATTAAATAAAATAAAAAAAACAAACTTAATTCTGGGACTAATCGTCCACCAAGAATAATACATAGGCACAATGATATGGTACTGTTGTCTGGCCACATACATTTTGTACCATTGAACATATCATACTTGTCATATTTTGCGAAAACACACAGCATACTAGCGTAGTTGTTTTATGGGATTTAATTTTAAAAAGAATGGGTAAAACTAGATCAAACATGTATAATAATGCCGCAGATCTCACCTTTCCATTCCAATTCGTTGAAGATATTCGTTAAATCAAAGACTTTTTTGAGGAAACCACGTTTCTTACCAGAAAAACTGTAATATCTTCATTTTTAAAAATATTTTTCAAGCTTTCGCCAGTTTTTCGGATTTAGCATTAAATGTCCAATAAGATAAGAGTACATGTAACCTTGAATTATACAAACTTATGACCCAAAGCACAGCTTGATCTTCAGCTTATTTAGGGAAGTTACAATGTCTTATATAACTTCAACGCTCACTGTTTTTCGAAAAAACCATCCACAAAACTGAAAATCTCACAATAACTTGAAAATTTAATAAGCTTTCGAATGATATGTTAAAAGTAATGTTTCTGTTTCGATTTCATGGAAAAATTTACTTTTAAAACCTAAAAAAACATGGTGTTCTTATTTGGCGTGCAAATCAGTTACTTGTGTAAATAAAACATTATGATAACCCCTTAATGGAAATGTGCATTTTAAACATAATAAACTCTTCATTGAAATAAAAAATGAAGAAAAAAATCATTATTTAATAGAAAATAAAGGAAAACTGTCAATAAAGCGATACCAGATCAGAGGATCTTATGTTAATAGATTTATTTCTTTATTATTAGTATTTAGGATTAATTTTATTAGATTTTCAATGTAAGGTTTGAAACACAATGATAATGAAAATAGACCTGAATTTTGCGGATAGCTTCTGAATGCAGATAATATTGAAAGATACCACTTTTTGAGATGAATTTTATAGATATATATGTCTGTTTTTACAGGGGAGCCATTTCAACCTGTCAATGTGGGGTATCGTTGGTTTATTCATTTTTGTGCTGCAGTCAAATAGTGTTGAAAAATCATAGTTTGCCCAACAGATTGAATGGTGAGCATTACTAAGATTTATTACAAAATATCCTACCGCAACTTCATCATAATATTCCACCTGAAGTTCGGCAAAACATGATTTTCCAACACCATGGTGCTCCTTCACATTATCAGAAAGCAATAAAAATATAAACTAACGATATACATGGATATGTAGAAATGCCTTCCCCTGTAAAAACGGACTCATCTGTCCACAAGATTTAGTTCAAAAAGTAGTATTCTTCAACTTCATCTGCGTTCAGAAGCTAACGGCAAAATTTAATGCTAAATCCGAAAATGTGGTCAAGTTTGAAAAATGTTTTTAAAAAATGGAGATATTACAGTTTTTATGGTAAAAAACGTGATTTCCTGCAAAAAGTCTTCGATTTATCGTATGTCTGCAACGGATTTGAATTGAAAAGGTCTTTCAAAGGTTTCTACATTTTTGGTCTAGTTTCACCCAATTTGTTTTTTACACTAAAAGGTACAAATAGGATATAACAGTAAATTTATCCAGACTTGAGATGAAACAATGAGATTTTGGATCGGAAAAATAGTTTCGGAGCTATAGTGAAAAATGTGCCAATAAAACGTGGATTTCATAAACGTAATGGATCTTTAGCGTTCTGGTAAGTGTATTTCAAGAGACCCGATTAAAACTTTATATAGAGAGTTTAATTGTAAATTTGACCAGCTTTTAGATTAAAAAATGAATTTTAGGTCGGACAAACAGTTTCGGAGTTATTAGTCCATTACCAGTGAAAAATGTGCAAAAAAACGTGGATTTTATAATAGTACGTTTTTTTTTAGCGTGCTGGCATGTGTATTTTAAGGGACATTATTAAAACTTTATATGTAATAGTCTAATAGTAAATTTAATCAGCTTTAAGATGAAATAATGTAATTTAGAATCGGACAAATAGTTTCAGAGCTTTAGACATAAGTGTAAAACGAATAGGTTTTCGCGGAGAAGTGGGACTGACCGCTAGTTGGCCAGTTTGTACATTTTTTCCCAAGATCATATCTTCGCGAAAAATGGTACAATCACGGAGTAGTTTTTTTTTATTTCGTAGATATTAATTTTCATTGACTTCATTGACTTTCAAAAGGCATATGATTCGATTGACAGAAAATCTCTTATATCAGTCTTGGAAGAAATGGGCTTGGATAAAAAAAACAGTTAATATCATAAAAGCAACGCACACAAATACATTTTCGAAAGTTAAATTCATGGGTGAATTATCTGATCCATTCGAAATAAGAACGGGAGTACGGCAGGGGGATGGGCTCTCACCGTTGTTATTCAACTGTGCACTTGAGGAAGTAGTCAGAGAATGGACTAAAAATATAAAGAGTGGCATAAGACTAGGCAGTAAAAAGAAAATTAATTGTATTGCTTTTGCAGATTATATGGCCTTGTTTGTTGAAACAATGGAGGAAACCAGGGAACAAATTCTCGAACTGGAGAAACAAGCAAATAAGATAGGACTTCACATATCCTTTCAAAAAACTAAAATCATGACAAACATCAAACACCCACGTAAATACCTCAAAGTCCAAGAACAAAACATAGAAATAGTAAAAGAATTCAAATATCTCGGAGAATGGATTAGTTGGAATGCTAAGGAAAACAAAGCATTGGAGTCCAGAAAAAATAAACTTGAACTTGCTTTCCAACTAACAAAAGATACATACAACAAAAAATCTCTTTCCTGGGGGGTCCAAAATAAAACATTACAAAACAGTGATTAAACCAGAAGCCTTGTATGCAGCTGAAACACTAAACATGAATATCAAAGGTCATATGGAGAAACTTGAACTAAAGGAAAGAAAAATTTTAAGAAAAATCATAGGACCAAAATTTCAGGATAATTGAAAAACTCTCTGATACTATGCGAAAAAGAGGAATCAATTTTTACGGTCATCTTCTCAGAATGAACTCTAATAGATTATCTAAGCAAATCTTTGACTTCTTACGCCATCTCAAAACAAAACCCAATTGGTTTAAAGAAACTGAAAAGGACCTAGCAGAATTAAAAATTACAGAAAATTCACTACTTGATCAGACTTCTAAATTAATAACTAAAGATGAATATGTTAGGTTCCAAGATAAATCCACTATAAAAACCAAACCCTTTATCTCAGATGAAGAAAGAAAAAGAAGATCAAAAAGAATGAAGAAGTACTGGGCACTTAAGAAAGGACAACACACAGTGAAGTGATGGATGGATGGAAAGAGGGTGAAAAAAAAAAAAAAAAAAAAAAAAAAAAAAAAAAAGATGCCGAGAAAATAAAATTACTTTAAGAGTTATCACCCCGAAAATTCTCTTACCAAAGGGGTTCGGGTATATGGCTAATTTAGATGAATAACAGCGAAAAAAATATAAGAACCCTTTATTTGAAGCTGGTGCAGTTTTCATATGCTTTAGTCGCTTGACCCTTTATAAAATGAGAAAAGTAACGGAAAAAAATGAAATAATGCTGTGTAAATATTGTTAAAAAAAAATTAATAACACTCATTCATACATATTATTAACACACGATAAGCTAAAATATAAGAATATAAAATAAGGTAAGTTAAATCCTTTTTGAACTAATTCGTTAGTATCTGATTTAACAAAGTTACTGCATATTTAACAGAATTATTTTGAACGGAATTATTATCCGTGTATCTAATGTAATCGTCTGTCCCTTTTGTGAGCAGGTGTTGGAAAAGGAGAGTTTTGAATAAGCCTAGGGTAGAAGCAAGTCTGATTTGAGGAGGGAGGGAATTCCAGAGGGTGGTGGAACGTGCAAGGAAGGAATTACAATGAATATTCCTTAAAAACAGAAGCCATCTCTTAATCCCGCCCCGAACCCCCATCGCCACTCTTCTATATCGTACCTTTTTAGCAAAAAGAGTAACCGGGAAGGAGTCGTTAGCGTTGAAAAACTATCTCCAGCCTCCCGTAGAATGAGTTAACAACGAATTAATAATCTTCCGCCGCCTTAAAACAGTTAAATAGTCGAATATTTTTAAAAAAATGTCCTTTAATCGTATCGCAAAAAATATTTTATTAAAGTTGTGAAACTGAACATTCTTAAGGCAGACCATTATAAAAATTATGACTAATATAGATGGGCAGCTTAAAGCTATTTATAGTCCCAAGTTGAGTCTGAATCCAGAGAAAACAAAGGCTATCCTCATTGGGTCAAAACCTCTCCTAAAAGCCCTTTCCTGCTACCCACTGCTTTTCCTCAAAAACCGTCTAATTCATTTCCAAAATTCAGATTAAAAATCTGGGAATAACTTTTGATCAACATCTTTCTTGGAATAACCATATAACAATCCTTGAAAATCAAAAACCCACCTATATTCATGACCTCCTTACTCTGCGCTCCTCCATCTACATTTTAAATACTAGAACCCAACCCATCAATCAACCTGTACACTCCTGCGCATCGAACTGCATCCTTCGAAAAATCCTTTATTACCCGCGCTTCCTCTTTATGGAATTCATTGGCGACATCAATTCAAAAAAGCTCCACTCTTACTTCCTTCAAACATCATCTATTTCTTTACCTCCTGAATTTTCAATCTTTCGAGCAAATGTAAAACATGAATATTTATGTAATATACATTATAAAAGTATACACAAGGTATATCATTTTACACGATTTCTCATTTATTTTGTAACTCATAATTTAATTATTATTATATTTTTATTAAAGATTAATTATATAATATAATGTGGTTTTGGACAAAATTATGAAAGAACTATGGAAGTCCAACAATGCAGGGGCAAAAATAGGTACGAAATACAACCACATCAAGGTTAAGTGTCTCGCATATGCAGATGATCTGGCTCTGCTAGCAGAATCAGAAGAAGAGGCAGTAGGCCAAATTAACACACTCAAAGAAATGGCTGAAAAAAAGGACTACAAATATCTTTCGAAAAAACAGAACTGATGACCACAGATACAAACTTCAGAAAGAAAATAGCGGAAACTAAATACGGGTCAATCAAAGTAACACAGAAATTTAAATACCTAGGGGAGATCATCTGCAGTAGAGGATTGGAAAGGGAGACCATGAAGGAAAAGATCGCTAAACTAGAGAGATTAAGCTTTGTAACCAATAAATTTTACAATAAAAAGAGCCTGTCCATAAAAGCAAAGATCAGGCACTACAATACTGTAGTAAGGCCAGTTATACTATATGGGACAGAGACCTTGAACCTCCCTAACCTGTAGAAAGACAGATCCTAAGGAGAATTTACGGCCCTAGGAAAACCCAGGAAGGATACAGGTTAAGATCAAATGAGGAGATCTACAAAGAAACAACGAACATAGAGACGGAGATAAGAATTAAGAGACTGAAGTTCTATGGACATATGGTTAGAACGCCTGAGGAAAGACTTAATAAGGCTATTTTTCAGAAAATTTGGGAATACAAGAGTACACAAGGATACATAAAACAGCTAAAAGAGGAGTCCAGCAAACTGGGGATTGGGGACCGTGACTGCCTTGATAGAGAAGAATATAGAAGGGAACTACAAGTAATAGCGGTTCTTGTGGACAGGAAGGAGCCAAAGGAAGGTATGGAAGAGAGCAATCAGAAAGAATGAAGGTATGGGATGAGAAGGACATTAAAAAGAGAGGTCTAAAAAAAAAAAAAAAAAAAATATAAATATATAATCACAGAAATGATTTTTAACGTAGAAAGCAGAAATGATTTTTAACGTAGAAGAGCAGTACAGAAAACACATTTTTGACACTTTTATATATTTTAATGAATAGACGTTTATAAGTAAGGCCCTCCTTTATATGAAAAACATATTTTTTTTTTTTTTTTTTTTTTTATGAGTTGATATTTATGCGAAACAACTTCATGAAATAATTTGCCCAATTTCAACGTTACTTATTTTTCCATAATTGAACAAAATTTTGCCATTCCATATATATCTAAAATGCATATTTTAATTCATACAACTAATTTTTTGGCATAAGAACAGTATTCTTTAAAATTGAATGTTAGTTTTTATGACAATTAATGTTTGACATAAAGTCAAATACGAATCAAATTTAAAACTATGTGTCTTTTTAAATAAACGGGCATAACCACTAAGGATCTTTTCTCGGGAAATGCCCTAGAGTAGAATAGTCAGTTGTTTTCGGTCATTTGCAGATACAATCATAATCATACTAAAAACAGTTTTTTCTTTTTAAACTGAAAAATTACTGATTTAACTGAAATTATTAAAGAGTTTTTACCACAGTCGAATGGTTCTGTTTTGTTTAATAAAAGAAAGCGTTTTTTAAATGCATATGGCTGTCAAATATAATTAGTACTCATGTTTAAAATTGCAATTGTTGCTGCTGCTGATTTAATTTAAACACATATTTTTAAAAACTTACCTCAATAAAATAATTTTATTTACATGTATATTAATGGCATTAGTAATTATACAAAGAAAAAGGCGCGTGAATGTCTAAGTGCCTCCTCACAATAGAACACATGATGGCGCAATGTCCTTTTTTTACTGATAAAATATTTAGAGAAACATATAAATAATTATAAATTTACTATAGGGTAATAATATTTATTATATGAATTATTTTTTATAAAATAGAAAGATGTAATATTTCAACTGTCCAACGGTATGTTTTCTTATGTATTTAGTATGCATTTCAAGTCTGGTATTTGCATAGATAATAAGAAGTATTTTGTTATAAAATAGATAAATGTATTACGTCAATTGTTCTATTTTCTCACTTGACGTACGATCGACAATATTTAAAAAAAAAAATTCATAATAAAACAATGACTAATATATATATATATAAAATATCCCCAGAGGATAAAGCTACCCCGAAGAAATAAATTTTGATACCATATTACGGCCCAATTTAAAAAAAATTAAAAGAAAATTAGGTTTAAACCCTACATTTATAATAGATAAACAATTGTCATCAAATTTCCCTTCAACTAAAGACAAAATAGACTCTTTACAAAAAAACGTATACAAAATAAAAGGAAATGACTGTGAAGCTAAATACACGGGGAAAACTGGACGGCCGGTTAAATCAAAGAGTAAAACGACATATATCATACAATAATAAGACCCAATTATTCTTCGCTCCCCATCTAAGTGAAAACAAACATAAGTTCAATAAAGACTCGGGAGAGAAAATAATACATCAAGTAGAAAATAGCCTAAAATTAAATATTTATGAATCATTAGAAATAATAAAATCGTTTAAAATCGATCAAGATTTTTGTTTAAATGGCCAGATAAACATTTCCAACAGCCTCATTTTAAATTTGTCATAGGGGAAATTCTATAATAAACCCCAAAAATTTAACCTACCTGCCACCTTACCCCTTCACAATGGATATAGTTCAACAACATTGTTGTTGTAGCATGGCCTACACCGTTTCAGTGCTTAAGTGGGTATCCCTGGCTATGTCTTGATTGCCTCGATGAGGATAGGCTTCCACCGTAGCCAGTACATAAATGGTATTAGTTTCATCACGGGCTTGTCGACGATTTGAGCCTCTCGGAGGAAACCTTCCAAGTCGGCCTGTTTTCATCGCTCGTCGTACCAGTCGCGGGAAGGCCTTAATTTCATATTTCTGTTCAAATTTTATTTTATTTTTGCAATACCAATTTTAGAAGGCTTACTTTCTTAAAATGATTTTTCGCAATTTGCGACAAAACAGTGCCCCGGATGGAAAAATTCACCGGTATTAAATCGATTCAACATTTTATTTTCTGTCGAAATCCGTAGTAAAAAAATACCACATCCCATTGGGAATTCAGAAGGTTGGGAGCAGAACTGGAGAAGGTTGGGGAGCAGACTATAACCTGAAAAGAAACTTTATTTGACACAGTTAAGACCGTTTCAAATAAGTTCATTTCAAAAAATGTGGAAAAAAAAAAGGAGTGGCCACCGAATATTGAACATCTTTTATATAATCCATGTAACACAGTGCTGTTGTGTTCACAAATTTTGTATGTTTTAGAACTGAAGATTTCTCATTCAAAGATAGACCTGAACTGGTTTCGCATTCAAAACTAGTTTTCTAATAAAATAATTCCAATAGAATTAATTCATCAATCCTGATTATTCTTTTCATGTTTTCTTATGTATTTCCCTTACTTGGTCTCGATTAACCAAGGATTTGGTTATCCGTTCCTATCTCGGTCCCTACATACATACATACATACATCGGTGGCTCTACATCCCGTCACCGAGACTGGGCCTCCTCCAAAAGCTTTCGCCAGTCAATCCTGTCAGCTGCAGCAGCTCTCCAGTTTCGGACTCCCAGCAGAGTCCGTGCGTCCAGTGTCACTGAATCCTCCCATCTCACATTTGACCTGCCGACTTTTCTTCGCCCATGCAACTTTCCGGACAGTATCCTCCTGGGTATCGCCGAGTCATCCATGCGTGCGACGTGCCCGGCCCATCGAAGTCGTCCTATCTTGATAAACTTTACCAAGTCTGCATCCCCATACAGGCCAGCCAGTTCTCTCCAAATTCCACATTTCTTCTTCTTCTCCAAATTCCACCCTCTTTAACAGGACCAAGGAACCTGATCTTCTATAATGCTTCGCAAGGCCAAAGTAGCACCGTCTCGCTGTTGCTATCCTTCTGTTGACTTCTCGAGAGATGTCGTTTTCAGAGTTGATCTCAGCCCCGAGGTAGATAAAGCTACTTACATTTTCAAAATTATATGGTCCAGCCACAAATGGACCAATCCCTGGTCCATCTCCTCCGACTCTCATGTACTTGGTCTTAGCTTCATTAATGTGTAGCCCAAGTTTCTTTGCTGCATCTTCTATGGCCAAGACCGCCTCTCTCAGTGCACGTTCCGATCTAGCAGCAATATCAAAGTCGTCAGCGTATCCCAGAAGCTGAACTGTACCGTTAAAAAGGGTTGCGTGGAGTTGGATTCCGGACATACGTACCGCTTTCTCTGCTGCAAAGTTAAAGAGAATACAGGCAAGAGCATCCCCCTGCCTCACTCCGCAGTTTGTGTTGAAATCATCTGAGTAGTCATTTCCTACTCGTACTGCACACCTCGAGCCCGACATTGTCATTTTCACAAGCCGTACCAGCTTGGCTGGGACGTTCATATCTAACAGGGCCTGATAGAGTTCTGGCCGAGTTACACTATCGTAAGCGGCTTTAAAATCAAGAAAGAGGTGGTGGGTGGAAAATCTCGGTCCCTGCCATGTCGGTTAATCGAGTCCCGAGTGTATATTGAAGGATAAGAAACAAACAATAATACTGATATAGAACTTTATCTTTATTTCTTTATATTATATTTTTTTTCAGCTTGTCCGAAGTTTCTAAGTAGGAAGGAGAATTTATTTCTGAAATAAGTGATAAAAAAAAAAAAAAAAAAAAAAATCCATTGACTGTACAACATTAACTCCACCTAAGTTATATTATTTAAAGATGCCTGCTTTTTTTTTATTTCTTTCAGAATGTTCAAACCGGGTAAGGATTTCGAGATGATGCCATTAGGGGAGGGCGGCGGTTGGCGCGTAGCCAACTCTCAACATGAAGACAGAAATACAGAAATTCCCTCCCGAAATACATTATCCGAAACTCTATGCTAATGGGCACTGGAAACGAAATGGCGTCTTTTACATATATTTGTGTACAAGACCGGTTTCCCATCCCCTGGCTAATTTGAATTTTAAATAAAGCTGCTTCACAATATACACGCCCGGTTCCTCGCTTCAACTGCTTTATCTCCATTAGTCTATCGACATCTTAACTTTATAAAAAATTTAACTTTTAAACATTTTATTATTAAAGTCACTTTGAAATGTATCTTGCACCGATGAAATAAAAAAAAAGATTTCCAATTATAACGTTAAAACAGTATATCATGCAAAAAAGACTCGTTACAAAGAATTAATCACTAAGATCTTGTTCTTGAAAAGAACGTTTTTGCTAAATAATTGTCACATACCAAACATAAAATACAAAACAGTTCGTCGTTTTCGGACTACTTTTTACCAAGCTTTTGGTAAAAAGTACAAAAATTTACCAGCAAGCGTTCAAAGCTCCCAATAAATTACAAAAAAGACTTATTTACATGACAGTAATTTGACAAATTTTATGACAGTAAATCGACACAAGGGAGAAAGTCTCAGCCCGGCACTTTCTGTTTTATTCATCTCGGATATTGCAAAATTCTTTCAAGAGAAGGGAGCAACAGGCATTAGTATTGATAAATCTAACGAGGTCAATATGTTACTCCAAGATGATAATATTGTGCTTCTTAGTAACTCATGGCGTGAAGCACAAAAGAAGTTGAAAATATTGGAGCAGTACTGCAGTGTTAACTCTCTGACTCTGAATCCAAAAAAGTCAAAAATCGTTGTATTTCATAAGAGCCCAAGGATGAAAACACTAACGCCGCTGGCTTGGCACGATAAGATCTTGGAATACACCAAACACTACACTTATTTAGGTGTTCCGTTTTCTTCATAAGGAAAGTTCTGTAAAGCCTCAGAGCAATTTATTCATAAATCATCAGTAGTATGTGTAAAGGTTAAAGACTTACTAAGAAAATATTATGTAATTATTGTTTCTTCTTTTTTTTTTTTTTTTTTTTTTTTTTTTTTTTTTTTTTTTTTTTTTTTTTTTTTTTTTTTTTTTTTTTTTTTTTTTTTTTTTTTTTTTTATGTGGATTTTTTTTCCTTATTTTTCCCACTGTTCACAGATAATCTTTAAAGTATAAAACTATTTACCAAAGCATAAAGCTATGTTAACGATGAAGAGGACTTTAGACCGGCACATGTATTCTAAATGATTTTGTAAATGTAACTGTAAATATGTCAATAAAGCCTTATTATTATTATTATATTATTATTATTACTAAGAAAAGGTAAGAGCGATATGGGAAAAAACAGTCCTTTTTGATGCCATGGTTTCCTGCCATGTATGCTGCTAAAGTTTGGGCATTAAGATATATGGAACCGATAGAGGTTATTCAATCCCGATTTATAAAGTCACTCTTCTTCTGGCAAAGAAACACAACCAACTTCATAGTACGTCTAGAAACGGATCGCTACCCAATTAAAGTACTTCTTAAAAAGAAACTAATGAACTTGTGGACGAAACTCTCAAACATGTCCGAAGACAGACTTCCGCGGGTTTGCTTTAACAGGCTTATTGAGCTTGATAAAATAAGCACAGGTATATTAGCAGTTTCAATATTGGAGAAACAGAAAATTATTTAACATTTAAAGTTGGCTTCCATAAAGTGAGAATTGTGAGTCAATTAAGAGGTTCCAGCCCGGCAGTCATCAAGATGTATCTGAAGAACACGACAATTTCACTTGAAGGAAACAAAAATTGTACTTTCTGTGAGCATTTTGTGGAGGACTGCATGAGTCACCTGCTACTTCACTGCTCTAAATTCAATGAGCCTAGAAAAACCTACTTGCAGACCTTTATCACGAACACCAATGACACTGCCAATGTTGAAAATATTTTAAAAATTCCTGATATTAAAAAAATAAACATTATTTATAATTATATCTGTAAAATATCTATACAAATGAAAACTAATTTTTAAAATTTTTATATGTATCCATACAAATTTGTATAAACTTATCAGCTCATTGATAGACTTAAATAGTTAACCAAGGGAACTCCTTATATTTATTTTTTCTATAATTTAATATTAGATTAATTCATGTAGCTGTATGTAAAAAGTGTATTATTTCATATTCTTTCCCATCATGTAAATAAATTTAGAATTGTCTGAGAATGTACCAGACTCCCATTTGTACGAGAATTGTCTTTTATAAATAAAATGATTATCTATCTATCTATCTATCAATCTATCTAATTGGACACATTTGGACTTTGCACTCCACTAAACAATACAATTCTTCTCGTATTTAATCAATCCTTCGTACGATCCCGGCTGCATCTTATTATGTCGCAAAGAAACATCCATAAAGATCTCAATGTTCCATATGTTGCTACCATCTGAAGCATGATCTGTGGCTAGATTCAAAGTAAACAATGCCATAAATAGAATTTTGTAACAATCTTGTATAAGATAAGATAAAATTAATAAATATTAACATACAAACATGCCATATTTAGAATAAATACAACACAATCCTGGTATCCCCTAACCAGGATTGTCAACCCACTTGTGGATGGTAAACCACAACCCAAAAAGGGTTTTCATTTTCTATATGTATTTTTAAATTTGTGAATACACATACCTTTCTTAAAATACAAGAAACTGCTCGTAGTTTCCGACTATTCCAACATAGTCGACATGTCGACACGTTTACCAGCAAGCTTTCAAAGCTCCCAATAAATTAAAAAAGACTTACTTACATGGCAGTAATTAAACCATTTGGACTTGTAGTTGAGCTTTAGTGTTCAACTAAACAATCCAATTCTTCTCGTATCCAATCCTTACAATCCAAAATTCTTAGTATTATCTTCAATGTTTCTTATTATGTTACAAACAAACTTATCCATTAAGATTATCATGTCCCATATGTTGCTGATTTGTCCCAAACCAGATACTATCCTTTCCAAGTAAACTACATACCCACTCGAATCACACACAATTCTCGATAATCCTCCGAGGAGTCTGAACAGAAGATGGTCAAGTAAACTTCTAATGTAGAACTATTGAAGTGCTACTAGTGTGTAGATCTTTACGTGGTATTGACATGCTATTTTGATTATTTTCCTCAAATTTTCGTGTTTTATATAATGCCTACTGTTGTAAATATTAAAAAACAGTCAAAGAACAATTAATATTTATTACTAGGTCATAGTTTGAGGTGAACTTTGATTAACCAAATTAATTCCATCAAATCGTATTTACACTTTATCGTGAACCACCTCTACCTCTACTATGGTATCCTTTAATCATATCCTCTGCTCTCTGATGAACCGATCTGCTTCCTTGAAGTCCTTTTGGACCCCTTAATTTTAAACCATATTTAGTTATTTTATTTTATTTTACAACTCACGCACGAGTCTTTCCTCTAAAAAAAGGCGCCGTATGTCCCTGCCCTGTGCTGCCACCATCCAGTTCCTGATACAGAGGTATCCTGCACCACCAACCTATCAGTCTGACCATTGCAGTCTGGGTCTTCCAATTCTTATTTTTTCATTTAGTTTTTCAGTAAGCACACTCTTAACAATGGTTCCTTCAGACATATGTTTATGAATCCACTTAAATTACCAAATCGAAAAGAAACAGCTTATCATTATCGGATACTATAATATTAAATAGAAAAATGTTCAAAGCCTCTAAAATATTATAAACGACTCATTTCCATAAAAATAATTATACCTATTTGAGCATACGGACTAGAGCTTTGGTGCTCCACTAAACTATTGCAATTCTTTCGTATACAACCCTTGCAATCTAAAACCTTAAAAAAAATCCTCAATCCTCAATTATTTGCAATAAATAAACATATCCATAATGATTTTAATGTTCCATATGTTGCTGATTTCCCCTAAACCAGATACCTGTCCTTTCATAGGAAACTCCAAACCCACTTCAAATCCACTAGCCTCCCACTAATTCCTTTCCATTTGACTACCGATAACTTTCCGAAATGTCAGAAAAGAAAATAGGCAAGGGACCTTCTAATATAGTACTTTCATTACAGTGATACCAATGGGTATTAGCTTTAGAGATACCCTTACAGGAGTATAGCTCCAGCCTCTTCACGTGCACAGAATACCTTTTATCCATTCTAACCTTTTTCGGATTTATTTTGGTGTTTTAATCGTTAATTTTAGAGGGGAAAGGTTATAATCTTTCATTTACTAAGAAACTCTAAATGCCTGTTCAAAGTAACATTAATTTCTTTTTACCTTCTGATATTAAAATAAGAAATAAGAAATCAATGAAGTGGAAATAAGAAAAATCAAAATATAAAAACACTAAATCAATGTTAAATTAATAACTTCTGATAAACTTTCTGATGTTAGGGATGTGTAAATAACAAATTATAAATACATACAACACAGAATCCTTGTTGGAAGTTATGATGTTAGTTTCTGCTATATTTTCTCAAGGGATGTGGAAATAAGAAAAAATGATACTTGTGATAAACTTTCACACATTTATTTTTAGATGGACGTGTTTCATTGAATTAATAATACAATCTGCCTCACATAAGGGCAATAAGTAATATGGACGACAAAGAATCCGTTCACATTATACGTAAACTGAAAATTTATCAATTAAATTGATATAACAAATATAAATATATAAAACACCAAATACATGTAGAAATTACTTTTCGTAACTTTTGTAACACTTACACATGAAGAGGAAATAAGAAAACATCAATTTATAAAACACTAAATCCACTATAAAACTCATGTTGTTGACTTCTGTTTTACCTTTTTACATTTAAGAAGACTAAATATCAATATAACACACTAAACAACACAATCCAAGTTGAAACTGTAGAAGTGAATGTTTACATGAGAGGTTATAGGAAAGAGCTATCGATAAATGTAAACTCAATGTGAAGCGTAAGGATCGAACTGGCTGGTTTAGTGCTCGTCAGGCCGATCTGTTGCAGCCAAAAATAGTTCCAACAAACAGTTTCGCTAATTTACTTATTCTATTATTATATAATAAAAGAAAAAAAAATAAAACAAATTTTACTATTAAGATTTATATTTTTTCTATGTTTTTTTTTTTTTTTTTTTTTTTTTTTTTTTTTTTTTTTACTGAATCAGTGCAAGAGTTTCATCGACTGCATCTGTAAATCATTTCAAAGGGTTATCGTTGCAAGGAATGAATTATTCTGATCTTGTGGAAAGATACCTCATTTCTGAATATTTTGCTGAATAATCAATTTGTAATCAGTTTAGGCAGACCCAGGCGGAGATGGATAGAAGACCTGTAGGAGGATTTGCGGAGGCTGGGGATATGAAATTGGAGGAACCTGGCGAGGGACCAAGAGGAGTGGAGAAAGATGGTTGCAGAGGCCCAGGCCCTACAAGGACTGTAGTGCCCAAGAACAAACAAACAATCAGTTTGTAATGGAAAATTCCTAGATTACTAAAACAAAGTGATTCTTATCTTGGAAATAATAATTAGAGAAGCATATTATTCTATCGAATCAACGAATTTCAAATCTACGACTTTCAGATCCACTTAATTCGGGCTCATTTGGACAGACTTATTACTCCATATTTTCATTCTTATTTAGTTTTGATATAGATTATTTTTTGTAATAGCTATTTATTTTTAAATTGAGTAATAGGTATCTGTAATCGATTTTTGGTGTTGTATCGGGTATACATACGGATATCGAGAATCGAAAAAAAAATGGTGCCGAAGAATCACTGTTTTAAATATTATAATCTATTTATTGAAATTAGCTACTGTATATTATTTAATACATCCATTAAATGTGAGAAGATTCATCTGTAGAAGCGAATAATTAAATTAGAACTTATTTAAGAAAAACAATGAGAGATGATTCCTGAGAAAGGTAAAGATCGTACAAAAACGAAACAAGTAGGATTACCAGATTATTTTTCTGAAAAAGGTGGGTTGGTATTTCTTTCAACCGGTTCCATGAAAACAACACTGATTTCCTTAAACTCTTATATAAAAATAAGTAATCTTTGAATTTTAATTTAGAAAATGAATATTCATTAATATAAATTCCATAAGTTTATTTTAAAACACATCAGTCGCATTTTCATGAGCTTAAATTCTTAAAATAAGCCGTAGAAAATTGTGTATCTTCAATTGTGGTAAGAAAGAAATATATATTTATACATTTTTAAATAACTATAAATATTTTTATGTATATATATATATATATATATATATATATATATATATATATATATATATATATATATACGAGTATATATAGTGGGTAAGGCGCTTGACTGCCATACTCCCGGGCCCTAGTTCGAGTGCAACTAAGGGCAAAAAATTATTTTTAATCGGGAGACCCATCCTCTAAAAAAAAATTGGGTTTCCTTAATTGGGGAAAAACCTGGTGGCTGAGCGCGAATTTTGGCGAAATCACCTCCTTTCACAATCGTTGGCCCTGTAACAGTACATCATAACCCAAGTAGTGGACCCAAGACCCTTCATAGGTTGTATTCCCATTCGAAAACCTCTAGAATTTTCAGTTTTGGAGACTAATCATGAATAATTCGTCAAATGCATGAATACCAAGAAATGTAAACACGTTTATTCTATTTATTGTTTACCTACAAGACATTCTCTCCTTAGAACAATAATCTAAGCTTATTTACTAGCAACTGACTCAATGAATTAAATAACCTCAAAAAGCATAATATTAAAGGTGTAAATATTTTTTAAATTTAGGCCATATTTTCGAATTTAGCATTAAATTTTCTTTAGGAGCAAAGTGTATGTAACCTTAAATTTTACAAACTTGTGACTTTAAGAACAGTCTGTTTTTACGGGGGAAGGCATTTCTACATATCCATGTATATCGTTGGTTTTTATTTTTATTGCTTTCTAATAATGTGGAGGAGCACCTTGGTGTTGGGAAATCATATTTTGCAGAACTTCAGGTGAAATATCGTGATGAAGTTGTGATAGGATATGTTGTGACAAATCTTAGTGATTCTCATCATTCAATCTGTTGGGCAAAGTATGATTTTTCAACACTATTCGACAGCAATACAAATATGAATAAATCAATGATGCCCCTCATGGATAGGTAGAAATGCCTTCCCCTGTAAAACCGGACTCGTCAATCCAGAAAATTTACCCCAAAAAGTGGTATTTTTCAATATCATCTGCATTCAGAAGCCAACGGCAAAATAGAGGTATATCTTCATTATCATTGGGTTTCAAACCTTACATTGAAAATCTAATAAAATAAATCCTTAATAATAATAATAAATAAATAAATGTAATAACATAAGATCCTCTGATCTGGTGTCGCTTTTTTAAGATTTCCTTTATTTTGTATTAAACAATAATTATTTTATTTTATTTTTATTAAAATGCAATTATTTAAAATGCACATTTCCATTATCAAAATGTTTTATTCACACAAGTGATTGCTTTGTAGGCCAAATGAGAACACGGTTTACTTTTTCGGTTTCAAAAGTAAATTTCTCCATGAAATCAAATAAGAATCATTACATTTAATAATATCATTCGGAAGCTGATTCAATTTGCAAGTTTTTGTGAGATTCGCAGTTTTATGGATAGTTTTTTTTCGAAAAACGGTGAGCGTTGAAGTAATATAAGACTTTGTTATTCCCCTAAATAAGGTGAAGATCAGGCTGTTCTTTAAGTCACAAGTTTGTAAAATTTAAGGTTATATGTACTTTGCTTCTATAGAAAATGTAATTTTTATTTCGAAAATATGGTCAAAATTTGAAAAATATTTAAACAAAATGGAGATATTACACCTCTTATGGTTAAAACCGTTGTGTACTCAAAAAGGTATTTGATTTTACGTACATCTGCAACGGACTGGAGTAGAAAGGTGAGGTCTGCTGCATTTTTTGTACACTTTTGATCTAGTTTCACCCATTTTTTTTTTTTTTTTTTTTTTTTTTTTTTTTTTTTACACTGAGAGGTACTCACCCTATATATATTCCATGTAACAAAGTGCTGATAGTCCAAGAGCCGAGGCCAAATTTCGTGACTTATTTGAAGAAAACTATTAGACATACAGCCATTAAATGTCCACCCTCAGCAATCAATTTGCACTTGTCTGCCAAATCAAAGCGGGGGCGTTTCAGTATGGTGACCTCCTAAAGGGGATAGCAAATATCAAAATATGGTGTTATTTGAAGATGATTTATTTAAAGAAAACAAGAAACTGCAAACCTCCTAGATGACAAAAAACATTGTCTGCCAAAATTTGGAGTGGGCATCGCACCGGCAGACATAATTCAAAATCCGCGTTTTTTTCAGTCCAAAAGTGGACCATTATAAGACGATTTATTTGAAGGCCACAAGAAACTGCAAACCTCCTAGATGACAAAAAACATTGTCTGCCAAAATTTGGAGGGGGCTAAGCACCGGAAGACAAAATTGAAAATCCGCGTTTTTTCAGTCCAAAAGTGGACCATTTGAAGACGATTTATTTGAAGCATACAAGAAACTGCATACTCCATAGATGACAATAACCGTTGTCTGCCAAAATTTGGAGGGGGCTAAGCACCGGCAGACAAAATTCAAAACTCTTGTGAAGGCGTCACACCGGCTGACATTGTTCAAAACTCACATCCTTTCCGCCCAACAGTGAACTTTTTGAACATGATATCCTTTTTTATTTGATTTATAAGATGTTTTTCTCTAGAATAATTTGGGGAAATTATATTATATTGCTTCCTACGTATGGTACAATATAATTATTTGAATATAAAATAATCTTGTTTTAAAATTTTAATGTTAAAAATTCCAATTATATATATATGAACAGTAATAATATAAATACCGGCCACATAATTAAAAAAGAATAATATTTCAACTTATAAAGTTAAGAAATATGTACTATCCTGGAACAAAATTCGTATGGAAAACTTGTATAGTAGTCCAGTTAATTGATTTGTAAAATGATAGACCGAGAGCCCGGTAGGAAAACATACCGAGTTATTTCACCCCTTTTTTGTAATGCATGGGTGTAATCTGTCCACTGTTCTGAATGAAAATTTATAATTTTTCCAATAAAGGTGAGTGCCGCAAAAATGGCAGTGGGGGGAAGGAGTTGAAAATCGTATTTCTTAGAGGTTCGGAAATCGTTACTTTTAGTATATTTTGTGTTCTATTATACGTTATTCAAGCAAATCAACTTTGCAACAAATTTGGTAATACTCATTTTGTTCTCAGATCAATAGTTTTAGAGCGGTTTGGCCACCAAAGATTGACTAACTTCACGTAAGTCGCACTTCTTCGTGAAAAGAAGCAGTTGTTACTTTTCCGTTGTCGGTTTTAACTCTAATCCAAAATTTATTTTTTTAAACTGATAGCTGACTAAATTTCCTTTCAGACATCATATATAAAATTTATTTATATAATATAATATAATTTATCTATATAATGTATATAAAGTTATGTAAAATACCCATGCTAAAAATCATGGGTATTTAAAATTAAATTGTAAAGTTAAAGTTTTTGGTACATATTTCGTTATAACACCAAAACTATTCGTCCGATCCAAAATTTATTTATTCTTTCAACTGATTGCTGGCTTAATTTTCAATCAGACTTCATACATGAAATTTATATAAAGTCATGTAAAATGCCCATGCCAGCACGCTGAAACCCCGAACTGTTGTAAAATTAAAGTTTTTTGGTACACTTTTCATTATAACCCCAAAACTACTCGTCCAATCCAAAATTTATTTTTCTCAACTGATAGCTTACTAAATTTTCAATCAGACCCCATTTATAAAATTTTGATCAAGCTCTGTAAAATACAAATTATTTAGATTATTTTTCGATATTAATCCAAAACAACTGGTCTAAACCAAAACTTACTTTTTTCAACTGAAAGTTGACTAAATTTGATATCACATTTTACACATGAATATTTAATTGAAATCCATGCCAGCAGGCTAAATGTGTGTTTTGGTAAAAACATAACAATTTTACATGTTACAGTGGGCTGGCGTGGGTATTTTTCGGGATTGATTGATTATATAATTTGATTTGATTGTAAATTTAGTCAACTTTCAGTTGAAAAAAATAAGTTTTGGTTTAGACCAATTGTTTTGGACTAATATCGAAAAATAATCTTAATAATTTGTATTTAACAACAGTACTTGTTTTTAGCGTGCTGGCACGGGTATTTTACAGAGCTTGTTCAAAATTTTATAAATGGGGTCTGATTGAAAATTTAGTCAGCTATCAGTTGAGAAAAATAAATTTTGGATGGGAAGAATAGTTTGGAGGTTATAACGAAAAATGTGCCAAAAAAACTTGGATTTCACAACAGTACGAGGTTTTGGTGTGCTGGCATTGGTATTTTACGTGACTTTATATCAATTTAATATATGGGTCTGATTGTAAATTTAGTCATCTATCAGTTGAGAAAAATTAATTTTGGATCGGAAGAATAGTTTGGGGGTTATAGCGAAAAATGTGCCAAAAAATGCTGGCGTGGGCATTTTACATGACTTTATATGTGGTTTGGTAAGAAATTTAGCCAACTATCAGTTGAAAAAAAAAATACATTTTGAATTGGACAAATAGTTTTGGCGTCATAGCGAAAAATGTGCCAAAAAACTTAGACTTCACAATATCACGGGATTTTAGCGTGCTGGCATTGGTATTTTACATAACTTTATATAAATTTCATATATGTAGTGTGGTAGGAAATTTAGCCAGTTACTTACCACAAGTTAGCCAATCATTGGTGGCCAAACCGTTTGAAAACTATAGATGAGAGCAAAAGAAATGAATAGTGCCAAATTTCTTGCAAATTTTTTTTCTTCGATAATGTACAGAGCTCAAAATATACTAATAGGAACGGTTTTTGAGTTATTCGATCAAACGACATTCGATTTTCCAAGAACATACGTTTACGAAGAACTACATGTTTTCCACTTATTTTGTTCCAGGGTCGTACATATTTCATAACTTTATAATTTGAAATATTATTCATTTTTTAATTATATCACCGGTATTTATATTATTACTGTTAGTATGTATTAATTGGTATTTTTAACATTAAAATTTTAAAACAAGATTATTTTATATTAAAATAATTATATTGTACCATACGTAGGAAGCAATATAATATAATTTCCCCAAATTATTCTAGAGAAAAACATCTTATAAATCAAATAAAAAAGGATATCATGTTCAAAAAGTTCACTGTTGGACGAAAAGGATGTGAGTTTTGAACAATGTCAGACGGTGTGACGCCTTCACAAGGGTTTTGAATTTTGTCTGCCGGTGCTTAGCCCCCTCCAAATTTTGGCAGACAACGTTTTTTGTCATCTATGGAGTATGCAGTTTCTTGTGTGCTTCAAATAAATCGTCTTTAAATTGTCCACTTTTGGACTGAAAAAACGCGGATTTTCAATTTTGTCTTCCGGTGCTTAGCCCCCTCCAAATTTTGACAGACAACGTTTTTTGTCATCTAGTGACCATGCAGTTTCTTGTATGCTTCAAATAAATCGTCTTCAAATGGTCCACTTTTGGACTGAAAAAACGCGGATTTTCAATTTTGTCTTCCGGTACGACGCCCCCCCTCCAAATTTTGGCAGACAACGTTTTTTGGTACCTAGGAGGTTTGCAGTTTCTTGTTTGCTTTTAATAAATTATCTTCAAATAATACCATATTTTGATATTTGCTACCCCCTTTCGGTGGCCGCCATTTTGAAACGCCCCCGCTTTGATTTGGCAGACAAGTGCAAATTGATTGCTGAGGGTGGACATTTAATGGCTGTATGTCTAAAAATTTTCTTCAAATAAGTCACGAAATTTGGCCTCGGCTCTTGGACTTTGATGTTTTGGGAACTTTTAGAACTGAAGATAGGTGTTTAGCATTCGAAACTAGATTTCTAATGAAATAATTCCAATATAAGTGGCAATTAATTTATCAATCCTAATTGTATTGATCCTTTAATACCATCATGCGTACCTCAAGTGGAATTTATCTGATTTTGGAATTCATCGTCTCAATTTCATTACTTGTACTCAACTTTCACAGTACATGTTTCGGGAGATTTTCCCATTCTCAGTTAACCTGTTTTTGCTGTCATAAAACGTTGTCACTACAGTAGAGTGTCGAAAATCCGAACCAATTGGGACCAATGGTAGTTCGGGTTGACGATTTGTTTGCATTTGTGAACATAACCTAGAAATGCCGCTTGGACATATAATAAAAAATATAGTTCTGGAAATAAAAACAATAGTTTTTATGTACTTAAATACGTGTTTTATGTACATTACTGTAGTTGGTTTCTTGAAGAAATATGTAGAATACATACAATGGAAATGAACAGAGCACTAAATTGTTACAGTACACAAAAAGAAACACTCTAAACTTGTACTAAATCACTTACGTATATGCATCTATTTTACATTAAAAATAGTCTTGAAGAATGGTGTTATAACTGGAGAGTTAAGATAAATCCAAGCAAATCCCAGCAAATAACCTTTACCCTCCGTAGAAAACCTACCTCATCCTGTCCTCCTGTATCCTTTAATAGTGTACCGCTAAATAATGTACCTTGGATTTGATTTGGACTAGAGACTTACCTGGAACCCTCATACAAGATTGAAAAGACAAAAAGCTGCACGTCGATTTCGACTGCTACAACACTTACTTGACAAACGTTCATAACTCCCGATAAGAAAGAAATCTATATGACGATTATCAGACCTATGTGGACTTACGGTATAGAATTGTGGGGATCCACCAAACCATCGAATTCTTCCCGCATCCAATCACTCCAATCCAAAATCCTTCGAAAAATCCTTATTGCTCCTTACTTTGCCACAAATGAAGTGATCCACAATAACCTTAATATCCTTTATGTCGCTGATTTGGCTCGAACCAGATACCTCTCCTTTCATAATAAACTTACTCCGCATCCAAATCCACTTGTTGCACAACTTACTTCCCATTTCATTCCTGGCAATCCTCAGGGGTGCCTGAAAAGAAGATGTCCTCGGGATCTTCTTCTTTTGTAAATATTTTATTAGAGTACTACAAATGGGTAGTTCCTCTACAAATTATTCATGTCATTATATCTCATGTATATCGCATAATACAGTTGTAAATTTCTATATAATAAAAGAAAAAAAAATTAAAAAAGTCGCGAGTTTTTTGTTGCGTTTTCTTCGATACTCGTTTTCTGCCAGCCAAGTAGCAAGAGCTGTACTTGATTACATTCTGGCTGTGTTAAGAACCAAGTCATCACTGTCTCGCCGTATAAGCTTCAGGATGTGAAGTGACTGTCATAATCTGCTGTTTCTTCTTTACTGCCACTGCCTCCATTTGTATTTCCCAACTCTTGAACTTCGTACTTTAATACCCTATACGGCAGTTTGGCCCGCAAAATTATAAAACTTCCGTTGTTTCCGTGCTAATTACATATTCAAAAAATTAAAAAAGGAGGTTATCGGATTATCGACGCTCTATTGTATTTAAAATGGAGCAGTCTTAAAAGCAATAAGGCTTTTTTGGTCTTAGAATGAATGTACATATTTATACAAAGTGATTGTGATACCTCTTCAATTCCTGTTCAAAGAATCCTAGTTGGAGGCGACGAGTACAGGATTCAAGTTGAGAATTTCTTGATGCTAAGAAACAAAATTAGGACAGTCTGGAAAATTTATGAAATATGCGAGCCTCCCCAAAAGAATTTTCCCCCGGTCAGTAAATGGAGAGAATAAGATGTCTGGAGGGAGCTCAAGTAGTGAGAAGAAAGAAGAAGTTGATAGAAATGAAATAATTAAATCTCGAGGCGGAGGGGTTACTGAGGTCGGCAAAGTTCCTTCATAATACATGCCTCTTATTGTTTTCTCAGGAGCTCTGCAGCGGCCTCTCTCCCTCTAATGACTTCAAAGAGGAGCAAAATGAACGAAGCAGAGTGTGAAATTGGCTCTCCTCGAGGTGGAACTGTAAAGTTAATTAGATTGTGAATAGGGTTGAAGAAAATTGCGGGGGCTGAGAAACATTTAGCCCCGGGATAGTCCTAACAAGGGTAGCAATTATACTCAAGTAGTTGTGTTTTAATGTGGGTTAGCCGCAGATTACCATAACAACGGTCGATCCGCAGCAATTGATTACTTGTGTCACCAGCTAAATGGAACTGTCAAAGCAAGATGTCAGGGGCAGGGTGTTTGTTTGTTGCCCCAGGTGGGCCCCATCTCCAATATGTCGCCATTCGGCCCAGCCAATTTCCTCCCTCCTAATTACTCCTTTTACGTTTCATCGCATCCACAAAGGCTTAACTTTAATTGAAAATCTTTAAACATTTTCTACCTTTCTGACGTTTTAGAACCTGACCTTCGTCAAGGTCTGATTTTTTTCTTTTCTGTCTTTTATCGCGGGTAAGAAGCTTTACTGAATTACAGGCTTAATGCTGTTTTATGATCTCCATTTGAGATAAATTTATTTGATATCTGAAATTTCAATCAAATATTTTTCAGATATATTTGGAAATATACTCTCCGTCAAAAGTGTTGCAACACATAATTCTCGAGATTTTCCTGGTTTTGCCTTAATCCATAATTGGTTTATACTCATATTAATATTATTTATTAAAGTGAGACATTAAGGATTAGACACATCAATGTTTTCCCCTGTTAATGACAAACAATGGAATTTTAGATTATTTTTTTCAAATTTCCTTCAGTCCATGTTATCATTCGTTTCGTTATATACAAGTATGCCAAGACTAGTGGAAGCAGTCATTCAAGCCAGAGGAGGCAATATGTATTATTGAATATAAATTAAAATTTAGAATTGTAGAAAATAAAAATTTTAATAAGTAGGTTTTCTAGCTTTTTTGTTTATTTAAAGAAATATTGTAATTTATTTTAATAATAATTGTTTATGTCTAGTTTAGGAATGTTAATTATAGACTTCAGAACCTTTCTTTATTATGAAAAAAGAAAACGGTTTTATACAATTAAAATATTTTAAAGTGTTGCGATACTTTTGACGGGGAGTTTATCCATACTAAAATTATAGAAAAAATAGCTCAATAAATTTAAAATTTGCAGTGATTTTAACTTAGGTACTATACTTTAATCTAAGCAACAAAGTTCGCACCAAACATAATTTCTGGAATCTCTTTTACAAGATAATGACAATAAATAATGTAATATCAGTCATTGACACCCTATGGATATCTTTTGAAATACGGATAGACTTGAAAGTACTTTTACACCGTTGAGTTGTAGGATTTTATTTTTTTTTTACTGATTTTTTTTTTCTAATTTTTTAAGATAGTGTAGATTTTCTATATTTATGTTAATAATCGTTTTTATTAAGATAAAATCCCAATGATTATTCAAGCATACATAAAATACAAAAACAATAAAAGCCATGAAAATTTTATATATTTGTATTTACATTATTTTTGTAGTTAACATTTTTATCCAGCACTGCCTATTTATTCCTTCCTACTTCCGCCTGGTATTATATTGTCTTCTGATTCTCTATCATTTATCACCCAACAATCTGACTAATTGTCCTACCTTTCTCAGTTATTTGCAAATTATTTATGCTTTTTTTTTTTTTTTTTATTTTTTTTTTTTTTTTTTTAATCCAATGGTACATCATTTTATTAATTATGTTTACTTTGTTTATTATGTCTATTAAGTTTAATTATAATGTTTATTAATTATTATTTCTATTAAGGGTCAAAACCTCCTGTAATTGAAAATGTTTTTTTCATTCATTCATCCTTTTGTTGTTGTTTTTTTTTTATTGAAATAGTACATTTTTCTAGTGCCTTCATTCTTCAAGAAAAAAAAAATTAATTTTTTAATTAATAAAGTTAAAGCTAGTAGAATATTAATCTCTACAATGTTCTGAAAAATACGATAGTATTTTATACTAAACTATAAATCGAAGTTTCCTAGAACTATGAACGTGAATGAACCAGTCAATCTCAACTCTATCATCCTGTAATATATTACATACCTATGTATTTTATTATGTTTTATTTGCATTAGTATCTCCATTTCTGTTAATTTTTAATCGAATAAATTATTTAAAACATTATATTATTTGATATATCGATATCTCGAAAAATTGATAACAAGAAGTAAATGTTCATCCTTCAACTTCAACTTATCGAGTTTTGGCAGTACCATTTTATTTGTCACTAAGACCAACCGTTTAGGAGCTATATTCGGTTTAAATGAAAAAAGTCAAGTTTTGCTTACATTTTTTAAGTGATGAAGCGTTTTTGACACGATCTAGCTGTGTTGGTGTTGCTCGGATGTAAATTGGAAAAAACTGTAGATTACAGGTAAACGTATCTATGATATATTGTTTTTCCCAGTAAGGGAGGAATTGAGATTGTCCTTTAACTTTTTTCCTTCGAATGAAAATATGCATTACGCAAAGAAATATTTTCGAGCAAGTTAGTTGAAATATATGGGACCAAATGTTTAGGAGATAGTCTAGATTGAATTTCCAGTCCACGATTCAAGTTCAGTAACTTGGAATATTTATATATAAATTTTAATATCAATACAAATACAAAAATGAAACTGTAATACAATTATTATTCAAAATTTTCTTGTTTTTTACATTGTGATGGATCGTCACACCCTTACAATCACATCCTACTTTTATACTTTTATATGAATCAGTCTCGAAAATAGTCTTCATAGTTGAAAGTAGCATTTTTACTGCCGGTCAAACGTTTGAGAGCCCCCTGAGTCAGTATAGGAAACCTTAAAAGTTTAATATCTCCCCCTCACTCTTTAACCCTTTAAATATATATATTTTTATTATTATTATTATTATTTTTTTTTTTTTTACGAGTAAAAGCACTTTCTTTCTTTTTTGAGTTTTTCTCCACAATACACAGATTCCGAGGTATTCCATGTTGAAAAAAAATGGGCCTATTTGATAAAAAAAATTAACATTGAAATGGCTCAACAAAAAATTCTGTTGAGTTCATTTAATGCCTCAAAATTTTCTTTTTTAATAGGAATTAATTTTTTTTTTTATCCAAGGTTTTTCTGTTGGCAAACGGACTTGTAGATATAAATATGAAAATAAAAGGTTGGTGTAGGTCTTGAGCTAAACTATATATCTGTCTTGAATTTAATTTAAATTCAGACTATTTTTCACTAAATATCAAGCATCTAAATTTACTTGTATCTTTTCCGTGTTGTCTCAAACGTTTAACCGGCAGTGTAAAATTTAATTTGATCGCGGAATTCTATTTATCTTGTATGAATCATCTGAATAATAGTATTAATAACTTTTTTATATACTCTTTTATTATTTTTAATCTTATCTAAAACTATAATTTCCAGCTAATCATCTTCTTCTTTTCCTTTCGAATTCGGTCGACTGTAGACCACGTTCAACAATTTATTTCTTACTCTTCCGTTATTTCTTACTATTGTTCACCACCTCTATCTGTTTCCTCCTTTCATCTGACTACTGTCTATTAATTTGTGTTTTAACTATTTCTGGAAATTTGATCTTGTTGACTGCTGTCCGAAATTTGTCTTTGTCCCGCATTGAATTCCGTTGTGTATTAGCCACCATTATATCTTCTTATACCATCCTTATCCATGTATTCGTTTTCTGTTTTTGGAGGCTGTGTTGGAAAATTTTCTTTGTTATTCTTCTCTCATCAATTCTTATTAAATGTTCATAGAATTTCAATCTACATTTCCTAATTGCATCGCTCAATTTTTCAATATTTTGGTAATACTTTTTAGTTTAAAACCTTCTTCACTCTTTCTTGGTCCTTAATACAGCAGATAATTTTTTTCTATTGAAAAGAACTGATGGAATTTCTTTTGGTAAATTAACTAATTTTTTTTTTTTACTTACATGAGAATAGATTATATCACTACACTATATTTATTTTTATTCTGTAATACAAATACCAAAATGAAAATTGAATTTTATTATTGTTCAAAATTCTGTAGATAGTTCACTAAGAGCCATACAGCCTCGAAAATAGTCTTCATAGTTGAAAGTAGCATTTAAATGTACGTCGGCGGTTCAGCCGTTATACATAGAATACATTCAATTTCAGAATATATTATAGGGAATTGGTTGAACTGTAATTTCTTCCCGAGGGGTTCACGGCTAAAGGGACATTCATGGAAATAATTGTAATGGGCTGGGGGATTTGCATGGGAGACAATAGCGAGTCGGAGCTATGGACGGATTCCATTAATATGGAAATGGCGGGCGGAACTGGTATCCATGGCAGAGTATCCAGGTTGCCGAAGGCAGAGCCACCGAATGCATTAACTCTTTGTCTTCTGATTTAATTAACTTGCTCAGACACTTTGATTAGATCCACTTCATGTGTTAATGACCGATTTAACAGCTGTGCCCACTTTTATAACAACGGAACCCTCCCCAAGTTCTGGATATTGACTTTCGACAATCGCTGTTTGCCTCTAGGCCATCGAAGATAATAGTTGTCATTAAATATTTAAAAATAATCCCAAATTATGCATTGATATTAGACCTCTGAGTGGCAAAAAGAATGTCATTTAGGGTTATACTTAATATTCGTTGGCAGTGTATGACATAAATAAACTATTTCTAAGATCATGCTTTAAAAAACTAAAATAAATAAATTTCCTTTAACATTTTTTTGTCACCATCTATTTATTGTTCAATCACTAGAGGAAAAAAATGAGTAAATCCAGGAAAAAAATATTGTTACGGGCCACTGGGGGTATGACTAATCAAATCACAACTTAAATACTAAACACTAATTTATTTACAACTTAACAAGTACAAATTGGTCCCTTAAGCTACTTAATCTAATAACAATTATACTTAGGTCTAATTACACTAATATGTAAATTACACAATACTTATCTTTAATATCTTAATACTAGATGTTACAATTAAACATAAGAATCTATTATACTGACACACAGAGACTGTTACTACACTCACTGACACTGTTAATCACTGTCACTAACTCACTGACTGAACTGTCACTGACACTTGACTGGTTGATCGTTACTTGATCACTGACACATGGATACTGACTCCCAGGCTGGAAGTCGGCCTATTTAAAGCGCCACCGAACATTCTAGATCAGGCCAGATTACAGGCCTAGGGCCTTCTGGGGCGCCGGGACCCTTCCAGGCCATTCGCCGCCCTTTTCGGCTACCTGCTCGCCCATGCCCACGGTACCACCAAGTCTAGGTCACCCTGGCGGCCCTTCCAGCTACCTGTCCCCGGGCCGCCCAGGGCACCCCCAACCTCACCAGACCGTAACACTGCCCCCTTCTTAAAAGTGCTCTGCCCCAGAGCACGGTTTGGAGAAATTAGCTGCGATGAACTTCTTTCGGAGTAGTCGCCGTTTGACCTCCAGGGGTTAAATGTGCACACCAATATGACTATCCCAGAGTTGGCAAATGTCTGTTCAAGCATGTGTCTTACGGTCTTCCATTCCAGGCCGTCATATCCACAGCCCAACTTGGGGATGGCGAGCTTAGTGACATGCAGTCTTAAAAGCTGGCTGCGCAGGTCGTTGAGGCTTCGCTGTAGTGCGCCGTACGTTGATTTCTGACGGGAGGCACGCTTGGTAACCAAGTAAAACAGATGCTGGCCTCCGTGCGTTTGGTGAAGCGCCCTTCCAACACTGGGTCCTTGCTGTTCTAATTCTTCAGTTCCGGCAAACTTCTTCCTGAAAACAGTTGCGATCCCTCGAGAGTTTCTCAGATCTTCAGGGACGCAATGGGCCAGAGCATAATCCACTGGTAGAGAAAAGATGTCTCTGTAGATTGTTTGAGTCACTCCACGAGCACCTAAAACTTCAGGCCGCGCAACTGGGTCGTTATTGGCCCTAAAGTGAGAGAGATGCCTCACTTGTTGGTCCTCGGTTGGGCCATGATCTCCTTTGAATGGGGCCAGTCTATTAAAGTGGACTACCTTGGGTTTTCCTCTTGGCTGCTTCCTGATCCTATAGATGATGTCATTAATCCTGTCGATGATCTCATACGGGCCATCCCAGGATCTCTGAAGCTTGGGTGAATAGCCTTGCCTTCTCCGAGGATCATGTAGCCATACCAAGTCCCCAGGCTGGAAGCCACCTTTCTCTCCCCTGATGTCGTAACGCTCCTTCATTCTGTCACTTGCTCCTTGAATGTTTGAACGAACCTTTTCGTGGATAGCATTCATTCGCATCCTTAGATTCGTGACATAATCTTCCCCGGCGACTTCTTCATCAGGCTTGAAACCAAATTTCAGATCACAGGGCAGGCGAAGTTCTCTGCCAAACACCACTCTGGCGGGGGTCTGCCCTGTCGTTTCATTTACTGAACTGCGGTAGGCTAGAAGGAATAGGTGAAGGTGCTGGTCCCAGTCCCGCTGGTGGTCGGAGACAACCTTAGACAAATACCGACCCATGGTCCTGTTCATGCGCTCTACCATGCCATCAGATTGCGGATGAAGAGGCGTCGTCCTAGTCTTGCGTATTCCTAGCGTCTCACACATCTTGGAGAAGACGGCAGACTCAAAATTCCGTCCCTGGTCAGTGTGAAGCTCCATTGGTACTCCAAACCTGCTGACGAGCTGTTTCACAAGAACGTCCGCAACTGTGACGGCTTCCTGATTCGGAAGGGCGTAAGCCTCCACCCACTTAGAGAAGTAGTCCATGGCCACAAGAATGTACCGGTTACCTTCATCAGTCAAAGGGAAAGGGCCAGCGACGTCAACTGCTATTCTCTCGAATGGAGCTCCCACGTTATACTTCTTCATAGGGGCCTTCTTTCTCCTCATCGGTCCATTGGAGGCCGCACACGTCGCACAGCGCCTGCACCAGTCTAATACGTCTTCTTTAAGATTAGCCCAATAGAAACGCTCACGTACTTTCTCCAATGTACGGTGAACTCCAAGGTGGCCGCCAGATACTCCGTCGTGAAGTTCCCTAAGCACTTCAGGCACTCTTTTCTTTGGTACGATGAGCTGTAGTCTGCGCTGATCTCCTTCTGTGTTCTCTAATGCTCGCTTCAACAGCCCGTTGTCCACTAGAATGGAGTCCCATTGAGCCCAGTACGTTTTTGTATTCTTCGACATTGGAGCAACATCCTGCCAGGGTGGTCTTCTTTGCCCTGAAAGCTTCCACTGCTTTATTGGTTTCAGATCAGGGTCCTCGTCTTGTTCCTTCGAAACCTCTGCATCTTGCCAACTGTCGATAACAATAGTAGTCCTCATCACTTTCGCCTGCTTCTCCTCTTGCCGGGAACCGTGGCTGCATTTTTCGTCACAAGGTCTCCTCGAGAGTGCATCTGCATTCTTATGAGTGTTTCCCGAGCGGTGAAAAGATTCAAAGTCATATTCCTGAAGGCGCTCAATCCACCTCGCAACTTGTCCTTCTGGTGACTTGAATCGCAGTAACCACATTAGAGCCGCGTGGTCCGTTCTCAGGAGAAACCTTCTTCCGTACAGATATTTATGGAAGTGCTCTATGGATTTTACAACTGCCAGAAGCTCCTTCCTCGTGACACAGTAGTTGCGTTCTGGGGCTGATAGTGCCTTGCTGAAGTAGCCAATTACTCTTTCCTCCCCGTCTTGCAACTGGGAAAGTACACTTCCAATAGCGGTGTTACTGGCGTCAGTGTCGAGTATGAACTTGCCTTCGGTGCGTGGATAGCTTAGGATAGGAGCACTACTTAGCCTGTTTTTCAGCTCCTCGAAGGACTTTTGGCACTCGAGGTCCCAATGGAAAGTGCGCTTTTCTTCGGTAAGCCTGGTTAGGGGTTTTGCAATGCTAGCAAACCCTTTCACGTACCTCCTGTAGTAGGTACAGAGCCCGAGGAAACTCCTAACTTCGTGCTTGTCGCGAGGTACCGGCCAGTCGGTGATAGCCGTAATCTTCTCCGGGTCAACGGCGACTCCTTTGTCAGAAACAACATGCCCCAGGTAGTTCACTTGGCTCCGGAAGAGGTTGCACTTCTTTGGGTTCAGCTTCAAATTAGCTGCACGCAGCCGTTCGAAGACCTTCTCGAGATTCTTCAGATGGTGGTTGAAGGAGTTTCCTAGCACAATGATATCGTCTAGGTATATCAGGCACGTCTCCCATGAAAGACCTCTCAGCACACTTTCCATCAGCCTCTCGAACGTTGCAGGAGCATTGCAAAGCCCGAACGGCATTACCGTAAATTGCCAGAGTCCTGTGCCGATTGAGAATGCTGTCTTCTCCTTGTCCTCAGGAGTCAACCCAACCTGCCAATATCCACTGCGGAGGTCCAAGGTAGAGAACAGCTTACAGCCCTCCAGGGTGTCCAGCGTATCGTCGATCCTTGGAAGCGGATAACTGTCCTTCTTGGTGACATTGTTAAGAAGGCGGTAGTCGACGCAGAATCTCGTACTGCCGTCTTTCTTCTTCACCAGTACAACAGGAGACATCCAGGGACTACTCGAAGGCTCAATGACACCATCAGCCGCCATCTCTTTAATAATCCTCTCTGCGTCTTCTCGTTTGGCTAACGGCAGCCTCCTCGGAACCTGTCGAATGGGCTTCGTATCTCCTGTGTCAATCTTGTGCTGGACGATGTTTGTTCTACCCCGAGGTCCTGAGCTGATCTCGAAGACATCCTGCCATTGGGTAACCATGTTCCGCACTTCTTCACTTTGTTCAGGTGAAAGATCACGGCATGATTCCTCCACAAATCTGGATAATTCTTCTGAGAGCTCCCGTCGATTAGTAGAATGCCGTTGCAGCTGTCTTACGATTGAGGTAGCGGTTGTACATTCCCCAATCAGAGCTCCTTTCTTCAGCACTACCGGATAACTGTTTAGGTTCATCAGACGAACTGGAGTGGTGCGTCCGACCTTAACAAGAGACCTGGCTACCAGCACGCCTCGTCCGAGCTCCTTTTCTTCGTACATTCCAGGCTCTAGTACCACACATTCACCTTCAGATAGTTGGCCTTCAAACGTCCCTTGAGTCACAACCTGGCTCCTTGCGGGTAGAATGGTGTCCTCTAGTAAGAGCACTCGTGAAGAGAGTTCCTTGCCCCGTCGGAGGATGATCTCTTCATCCCTTAATGTCACCACACCCCTTGCCATATCCAGTTTGAGCCCGTATTCAATCATCAAGTCCGTGCCCAATATGACTTCTTCATCTACTTCGGCCACGAGAGCACGGTGCCTCAGAGATTGACCTCCAATGAGGAAGGTGGCAACTGTTTCCCCGTAGACCTGGGCTGCCTGTCCTGTGGCTGTCCGTAGTGCCCAAGTAGTTGGTGAGATCTGCTCAGCGGGAACCGTCTTCGGGCTCAGGATTGTCATCGTTGCGCCGGTGTCCAGTAGAAGGCTTCGCTGCTGTCCGTTCACCATCCCATCCACATAGAAACTGGTCGTCTTGTTTCCTATTGATGCCACTCTGATAGTCTTCCTGGGGCCTTTCATATTACGGGTCGGCAGTTGCCCCTTCTCACCAACCCTCCTTAGTTTTCCTGAGGCTTTTCTCTTTTATTGGACGGGCACTTGCTTCTAGGGTGTCCCAGTTGGCCGCAGCCCCAACAGCGAATCTCCTTCTTACGAGTCCTGAGGGCCTCCAAGACCCTTTTTATTATATCTTCTATGCTGGGGACGACAACAGGCTCTGCTTCCGCTGCACGAACTCGTGCATGGCCCCTTACTGACTGTCTGACAGCCTCAAACTCCATGGCCTGAGATAAAGCATCGCCCAAAGTCTTTGGCCGGGCGAGTTTCACAGCTTGTTGTGTCTCCGGGTCCCGCAGTCCGTCCAGAAATTTGTCTACCGCCAGGCTCTCGTATACATCATCGGTGACCGAGGGGTAGGCATTCCTCACAAGCCGGGCGACATCAGCTTCGAATTCCTGTAGCGTCTCAGTGTTCTTTTGGGTCCGGTTTCTTAGTTGTGAGCGGTATAGCTGGTCCATGTGGCGGTGGCCGAACCGCATCTCCAGTCTTCTTACCAGCTCTCCGTAGTTGGACCGCTCCGACATCGGCATCCCCTGGAGTACCCCCAGGGCGTCTCCACGCAAGGCCAGGCACAGCGTTGAAGCCTGGGTCTCTAGAGACCATCCATGGATCGAAGCCGCTGTCTCGAACAGAGTCATATAATCCTCCCACGGTGTCTTTCCGTCGAACACTGGAATGATGTTGTGTGTTGGTGGCGTCCCAGCATTGGCAAGCCGAATGGTGTTGTGAGAGCTGCTCTCGGAGGATCTGTCGCTGTCGTCCTTTGGTGGGTTGCTCATGCGTCCCTCAAGGGCTTCCACTCTTAACCTAAGTTCATTTTCAATCGAACAAACTTTTTCTCCTAATCTACACTCTACATCAGCTAACTTTTTGTCCACAGTCTCCATCAACTTATTTTCTACAGTACTTAGCTTACATTCTAGTGTACTTAAATTATCTTTAACATTACTTAACTCAGTACTTAATTCTTTTTGTACATTACCTAATTTGTTTTCAACATTGCCTAACTCTTTACCTAATTCATTTCTTACATTACCTAACTCATTACCTAATTCATTTCTTACATTACCTAACTCATTACCTAATTCATTTCTTACATTACCTAATTCATTACCTAATTTGTTTTCAACATTGCCTAATTCAGTTTTAAAAGTTGCAGATAATCTGCTCAAATCGGTCTCAAAATTAACACTATCTGGGTTTTCCCCCGAATCTATAAAAAACTGGCGCAAACGCTGCTGCAACACAGTTTTTGATCCGGAGGTGTCCAGATCGCGCTCTTCCAACTCTCGTCTCAAATCTGCAACTTTTAAATCATTTAATCTAATGCTTTGAGTAGCCATTTTCCAGTAGCCCAATAATTACAAAACAAATACAGGAAAAACAATAGCAATTTAACTGTAATCCCACTTCTGACACCAAATTGCTACGGGCCACTGGGGGTATGACTAATCAAATCACAACTTAAATACTAAACACTAATTTATTTACAACTTAACAAGTACAAATTGGTCCCTTAAGCTACTTAATCTAATAACAATTATACTTAGGTCTAATTACACTAATATGTAAATTACACAATACTTATCTTTAATATCTTAATACTAGATGTTACAATTAAACATAAGAATCTATTATACTGACACACAGAGACTGTTACTACACTCACTGACACTGTTAATCACTGTCACTAACTCACTGACTGAACTGTCACTGACACTTGACTGGTTGATCGTTACTTGATCACTGACACATGGATACTGACTCCCAGGCTGGAAGTCGGCCTATTTAAAGCGCCACCGAACATTCTAGATCAGGCCAGATTACAGGCCTAGGGCCTTCTGGGGCGCCGGGACCCTTCCAGGCCATTCGCCGCCCTTTTCGGCTACCTGCTCGCCCATGCCCACGGTACCACCAAGTCTAGGTCACCCTGGCGGCCCTTCCAGCTACCTGTCCCCGGGCCGCCCAGGGCACCCCCAACCTCACCAGACCGTAACAATATAAAACGTTTTTTCGATTTATTTTTATGTTTTTTTTTTTTTTGTGGTGCTGAATCCAAATTTTATCATCATTCTATATAAACATTTGAGCGTTTTGAAAAAAAAAAAAAAAAAAATGTAATTTTTCTAGGTTTTGCTTCCAAATGTAAAAATTGCAATTTTATAAAAAATCATAATAGTAATTTGGATTGATGAATTAAATACCACTTCTATTGGAATTATTTTATTTAAAAACTAGTCTCGAATGTTAAATATTTATCATCAGTTCTAAAGCATACACAATTATCAAAACATCAGCACTTAGTTACATAGATTATTTATAAAAAAATATTAATGTATATTTAAAAAAAATTATTTTAAAAATACTAATGGAGAAGAAGATAATAAGGGATTCAATTAAACAGAAACACCACGTCTTGCTCTAATCCTCGCCGCCAATCTTCAGTACCTCTCATGGCTACTTGGGAGGGGTACCCATATTTACAGCAGTGTTCATTTTTATACTTCTTCCTCGATAATACGAGATAAATTAGATGGTTTAGTGGAGCCACAAAGTTCAACTCCGTATGTCCAACGTAGTTATTCAAAATTTCATAAATTAAATATTGCTTGGTAATTTTTTTTTTTTTTTTTTTTTTTTTTATCCTGATACGTTTCATGTAACACCCTGGTTAAAGTATAAAGGGACGTAAACTCTAAAAAAGAGTGAAACTTATAGACGAGAAAATGAAAAAAATCAACTGGTGGATTTATTTTTACTATTATTTTATTATTATAAAATCTTTAAATTGTAAGCTAGTTTTTGAATATAAGATTCCAATGGAAGTGGCATCAATTCTGAGGTTATTTATCTTTAAATTTTTAAAAATTAAATTCTTATTAAGTAATTATTTCAATCTGCCACAAATGTGGGCGATAAGTATTATAGATGGCTTCATGATTATATTCAAACATAATGTACAGTAAAAAAAAAACTAAAAAAAAAACAAAAAAACTATGCAGAATAAAACTATGCTACACATGAATAATATAAAATATACAATATACATCTGCGTGAATTTTATAAATTAAAAAAAAATACATATGTACAAAAAATAATTAAATAATAGTAACAATAAAAAATAAGACAAAATTAAATTAAAGGTTAAAAATACAATAATTTACAATATACTTTCATCCTAGGGATCCTCCAACCAGAACCGCCAGGCACAGAGAGGTCCCAGCTCTTTTCTCTTAGCTGCAACACTGATTTAAAAGGCCAGTGAGGTCATTTATCAATTTTTTTAAAACTTTCTAATAGTTGAAGAATAATTTATAACAATGAAATGGGTATCGTTTCAGTCTTAATTTAATAATGCCTGAACAAAAAATAGCTTATAGATATTTCTAAATATGGCTGGTGTGAAGTGCCGAAAAGGATGCTAACAGAGGAAGCCTGGGTTACAGTTAATGTTTTTGTGGCAAGAAGCGGGAAGCAAAGGTACACCGATGTGGACACAATGACTGGGCGAAACTTTGTCAACACTCGAGCTAGTCATCTTTTATTCAAGGATAGCCGTGAGGAAGTGGGTATAGGGAGCCTCGAGCCCACGCCCACGTCCCCAGCTCGTCATAAATACAGCAATGCTCCTGCCAACCCGCCGATCTTAAACAAAATACACATGTTCATGTGTGGATCCAAACTGGTTTTTGAATAAGGACTGGATAAAAAAAAAAAAAAACGCCTTATAGTCATAAAAACAGAAAACGGGTCAAGCCGGTCAATATAGAAAACTAAAAATTTCATCGGAAAAAAACAGCTTCCGCAATATAAAAAACCCAGCCAACAATTTTAACAGTAAAGTTCGAGACCCAATAATTGTATTTTAATCCCCAATAATAAAAAAATACAGCCTCATTGAAATTAACCCTTTGCCTCCCCTCTCTACTGCCTACTAGTGCTGTCAATGAGTGCTGAAATGAGGAATGTAGATTGCATGAGATAGGCGATTATTTTTTACATCAGGCCTACTCTAGGAGTTGTAAGAAGATAAACATACTAAAAGTCCCCGCCCCTGTGGAGTTAGCTTACGGTGGGGGGTAGGAGCGAGTAGAGAGAGTCCCATTTTAGGGTTTTTCGATTATATCTCAAAAAATGTTCGAATAAAAATTTAAGCTTACAAAATTTTCTATAAAATTTATTCTATACATAATTATCGAACTTCCAACGTATTTCGAGATGACCGTTATTAAAAATCGATAATTTTCGAGAAAAAAAAATTTTTTTGTCAAACATTTACTTCAAGTGCAATAAATACATAAATACAATTAAAATAAATTTAATTTTCTACAACTTTGATTCTGACATATATTCTGAGAAACAATCGTGGAAGGCACTAGAAGCAAATTTTTGACAAAAAGTGACGTAAAAATAATTTGTTTTCTCGAAAATAATTGAATTTCAATAACGTATATCTCGAAAACCGTTGAAAGTTCGACAAATATGTACTAAATCAATTTCATAGAAAATTTAGTTAGCTTTAATTTTCAACTGTAACATAATTTTCTAGAGTTTACCGTTTTCGAGATATAATCAAGAAACTAAAAAATGGGACCTTCTCTCCTCCCACCACCGTAAGCTCACCCCCCTAGGGGCGGGGACTTTTAATATGTTTACCTTCTAACTACTCCTAACGAAGATATGAGATATACAATATGTTTATTGACTGGTGTATACCCAAAATACATTTAACCGAAATCCCAGTAAGTTGAGTAGTTACCAACCTCAATAGCTCTACGAAATTTCCCATTATTTTAATAATATATTCAAAACTAAAATTATTTTATCCCCACAACACACTATAACAAACTCAATTGAATTAGTCACCAAAATTAAAAACATCGAATTTCCAGCAATGCCAAATTAATATATTTTGATGTCACTGATCCGTTCATTAGTATTCCACCTTCAGAAACTTTAGAAATTTTAGAACTTTTCTTCCGTTCCAATCTACATCCACTATAAAAAATTACCTAAACAACCACCAGTCTCTAAAAAATGGCGATTGGTAGAATTTTTTCGACTATTGATTCGAATTCAGTACACGTTTAAATGTAAAAGTCACAAAAAATGTTCATGGGAGTGAAAAAAATAAAAAATAAATAAGTATTATACTATTTCAGGTTTTTTAAAAACGTCTAGTTTCTCAAAAATTATGCTAGATAGAATTTTTTTTGTTTTCAGATTTGAAATCAGCACACATAGAAATATTAAAATCAGGAACGATTTCTCAAGTGAGCTAATTTTTTTTTTTTGTAATGTGTCGGTACCAGAATTTTTCGATTTTCGATACCGGTACCACATTTTATAAATAAGTTACTATTTCAAAACATAATCCCAAAATAACCTAAAAAAGCAACAACAAAAATCGTATTAAAAACTATAATAAATCATGAAATAAATTAGTAAACTGCTAGTAGTATTTATTATCCAACGCATATTTACAAAAAATGTAAATAATATGTAAATGTACATAAGTGTGTTAAAATTTTTACTGTTGATTGATTTTTTTGTTTTTTTTTTACTTAATTTTAATTTTTTTTTCTTTGTTTCTTCTCTCACCTTTTTTTTTTTTTTTTTCTCATGATTTAATTTGTAATTCTGATGTGCTAATTTGTAACTAATCTCAGCCAGACAATTGTATCTTTTTAATGTGCACTTTAATTATTCTTAAGGGACAGTCTGTCCTAGAATAAAGTTACCAATTATTGATTAAATAATAATGTAACTCACTTCATAAATTCTTATTTACGAAGATAAACATTCCAGAGTTTCATTTATTGATTAAGGAATTGAAAATGTTAAACTCTTTTTGTTGATGCACTAGATTAGTTTTAATCGAGTATTACGATTCAAAAACTAGTATTTACGCTTCATAAAATTAACAATAATATTTATTTTATTACATATCGCTCCTTATAAATAACAAACATGTAAAATAAAATGGTATTATTATTGTCTAAGTGGTATTATTTGTTTGATTAGGGTTTAAACTTTTATTTCATCATATTCCAAGAGCGATAAATATTTTCTAGATATCACAAATCCATTGCCAACGCCAGCGGTATAGATCGGTTCCTAGGAATCGACTTTGTTCATCGGTTCCCGAAACTGATTCTTTTCTTAAGGATGGAACCAAGAATCGGCTTTCATACATCCCTACTTTTTGCAGAACAGTGTAATTGGTGTATAAAACGACATTAAGCACCAACAATATCGTACAAGTGATTATTATTAATCAATTCCTAGCAATGTCTTTTCTTTATCCTAATTACCAAACAATCTTGACTCGAGAAATTTTCAAAATCGATTCCGATGTATTCCTTACAACTTAACTACATAAATGTTCTATAAGTTGAGGGAAACCACGATTCTCCTCCATTTAAGCAATAATGGATGCTAAACTAAATAAAAGTAAACTAAATTAAAAGCCGATGTAGGTGAAAAAGTAGGTAGATTGTCATGTAGATAGGGAAGCGTGAGGTAATGGAAATTCTGACGACAATGTAATGTCGGAGTCAGTGTCAGGGGCAGGCCCAATATCCTGGTGCGAGATGGTTTTTATTATAACCAGGATATTGGGAAAATAAGATGCGGCCCTTGACACCCCAATACCGCTCTAAGAAACAGTTCTTCTCAACCGGAGCCAAACCAATTTTCATACAAACACACTCAACCGCGCTTGTCTTTTTTCTCTCTCCTTTTCTTCACCACACACCGAGGCTTATCGATTTACTTTTCTTCCAGCCTAAACCGCTCTGGAGAAAACCAGTTCGTAATATTGCATAACGTAAATACATAAACCCTAAAGGTGCATTTTATCAATTGGGTAGTCTGGAAATGCAGGTTTGTGTTTTTAAAATAAAACTATAAAATACATTTTTATTCATCAAAATAAGCTCCGTTCCTCTTTATACATTTCTACCAACGTGTTGGCTCCTTTGAATAGAATTTTGAATTCTTATTATTAACCATTTCTAAGTTTTATCGACTTTTGATAAATGAATTTTTTGTCGTTTAATTAATTTATTTGATTGCGGTTTTAGGTGTCGTGTACATCACATCCTGTCTCTAGGATTCAACTTACAATCTAATACAAAATACAACACCAAAAAATACAGCTATTCATTAAACTGAAATATAAAATTTTACCATTACAAATCCAACTCATCCTACCACTATCCTCACCACTTACGCTGATGACGCATGTGTGTTATCAGTAAACAATGATCCCTTCATTGCCTTCCAAACACTCCAATTCCATATACTAACCCTTCAAGAATGGTGTCAAAAATGGAGAATCAAAATAAATCCAAAAAAATCTCACCAAATAACCTTTACCCTTCGTCGTAAACCCACGACTTCCTGTCCTACAGTATCCTTTAATGATATTCCACTAATCCCTGTTGAACAGATCCGCTATCTAGGACTCCAACTGGACTAGGAACTCTAACTTGGAATCCACATACAAGACTAAAACGACAAAAAGCTGCCCGTCGATACAGACTACTTCAACATTTACTAGGCAAACGTTCAAAGCTTCCAATTAATTACAAAAGACTCTTATACACGACTGTGATTAGATCTATTTGGACGTACGGAGTTGAGCTTTGGGGCTCCACTAAACCATCCAATTCATCTCGTATCCAATCCTTACAATCCAAAATCTTTCGTAAAATCCTCAATGCACGTTACTTTGTCACCAATAAACTTATCTATAAAGATCTTAATGTTCCATATGTTGCAGATTTAGCCCAAACCAGATATCAATTCTTTCATAGTAAGCTCCATAACCACTCAAATCCCCTAATTTCTCAACTTGCTTCCCACACCATTCCTGATAACCCTCCGAGGCGTCTGAAAAGAAGATGGCCCAGAGACCTTCTAGTGTAGAATTTTTATTAAAGTGCTACTGATGAGTAGTTCTTTACAAGTTTTGTCACGTTTATTGTAATAGGTAACAGCACATTTACTTGATGTATAAATATTTTAAAGTTGTAAATTTCAATAAATTATTAAAAAAAAAAAAAAAAAAAAAAAAAAATATTACAATATATAATTTAAATAACTGAAATGTTCAAAATGCAAAATTAATTAACGAAGTTATCTAATATTATTCCATATATCTAGTATCTAAATATCGGAGGTATTATGGTAGGAGAAGAATGGAGGTGACACAACAAACATAAACTATATCTCGCTTTTGGAGAAACTGAAGTGGTCAGAGAAACTGAGTTAAGGCGTCTAAAGGCATGCAGGACATATTGCAAGGATGGGAGATGTAGAGATACCTATGTTGAGATGTTGACGCATCGTATTCGTGGAACAAGAAGGAGAGGAAGACCAAAGTTGAAGTGGTCGGATGGTGTAGCGGAGGATGCCAAAAAGATCTTGAGAATCACTAACTGGATGGCGTCCGCACAAGACCGTGACGATTGGAGGAAGCGGTTGCAGGAGGACAAGTAACCGGGTTGCAGCCTCATAATAAAAAAAAATCTAATATTACTAAGGTAATGATAAGCATTTGTATGTATAGATTAATAAATACAAACGGTTTTTTTTTTTTAATTCAATATTTTTTTGTTGTCTTCCTATGCTTGAGCTCTTTCAATGTTCTTTAGGGGGGCAGTGGAGTTTGATTTGGTAACTGTTTATTCTCCGCAACTTTTGGATCATTAATATTTCTGGGATCTTCGGTAAAACAAAATTATACGAAAATCTTTTGTAACCTTTAGTAAAGTCTGAATTATTTCTGAATACTGAAGAGGCAAAAAACAAAAATTGTTTCTTTAGGAGAGGACAAACATTGACAAAAATCTGTTAAATGTAAATAGTTTCTAACAATGAGAGGTAATATAATGAAAGCAAGAAAATCTGCAATACTTTCTTTACAACATTTTATAAGAGTCTGGTAAGAGGCAAAAACTATGAAATGATTATTTTTTGGGTGAAAAGATAAACCAATAAGGTTCTGTGCCGTATTTAACTTAAGATTACAGAAAAAATTAAAATATAAAAATAAAAGAAAATAAAGGGGTCTTGTTGCAATACAACATAAATACAAAAAATAGACAGTTAGTTCTAACAAATAAGCATACCCTTTTTTTGGCAGTATTAAAATAAGAGTGCATTTCTGGTTGTAGCTCAAGCTTTTGACCGGGTGTGGCACCAGGGCTTCAAGCTCAAGACCCATTTACCCCAATCCCTATACCTAGTCCTACGATCCTATCTCTCAAATCGCTCCTTCGAGTCAGAGTTCTGCAACTGTTATCCTATTGATGCCGGTGTGCCACAATGTAGCGTCCTAATACCTTTTTAGCCACATTTACAGATGATACTACTATCCTATCATCCCATCCATATCCTAAACTTGCTTCCCTCAACCTCCAAACACATCTTTTACAGATTGAAGCTTGGTGCAACAAGTGGAGAATAAAAGTTAATGAAGCCAAATGCAATCATATATCTTTTACCCTTCGCCTGTCCTCCCATCCACTTCAATAATATCCCTATACCTATATCCGACACAGTACGTCACCTTGGCTTTCATCTTGTCAAAAGACTTACTTGGAACCCTCACACCAGACTCAAAAGACAAGAACTAAAAAGGAGATTCAGCCAACTTTACAGACTACTAGGCAGGAATTCTCATCTCAGTTGATAACAAACTCCTCATATATAAAACAATATTAAAACCTACGGACTTGAACTGTGGGGAACAGCAAGACAATCCAAAATTAAACCTATTCAATCCTTCCAATCCAAAGTCCTCCGAACAATAGTCAATGCACCTTATTATGTTACCATTAAAACCCTACATAATGACCTAAAAAGACCTTTTGTCCTTGATCTCATTCCTTCGAAATTCTCGAAATTTCATCAAAATCTATCCCTTTAACCCTCCCAGAAGGTTGAAACGGCAATGGCCCCGAGACCTTTTGTAATATAATGTTATGCTGGAGTCCTGGTACTGACCAGCTTCTCCACTCAGGCCCTGAGCATATGTGGCTATAGCGCTCCCACTCAGCCTCCACTGGATATTACTAGTGATGCAGCTGAGAGAGGAGCGCTGGGATCTCTACGGGTCTGGCTTTGACCCCCAATAAGTTAGGGAATACGCTCGATTCGGGGTTCCCCAGGCTGAGTGTGTCTATTTTGTACATATAGTAAGATTGTATCTTTTTTATTTTAATTTTTCTTACTTGATTTTTATTATTTCATTTTATTCTTGATGACTGAATTATTAATTTTATTTTAATAATTATTATTTGTTTTTAATTTTATCTTCTATTGTCATTAATTTTGTGTGTATGAGTACTTGTATATATTGTATGAATGAATACATCTTTAGCACTGTCACCTATTGCCCTTAATTGAGGCAGATTTTACATAGATTTCAATAAAAAAATAAAATAAAATAAAATAAAATTAGAAAAAAATCAAACTGTAGTCTCAATGAATATTTTTTTGAATATTAATGAACAAATTGGTTAAAGAGTCCTAGTTAGTACCTCCCCAGAGCTTAGCACAGAGTTAAAGGTACAGAAAAGTTAGGTGTTGAATTAAAAAAAAAGTAAACGTTTCTTACTAGGTTGTTTCATATATCCTTGTAGTTATATTATTGCTTCAGCTTAAAAAGACTAAATAGTGATTCAAAATAAGAAGAACATTGTGGACAGGGTGCATTTGACAGTTTTTCCCACAACAAAAATACTAAATACTAGAAAAACTCTTCTTTTCATATTTATTTCATTTCATTCTTTCCCTATTATTTCACTTCTCTCCTAATATTTACATGTGTCATTTTTTTTCTTTTTCTCTCTTCCCTTTCTTTCCTTCAACAATTAATATTACTATTACCTAACACACAGATATTCATATACATATATGCATATAGATTCAATAATAAAATAAATTGGTACATATATATAAATATGTATATAAATATGTATATATATATATATATATATATATATATATATATATATATATATATATATATATATATATATAGTTATGGAAACCCAATAGTATTAGAGATAATAAATAAATGTACACTATCCCCTCTCCTAGATAACTGTATAAAAGGGGCACCCCCACCTTCGTCCGGTGACACTCTGCCTCTACCCGTTATGATGTCAGTTTGTTCCACGAAGTTTTGTAATAGGCTTTAAGTTTGTGCTTTTTCTCGTGTAATGTATGTACTTCAATAAAATCCTCTTTTTAAAAACTCAGCCCCGTGAACCTTTTATTTAGCTATATATATACATTAACTATAAATTGCATTAGTCCATCCAATGTACCATGTATGTGGTGGTGGATAATGCCCAGGGAGTCCAATATTATATTTTCGGCCATTATCGCAATATCCTTCGCCTCCATAGCAAGGTCCTACAAGAAGCTCCTTGTTTTTTCCGGGATGACTGCGAGACCCAAACCATACCTTTCACGGCGAAATCTCTATTTCCGAATGTCTCGTGGAATTTCTCTTTAAGGAAAGGGATACATCTTTCATATATATACATTTTCTCCCTTTCTATTTATTTACTCCCTTTAATTCTCTATTTACTTGATTGTAGTTGAAATGTTATCATAAAATGTTCCTCGCTTTTTATAGTTAGTTTTTATATAAAATCTTTATATTCTTAAAGAGCGTTTAGGATATTCTATATTTAATAATAGCAAGCGGTATTTATATTAATTCCCTCCCAAAAGTTGAAATGTTTAACAATATATTGACAGTGTACAATTGTTTAAAATTTTAATTTCTCCCAAGCCCACCGATCCGCGGATGTTCAAGAACCCTTTAACCGTGGCTTAGTAACCGCAGTCAATTATAGGACCTGCACACGCTCAATTAGCACCCTATCCGATCCCTCAGAGTGTGACCCTTTGAGATGATGGAGTAATGGTTGCGTCAGTACCAACAACAATCCAACAAAGGTTTTTATTTCGGCGCATTGGCTGACTACACGGGTATTGTTACACATCTGGTACATACCCTCTTATAACTACCGGAATCGCGCATGACACGATTTGAATTATTATTTAATTAATATTAAACGTTGTCATTGAGATAAATGTGGGGGGGGGGGGGGGACCAAAGAATTCGAAAAATTTACATTTTTTAAAATGCATAGAAATTTCCTAACTCTTTTTCGTACTGACGAAGTTTTTTATGACCTCTTAAGTCACGTTTAAACATGGAGTTTATAATTTTTTATGCTATTAAAAAAAAAATTATATTTTTTAATTTTTGTTTTCTTTTATTGATATTTACAGCTGTATAAAATGATATACATGAAGTAAATGTGTTGATAGTGAATAAAATGGCATGTGATTAACTTGTGAAGAACTACTCAATAGTAGCACTTCATTAAAATCTACACTGAAAGGTCTCTAGGCCATCTTCTTTTCAGACGCCTCGGAGGATTATGGGGAATGGAGTGGGAAGCAAGTTGGGAGACTAGTGGAGTGGAGTGGTTATGAAGCTTACAATGAAAAGACAAGTATCTGGTTTAGGCTAAATCAGCAACATATGAAACATTAAGATCTTTATGGATAAGTTTATTTGTCACTGTAAGGAGCATTGAGAATTTTTCGAAGGATTTTGAATAGTAAGGATTGGATATGAGATGAATCGGATGGTTTAGTGGAGCCCCAAAGCTCAACTGCATATGTCCAAATAGGTCTGATAACTGTCATGTAAATGATTCTTTTCTAGTAAAACGGAAGGTTTGAGCGTTTGTCTATTAAATGTGAAGAAGAAACCTAAAACGACGAGCAGTTTCCTTTCGTTTTAGTCTTATATGTGGATTCCAAGTTAAACGTTTGTCCAGTGGAGTCCTAGGTAGCAGATCTGTTCAACAGGGATTAGTGGAATGTCATTAAAGGATACTGTAGGACAGGAGATCGTAGGTTTACGACGAAGGGTAAAAGTTATTTGGTGAGATTTAATAGGATTTATTTTGATTCTCCATTTTTGACACCATTCTTGAAGGTTTAGGATACGAGATTGGAGTGTTTGAGAGGCAATGAAGGGATCATTGTTTACTAATAACACACATGTGTCATCAGCGTAACTGGTGAGGAAAGTGGTAGGATGAGTTGGGATGTCAGCTGTATACACCGTATAAAGGATGGTGCCCAGTATACTACCTTGAGGAGCACCAGCAGATAGGATAAAGAGGGAAGAATAGGAAGGTTTGTGGTTTAATTGAAAGTCATATCAGTGAGATAGTAACGGATAATAAGGAAGTATGTTGAGGAAAGGAATTTGCGGAGTTCGTAAAGCAGTCCTGGGTGCCAGACTCGGTTCCGCGCTCCAATGTTGAGGAGACAACGTCCACCACACGATGAAATTGCTGGATTGTGGAGTGTGATGTCCGGAAAATAAAAAAAATAAATAAATAAAATAAAATAAATAAACTTTCTAATACATCAGAAAATCAACTGCGTATTACTAGTTCTTTTTTGTTCATGATTTTTTTTCTTTTCTTTTTTTTTAATCTATTTTCTTATTTTTTTCCCCTGTTTGTTCCAATTTCTATATAGAACTTGTTGTTTTGTTTTTTAATGAAAAACGATCTGAAAAGAACCATGCCGTTTAAATTAAATTATGGCTTGCGGAATATTGTTTTTTAATCATGGCGTTGTAGGTAACTGATTGGTTTTTTTTTTCAATGTCATGATCTTCTTTTTCTTTTTTTTATAGTATCTTAATCCATAGTTAATGACGCTGGTCAAGAACATAGTTTGGTGTTGTTTATGCGGGAATGGAAACAAACAACATTTTGTCAGTTTAAATGAACTTTTTCGATTTTCATATTTGGGCGAATCCGGCGCTCAGGCACGGGAAAAAAATATCTCTCTCAACAAAAAAGGTATAATTGTGGTCAAATGGCAAAAGGTGGTGGGGAAGGGCCAGTATTTTGGGTCTGCTATTGTTATATAAAATTTTCCGGTTGGTATCTCTCAAATAGAATAGATTTGTATTGAAGAGATGTTGAGGGGGAGCGGTTCATATCGGATGGAAAGAGATCAATTTAATTTGTTAGGGTCAGGCTAAGGCATTGTTTCTCAAGAGGTTACTTGTTGTGCTCAATGCCTGTATGAGGCAGGCAAGATCCCATTGTGCCCTCTGTCATTCTCTCTCCACCCCCCCCCCCCCCCCCCCCACCCTTTTTCTAATTTGCATCGTCACAATTGGTTTCAGATGGAAACGGAATCGGCCAATTCATTCGCGTGCCACGCTTCGAACACTCGCAGGTTATAATCGGATAATACTCTGAATCATTGAATATTTTGTGCCCTGCATCTGACACAAGTTTCGGCATCGGTCGTGTTTGATTTATCCCGGGGTGCATAATTTGTAAGTATTTATAACAAAAATGTTGCAATAACAATATTTTTCGATTCCCGCTAACTGGAAATTCATAATGAAAATCGATTCATTGGTGAACAGAGTTTCCCCTATCTGGGCTTAGCGATCCTTTGTTCACAATGACGGTAAAGTAGGAAAATTTCATAATTTTGATTTATTATTAGAAACAGAAGATTTCACAAATTTTCTTGAAGTTTATTGTATCTTTTTCGGAGTTACCGAGATTGAAAAGTTGAAATTCTGAACCAGAACCCCAAAAAGGTTTTACTTTTTATATACATTTATTGAAATTTACAACTGTACAGAATATATAAATCAAGTAAATGTATTGACAACGATTATAATAACATGTTAAAACTTGGAAAGAACTACTCATCAGTAGCACTTTATTAAAACTTCTTCACTAGAAGGTCTCTAAGCCATCTTCTTTTCAGACGCCTCAGAGGATAATCGGGAACGGAGTGGGAAGCAAGTTGGGAGACTACTGAAGTGGAGTGGTTATGGAGCTTACTGTGGAATAGCTTACTTATCTGGTTTGGGCTAAATCAGCAACATATGGAACATTAAGACCTTTATGGATAAGTTTATTGGTCACAAAGTAAGGAGCATTGAGGATTTTGAATTGGAGATTAAGGATTGGATACGAGATGAATTGGATGATTTAGTGGAGCCCCAAAGCTCAACTCCGTACGTCCAAATAGGTCTAATCACAGCCATGTAAATGGGTCTTTTGAAATTGGGAGCTTTGAACGTTTGTCTAGTAAATGTTGAAGTAGTCTGTAACGACGAGCTGTTTCTTTTCGTTTTAGTCTTGTATGTGGATTACAAGTAAGACGTTTGTCCAAGTGGAGTCCTACTACTACTACTCCGTGGCGCTACAGATCGATGTGGTCCTAGGCGTCCTCAATGAGCCTTCGCCACGTGGCTCTATCCTGTGCGGTCGCTCGCCAGTTGCGGGTGTTCATGAATTCTTGAGCGTCCCGAATGACGGTGTCCTTCCATCTAAGACGCGGACTGCCTCTTCCTCTCGTCCTGCACAGCTTTCCTTCTAGCAACCTCTTGGTATATCCTCTTCTCTCATTCTCGCAATGTGGTCTCTCTTAGTTTAATAGGTCCGAAATTACGGCGAAGAATTTTTCTTCCAAAGATAAGCAATCTTTTTTCTTTGACGCCAGATAGGATCCAAGTCTCTGATTCGTATGGGTGGACAGGCCTAATGAAGGTCTTATAGAGGAGACAGTTCGTACGGCGGGAAATCACAGTGATACTTAGGTGGTTACTAATGCCAATATAACACCTATTTGCCTTCAATATTTGCTAGTTAACCTCGAGGGATATCTTGTTACAAATTACCGCTGCTCCTAGATACGTGAACTGATCTACGCTTGGAAATGTATATGGGCCCATCACTACCGGCAATCTGGCCTCTGTCTCAGTTCCCGGCCCTGCACGCATGTACACCGTCTTCTCCTGGTTTACCTGCCGCTGTAGCTTCAGACAACTTTGAAAAAAGTGGAGTCTTAGGTAGCGGATTTATTCAACAGGGATTAGTGGAATATCAATTCATTAATTTAAAACATAAGTATGGCCAGAGAATTGTCCAAGTATATTGTTTAACCTTTATTGCAGAAAACATTGATTTCAAATTACCTGCTTATTAATTTATTGTTATCATATGAGACAATCGGAAATGTTTCTCAAGTAAGGATTAACAGTAAGATACTGAGCCTATGCCGACGAAATATAAATAAGACAGCAGGTTGGGGCCGACACAAAGTCCTGTCAGAATCAATAACAGATCTAGATAAGACGAAATCCTTTTGAAAGTAAGTAAATCGCTTTCTATACCGATAGCATCTCTAACAAGCTTGATATATTTGAAGAAAAGTTTGTAACAAAAGAGCAAAGCATCTTTATCAGCCCCCTTTGTCCAGGCTATTCCTTATTAAGGCTCCCGTAATTAAATTCCTTTACCACAGTCGTCCTTGCCATAACAATGCTCCCCGTATCTTGAGACCTTCCTCAGTGTTGCCTTATTGTTAACTTCTCCCGCCCTTTTTATTATCAAGATATACTTAAAATGAATTTGTGTTAAGCTCTTTTATATTTTATGGTGTATTTTTCTAGTTGAACTATATACTAGTGAATTAGAAACATCCACAATAGTTAAAAACTTCTTAATTAGATCAATTTTTGGGACCCCCAGGTGCTATTACAACACATACTGGTATTCTGAGTTAAGGTGGCTTTATCCACGTTTTCGATGACAATACTTCCTTGGAATCTTTCTATTCTAATCTTTAAAGTTCAAAAACCCTCATAAATTTATGACATCCTTGCCCTTCGTTCTTCCGTTTAATACTCATTGTTGCACAAAGTACAACAAGCGAACGCTCTTGTTTTTTGTTTTTTCTCGTCCTCTTTCTCGGCAATGGATTCGATATAATGTATTTTGCATTTTTACTTTTGTTTATCATAGTGAGTGAAGTATTAATTATTCGGAATGTTTTGATTAGGTTCAACACTATAAAATTTGAATACATTCCTCCAATTTAGCAGGATCTAACAAAGAAGAACAAAGAACAATCAAACAAAAAATTTGTATTCGGGAGAAAAGAAAATAGAAAATGTATTAGATCATGATAAAGAAACCTATGTTGAGGGCAGTGATGATGACGCGAAGGGGGGTGGGGCAGCCAGAGGATAACTGGATTTTATTTGTAAAAATCGTTCCTAAAATAAAATTATTCATAAAAACAACCATTTTAGACGGGAAAATAATTATGTTTGACTGTAATATTGTATATGAAAATTTATCTAGTCATAAATTTGTTTTTTATTATTTTCAATCATAAAAACGTTTTCATTTACATTCAAAATATTATTCTCTCAGGTAACATACTGTACATATATTCTACTTTAAATGCAGAATGGTCAAAAAGGATTACCTTTTATTCCAGTCACTGCTAAGCGTTTAAAGAAATATATTAAAATGGTAAGTGTTTAAATTTAAAATAGGTCAATTTTATCATATGAAATTAAACTTGGCTTTTAAGCAACTGAGGCCGCTCGAATTTTGATGAAACACTTGAAGATGATGCTCGTCCTGGAAGATATCAAGTTGCCAACGAACATGATATAGGTAAGCAGCTAAATATCTCACAAGCAACGTCCTGGAGATACCTGTATCAAATGGGAAAAATACAAAAAAACAAGATAAAGGGGTCTCTCACAAGTTATCAGAGGCGAATAAGAGGCCACATACTGCAAAGTTGACTGGGGATAAATTAATAGATATAGGATGGGAAACGTTGCCCCACCCACCATATTCTCCCGACCTTGCACCCACTGGTTATCAACTTTTCAGATCTCTGGACAATTGCCTCCGGCAGAAATGTTTTGAAAAGCCTAGAATTTGACTCAAATCAGTTCTTTACCAACAAAGATACACCATCTTTTAAAAACAGTATTTGTGTTCTTTTATCGTGGTGGGATAAAGTTATTAATTGTAATGGGGATTGTTTTAGTAAATAAAGTTATTGGTTAATTCAATTTTTTAATTGCCCCCCCCCAAAAAAAAGACAGGACTTTTGAAACGACCTGCCTGGTATTATTCGTGCAGTCCTTTTTTGAAATTCCTCATCCATTTCAATTGGCAATTCTTCCTCTCTCGCTTCCTGTAAGCATCATTTATTTATCCACCTCCTCATTAATCTTCCGAAATAATGTTATAATTTATTAGTATGACAATGTTTTGGTACATAAATTATAAGGTTTTTTTTTGGTATTAATTTCTATCTTATACATTATTCAGTGATTTATCTCATAATCTACATAAGTTGCTGCTTGATATGCACGCAGCCAGGCAATAATAACATTTTATACTTTGTATCATTCTTAGGGGACAAGGTGTCCCAGAATTAAGATTATTGTTCTTTCAACTATTTTCAATGTATGTCAGTAATGACATGCACTAATGACTAATTGAAAGAAATCACAGTTTTCTAGATCCTGAAGATGGAGCAGTGTACTCCGAAACATGTAGAGGAAAATTAAAGATTAAATTAGGAGTTATGCCTTTAAAAGAAATTAAAAGAGATAAATTTTTTTTTCCTTTTTCTTTCTTTAATCATAGTTCAAGAGCTCTGGTTACTGTTGGATCAATCACAAATCGAGTCGATTAACATTTGCAAACAACTTTAAACGATTCTGTAATTCAATATTAAAATATTAATTTTTATTAGGTTTCACTAAACCTAAAGATAGGTTCTTTACAGTACAGACTGTTAATTTTATTTATAAGTTAGGGTGTCAATAACCATCTGAGTGGTCAATAACTGTCTGGTTTACCCTATATTAAGTTTCATAAAGTCATCTATCAAATGTTTCTGTTTCTATTTCTATTTATTGAATACCCACAACTTCCTGTCCTACAGTATCCTTTACTGATATTCCATAAATTCCTGTTGAACAGATCCGCTACCTAGGACTCCACTTGGACAAACGTCTTACTTGGAATCCACATAAAAGACTAGAAAGAAAAGAAACTGCCCACCATTACAGATTACTTCAACATTTATTAGACAAACGTTCAAAGCTCCGAATTAATTACAAATGACTAATATACATGACTGTGATTAGACCTATCTGGACGTACGTAGTTGAGCTATGGGGCTCCACTGAACCATCCAATTCATCTCGTATCCAATCCTTACAATCCAAAATCCTTCGAAAAACCCTCAATGCACCTTACTTTGTCATCAATAAACTTATCCATAAAGATCTTAATGTTCCATATGTTGCTGATTTAGTCCAAACCAGATATCTATCCTTTCATAGTAAGCTCCATTACCACTCAAATCCCCTAATTTCTCAACTTGCTTCACATACCATTCCTGATAATCCTCCGAGGCATCAGAAAAGATTATGGCCCAGAGACCTTCTACTGTAGAATTTTTATTAAAGTGCTAGTGCTAGTAGTTCTTCTCAAGTTTTGTCCCTTTATTATAATAGTTAACAGTACATTTACTTGATGTATAAATTTTGAACAGTTGTAAATTTCAATAAATTGTAACCAAAAAAAAACAACAAAAAAAAAAAAAAAAAAAAAAAAAAAAAAAACAACAAAAAAAAAACAAACAAAAAAATTGAATATTAAAGTCATATTAGAACTAAAAGAATAAAAATATGTTTAGGGGATGTGAGAAGGTTTTAGCACACTAATGGTGCGGTATTAATGAGAATATCATATGGGTATGGTGAAAAATGTTTACAAATTTTAATCTAAAACAAGTCATAAAATCTTCTTGGAGAATCCTTGCTTTTTTTTATATATATGATCCATCCATTTCATCCTTGAAGGAGTCAAATCCTTGAAGGAGTCTGCAGTTCCAGGTGTTCCGATCCGGAACCCTTGAAGGCAGGGGAGGGTTGCCATCCTGTCGACCAAGTGATAGTGAATGCAGACCGCCAGCTGTAGTGGGGGCTTGTCAATCCGAATCGGCTTGTTGGGAAGATCCTTGCCACTAGCAGACGTCAGGCCATTCCACAACAGTACAAGTAATCTTTATTGCGCAATTCATGTCATACCTAGAGGAGCTATGATCAATATCTTGCCCGATTTTGCTAGTATATGACAGCACGGTAAACTGAACAAGATCTCCATGTGTTCTGATAATTTAATTGAAATTCTGGGAAAAAAACGCATCAGTGATTAACAACTTTTATATGTAATGTGTGTCTTTAATTTTTAATTTTTTTATTTTTTATTGAGTAATAAGAATGACAATGAATCCATTCATAAGACATGTGCAATGAAATCAAAAAATGAAAGCACGAAATAAATTAAATTGTAATAAATGATAGTATAAAATAAATTAGTGCAGTAATTGTAGTGACCAATAAACTGAAAAAGTAAAAAAATAAATGTATTTATAGGAAAGAAGGCTTCAAGAGATCCCAGCGCTGCACTCTCAGCTGCTTCACTAGTAGAATTGTAATGCATGTCTAGTGTTAGGTATATATATAAAATTAAATAAATAAATTAAAACAACAGTAACAGTAAACATGATATAAAATTAAATATAAAAAATACAACCATTCTCTATATTATAGATATATTCCTTTATCTGGGGATCTCCGAACCAAACCTGCCCCTTCACTTACGGAGGAACAAGACAGGTCCATAAAGATCTCAGCGCTGCGTTACTGCGTTTCAAAATCCATTGGAGGTTGAGTGATAGCGCTGCTGTATCTCAGAGCATGAGCGAGAAACTGGCCATTTCCAGAACTCCAACATAAATGCATTCTTACATAAGGTTTAATCTGCGAGATAGGTTATCATGGTGTGCGTTACTGGTTAATTATTGATAACATAACTGCAGACATTTTTTTTTCTAATAATATTATATGTTCTATTCTTCGTCATACCTTTACACTTCGTCATTGACCTACTATTTTTTGTCCAACAGTATCCTTTAGTAATATTCTATTAATTCCTGTTGAGCAGATTTGCTACCTATGGCTCCATTATGACAAACGACTTACTTGGTCGTTTTCGACTCCTTCAAAATTTACAAAACAAACCTTCAAACCCTCAATTAATTACAACAGACTCATATAATAGACTAGAAAAAAAGAAAAAAAAAGTATATGCTATGCAATCCTAACAGAGGGGAGTATGTAGGAGATGTTGAGAAAATAGAGAATTTCAGCTTCGATCGTGTAGAGGAATTTATTTACCTTGGAACAAAACTGAACTCCTCCAATGATAAGATTCAGATTAAACCAAAGATTCTGCGTCGGATTATGGCTGCTAATTGGTGCTACTATGGACTTCAGAAGCTTCTAAAGAGCAAATCTCTCTCCAGAACAACCAAAATATAAATATATAAAACCTTGATAAGACCCGTTCTCGCATACTCATTAGAACGCTGGATGACGACCCCTGAGTGTAAAAACGGGGAATGGAGCTTCAGAAAAAACGCACTGGGCTCATGCATCTGTATAAAGACGTAGATAATTTGCTGTTTACAAAATTAGGACGTCTGAGATGGGAAGGGCTCATAGAGGCTCATAGATGAAAAGATATTTGGACGCTGAAAAGTGGACCCAACCTGAAGTGGGTGGATTGTGTGGCTGCAGACACTGCTAAGAATAAGAAATAGGTGAGCAGCAGCACAAAACGTTTGGTGGCTCTTCACGATTTGTAGCGCCAAAAAACAACATGTACTAGACAGTAATTAGACCTATTTTATTAACAGAACTAAGCTCTGGGGCTCAACTAAACCAGCCAATACTTCTCGTATCCAATCCATACAATCCTAAATCCTTCGATAAATTTTCGATGCTCCTTACTTTATCACAAAGAAATTATACATAAAGATCTTAATGTTCCATATGTTGTTGATTTAGCTCAAACCAGATATCTATATTTTCATAGTAACTCCGTAACCACGTAAATCCATTTGTCTCTCAACTTGTATTCCCGATACCACTCCGAGGCGTCTGAAAAGAAGATGGCCTCGAGACCTTCTAATACAAAACTTTATTAATGTGTGAACAATAGCTGGCTGCTTTACAAGTTGCTTTCATGTTATTGTATTTATTTTTCCTCACATTTATATGTTCTATACAGTTGTGAATATCAATAAAGAGATGAAAAAAAAAATAGATAGGAAACTCGAGTCAAGCCGTTGAAACAACAATTTTAAGAAAATACTCACTGAGTAACAGCCTGACGGGTATATTATTTAAATGGGGGTGATATTTTTTTTCTTTTCTGTTTGTTTAAATAATTGAATAATTTAAAAAATCATTATGTAAATAAATCTCGACATCGAAATGAGAAAAAAGAAGAAGATAAAAACAAAGAGGCATTGATAAAGTGATCCAGGTACTAGGTGTTGTATAGGACTCAGGTAGGGCGAGGAGGCGAAACAGTACACCGACAAAAGGAACGAGTTGCGTTTAATAAACTCGGCCGATCCTCATCTCAATGAGAGCGGAGACTCAATGACTATTGTCGAGGGGACGGGGCTTTGTGGTTCCATGGAACAGCGTCCTGTGTAAATAATATCTGGCCAGTTGCATCTCCTCGCTCTACCTGCACGTCCGAGATACCATCGCACGTCAGCTTCGTATCCTGGCTAATTTGATCGACCGTGTACTCCTCTGTTTAATCAGCTTTGTATAAATTTTCCTTCTCGTATCACCGCTATTGTCCATTTATAGTTCTCACGAATGGACATAAATAAAAAAGAATATAAATGGTTCCAACTAAAATATGAACACCCTCAAAATTTTTTTTATTTTTTTTTTTACTGTTGGAGTTAGAAAAAAAATGAAAAAAAGATGAACATGACAATTGTTTGAAACTTCGTTACAGGTGCGCTTTAATATGTCAATCCTCGAACATCAAGTACTTAGTCACAACATGGGACAAGTGTTACAGTTAGAAGCGATTGTTCCGAATGATTCTTATCAGATCGGAGAATGATACAAATCTCTGTCCCCATTTCACAATACATATGTTTGCTCTATTATTTACTTCTTTTTTTTTTCATAGTTTACGCCCACATTGGAGCACTTCAATCAATCCATATACAATACAGCCTTTACAATATTATTTGTGATGTTTTTCAACCTCCTCTTCTCTTCCCAGAACTTCTTCATTCTTTCCGACTTGGCCGCCCTCTGCTCATCCGTAATGGTGTATTGTTTTCGTTTGACTGTTTTTAATTTCAGTCTTGTATCTCTACTTCTCAGAATCCTCTTCTATTTTTGCTCTAATTCGTTTCATTGTTATATTAAGCTCTTTTAAATCATTCAGTACCTCAATGAACCATTTGTTCTTGATTTTACTTTTCCAAAAGAAATTGAATAATTGTTTCAGTAGTCTGGTCTGTGGTGGTCTTGATATGTGGCCCAAAAAGGCAATTGCTGTTTACTTTTTTGTAATTAGAAACCTATTTTTCATTAATAGAGATTACCATCCTCCACACTCAAGTTGAACCAGAAACAGGGGTTACAAAGCATCAGTTTAAACAATATGTAACCATATATATATTCTTCACACCCCTGCTTAGAGAGTCACCTCCACGCTGAGAGGCACAAAGGAGGAAGTAAAAGAAGAAGAAGCTTAGAGAGTTATTTACTAGTCCATTCAATGAAGGCCTGAAATGGAGTATAGAGTGCGTTTTCTGTAATCCAAGGTTTTACTTCGGAAACATGTTTCGGGTAGTTAGAAAGTAAACATACTAAAAGTCCTGGAGTTTTCGGGCCTAAGAACAGGAAGGGGGGGGGGGCGAGGAAGGTTCCATTTTTTGGTTTTGTGCACATATCTCGAAAACGGTGCGTCGTATACAAAAAATGACTGTTTACTAAATTAATGTTAATTAAATTCTCAAAAACCTTTATTATATATACATTTTTCATAATCTGTACCGTAAAACGGCCTGACTTTGCACCTTTGAGTTAACTTTGCACCAAGCTCACCAAAGTTTCAGTTGAAGAAAAAGTGTTTTGCTGTTGTCTAAATGAGGGATATTTTATATTTCTTACTTACTTATGACAATATTGATTAAGTATAAGAAATTTTCACGCTAATCCTAGTTACCTCTTATGTTTTATAACAGTTAGTTGATTGTAGTGTCTCAACAGGTGTGATTCCTTTGTGAGATAAAGTCCTGCTTTCAACAACTAAATATTTCACAAATCGATCAGGTTTTGCATTTATTTTATTGTGTAATTATAGTAATTTAAATAGATGATATTCATTTTGCTCAAAAGATTTGCCAAAAGTCATAGTATTTGAAAATAAAATAAAATCCCCTTTTAGATGTGAATTAGGAGTGACTTTGCACCAAGAATATTTTGGCGAAAAGTGAACTCCCTGTGGGAAGAAGTCTTAGGCAGCATTGCTCCTTCAAAACAAATCAATAAACGAGGACATTTTGAAGTTGGAGTTAATAGGCTGGTTAAAATCCAAATTATTTGGGATTACGTTTTGCTTCTTGTTACTAAGGTTTTTGTCATCTACGTGTAAGTATATTGATGAAAGATATTAGAATTTTTCCTAACCTATCCATTGCAGATTGCACTTTTCCAAAAGTTCTTCTCTGTGAATCTGTGTGCAATTTATTTTATAGGTATCGTTTTGTTCCTTGTTTACCAAAATTATAGTTGTTTACGTTATTTAGGCATGTTTTAAGTCGTTATTTTGATTCTATATAATATTTTGTATGTTCTTGTATTTTCTATCGTTCCTCAATAAACCTTTAAAATTTGTGCAATTTTGTTTCTCATTTCAATGAAAAAATTGTAATTTACAATCGTTTCCTTTAACGAAATCCTTACAAACAGAGAAAAGAATCACTAGGCTAAACTCCAAACACTATCAACAAATGACTTTGCGTCTTATAACTGCAATCAAGCTTAGACTTTGCCCCAGAATGCGTTTCTAATGCTTTTTTAATTAAAAAAATATGGTGGTGCAAAGTCACGGGTATCCGGTTGACTTTACACCAAAGTTTAAAAACAATAAAATTAATCATAAGCTTTGTAAATTTTGCAATTCCAAGATTATGCGATGAATCAACAACATTTTCAAGCTAATTATTCAAAGCAAATATTTTAATACATGCATTTTAAACATTATTAATAGGTAGTTAAAGAATGAAGTTCAACTAAAGTCAAGCCGTTTTACGATACCCATTTCGAAATTTTACTTATTTACATCTCAAAAATTCTATTACACCTGATAATGATCGTATTGACAAATATATTTGAGTCAGACCACTTTGAACTGATGCAACTAATTTTCATTGCCATAAAGTGGTTATTAGGATATGTTTGAGGTAAGAGTATGAAGATGATACAAACATTTCATTCCTTCTGATAATTTGACTAAAATGTAGATTGTGGGTGAGAAAAAAAAGCAGCAAACAACCTCAGAAGGTTAAAATTGACGTAAACAACTATTTTGCAGTATGAAACAGTAGCATATTTAATGATTTTCAAAAAAAGATATTCTTATTTTGACCTAAAATATTTTTTTTATTAAGGTAAATGAGAATATATTATTATTAAATATATTCATATTTGTAAATATGGAACGAATGGATTCATTAAATTTCCTATTGTTAATCTTTAGTGTAGAAAATCAAAATATTCGTGATAAAAACAGTTTCACTCCCCCTTTTATACAAATAAAGAAAAAAAAAAAGTCGTTCATACATTTTAGTTTTCACATTTAATCTATTTTTATGAAATTATTTGGGATTGATAGGTTGAAGACCATTATATATTTAAAAATAAATATTAATAATCATTACTTTGCTGAAGTCATATTACGGAGTGTACAGAACGTAGGATATTTTATCCACTGTGTTCTACAAAACATTCTTGAAGTGTTTAGATTTTGCAATGAAAAGTGGTCAAAATTATAACGCGTAAGAAACAAAAAAACGATCATTTTTCAGTTTCAGCAATGTTATAGTTTAGTTCCCACAACATGGACGTAATTCGAATCTTTTTCGTAACTCGAGAAAGCCTTCAGCTACACACCTGAAAAATTATTCCTTTTCAGCAATAGTTTTGTCGATCCTTGTTTCTTTTTTCCGACACTTGGATAAGCAAAAAGATGGATTACAGTTTTGGATATAAAGGGAAAATATTCAGGATTGTGAAGTGACCATACATGATGAAATTTGTGTACCTTTTAGAAACAATCAGTCGAATGAGTAGATATGTCCGCTTTTACTTTAACGCTTGTTAATAAAATTGAATATTAATGGCGTTCAATTTAGACAGAGTTAATATTTTTTAATTCAAATCTGGATGGATTTAAAATATCACTGAATATTATAATGGCTAAATGAATTTCGTATTGTACCCCTTTATTTTAAATTAAATATCTAATTCAAACAGATACAAGAAGGGTCTGCATCAACCCTCGACATAGCTCAAATTCCTTATTTATTATTTTTTTACAGTTTTTATTGAACAAATATTACCCATCTACCACACTTAAAAACAATAAGTAATATAGATGGTTATGAATCCATTCATAAAATATGCGTAATACTGTTAGCAACTTTCAAAACTGGCTAACCAGAGGACAATTGGGACAGTAAAACATTTTTTTAAATTAAAATACATTAAAGTTAATGTGATTGGTTTTAAGAATCTCAGAATACACCTAAATTAAAATTTTATGGCAGATCTGAAAATAAAAGGTTTTTTTTAAAAAAAAAAAAAAAAAAAAAAACCTTTCAAACTGTTTTTATAATTCGAAGAAAATTTCATAATATTGTCGTATTTAGACAAAATCAAACCAAATAAAATTTGATAAAAGTATGGTTGACTGGATGATGAATGGAGAAGAAGATAGGGATGCAGTCAAAGTAACACCACGTCAAAGAAGAATTCTTTAATACGTGCAAACGTTTCAGGTCTTCTTCAGGGCCACCGAACCACACTTGTGAGGAGAAGGACGATGACATCGATGATACAAACATTGTATGAAGATGATACAAACATCTCATTCCTTCTGATAATTTGACTAAAATGTAGATTATGGGTGAGAAAAAAAGCAGCAAACAGCCTCAAAAGGTTTAAATTGACGTCAACAAATATTTTGCAGTATGAAACAGTAGCATTTTTAATGATTTTCAAAAAAACATATTCTTATTTTGACCTAAAATATTTTTATTATTATTATTATTTTTTTTTTTAATGAGAGAGCGGATTTCTTCAAAATTTCCTAGGCTGAGTGAGTATTTACTCAATCGAGTATTATTTTCATGTTGATATTCTTTTTTATTGATTTTATTTTTTCAAATTTTTTTATTAAGGTAAATGAAAATATATCATTATTAAATATATTTATATTTGTAAATATAATAAGACTAGATTCTTTAAATTTCCTATGGGTGATCTTTAGTTTAGAAGATCATAATATTCGTGATAAAAACAGTTTCACACCCTCTTTTATACACATAAAAAATAAAAATGTCGTTCATACTTCACGTTTTTCACATTAAATCAATTTTTACGAACTATTTTGGGATGAATACGTTGAAGACCATTATATATTTAAAAATAAATATTAATAATCATTACTTTGCTGAAGTCATAGACGATGTCATCGTCCTTCTCCTCACAAGTGTGGTTCGGTGGCCCTGAAGAAGACCTGCAACGCAGGTCGAAACGTTGGCACGTATTAAAGAATTCTTCTTTGACGTGGTGTTACTTTGACTGCATCCCTATCTTCTCCAATATCTATCTATCTTCTTCTCCAAATAAAATTTGTTTGTCTTTATTTTTTAAAATAATTTTTTACACAGAACGAAATGTTTATTTATGTGAATAAAAAGAAAATGTGTTTATAACTTTTAAGTCTAGCATTTTACTCCTTTAGTAATTTATTAAACTTTAGAACATGTATCGGGAAAACCCTTTTCCCATCTCCAGGTAAGAACCTATTTTACTTTGCTTCCACATTGTAATAAAATTTAGAACAATTTTTTCTATCACACTGTTCTATTCTAATTACATCTAAACGAAAAAAAATCATCATTTATCATGCTACCATGAAACATTAAATTCGGATAAACTGACATGATAGAATACTTCTAAAATAAAATAAATAAAATAAATTTAATTTCTTCTAAATTTTGATCCTTCTCAAAACATTGAAAACATTTTTTTTCTCGATGATATATGAAATGTTAAATATAATATTGAAATGTTAAATATGCTTTTAAGTATCTTGGAGTGACGATAGACAGCTTCGGCACAGTCCAAAAGGATACACAGAACAAAATCACTCGAGGTAAAAAAATAATAGGTCTCCTTAACGGTGTATTGTGGAATAAGAAGGTCTCCCTAGAAACCAAAAAAGAGGATATACCACTCCTTCTTGATCGGCACAACATTATATGGCTCAGAATCATGGGCGGTGACAAAACAAAATGCAAATAAATTACTGGCCCTAGAAATGGATTTCTGGAGAGAAGTTGCGCCATATCCAGGTTACAGAAGGTCCCAAATGAAATTATAAGAAATCAGGTAGGAGCTAAAATCAACATTCTCAATAACATCAGTGAAAGAAGATTGCTATGGTTTGGACATGTCATGAGAATGAATGAGACACGATGGCCCCTTCGAGCACTTAAATACTGTCCTGAGAAGAGAAGAAGACGCGGAAGGCCTCGAAAACAGTGGATAGAAGAGGTCAGAGAGGAAATGGCGGCTAGAGGGCTGACTGAGGAAGACAGTTTTGACAGGAGATATTGGAGGGAAGGCGTATTGGGGACCGGGATGTGATATTTTCGCATAATCCTGAAAAAAAAAAAAAAAAAAAAAATATGATATTGATAGGTTATTTTTTTTAATTTTTTTTTTTTGGTGTGTGTGCAGAATTAGAATTAGTTTACTCCAGATTTATTTTTATTTTATATCAATTTATTGAAATTTACAACTGTACAAATATATACATCCAGTAAATCTGTTGATGATAACGATTAGAATAACATGTCAAAACTTAAAAATAACTACTCATCAGTAGCACTTCTATAAAAAGTCTACACTAGAAGATCTCTAGGCCATCTTCTTTTCAGACACCTCGGAGGATTATCGGGAATGGAGTGGAAAGCAAGTTGAGAAACTAGTGGATGTATCTGGAGTGGGCTAAATCAGCAACATAGGAAACATTAAGATCTTTATGGATAAGTTTATTGGTGATACAGTAAGGAGCATTTAGGATTTTGGATTGTAAGGATTGGATACGAGACAAATTGGATGGTTTAGTGGAGCCCCAAAGCGCAACTCTGTTCGTCCATATAGGTCCATATTTACACAGTCATGTAAATAAGTCTTTTGTAATTAATTGGGATCTTTGAACATTTGTATAGTAAATGTTGCAGTAGTCTTACTCCAGATTTAAATATTTTTTTAAACAAGAAAGTAATGTGTTTGAATTATTACACTGGATGTACTCTAAAATCGAAATGTTTTAGTAAAAGAACCATGTCTACATTTACCAAAGTCATTTTATAAAACAACAGTTTTATTTATTTTTTTGCAGCTTCTGGACCTTTTAGGACGAAACTAAAAAATATGTTCATAAAAAATGTATTCATAAAAATAGAAAAAGTCAATAGCAGCGAAGTACAGTCCGGAAGGTACTTCGGTAAACGAAAAAAAACAAAAAACAATATAAGTTCTTACGTTCTTACGTTCTTCTTAAGAGACAATAGTTCTTACTAATTTTATGAAATTTTTTTTTTTTTAAATAGGTATTTTATAACTTATAAAAGTTTTTTGGGTAGTACTCAATTGAAAGAGAACATTGTCACGATATCTGGCCCAGATGAATGAGGAACCCGATATTCGAAGACTCCATCAGCAGTTCCATGGAAAAGTAAACTCTTTCAGTTCTTCTCCAATCAACTGTCATTCCTCCTGGCTCCTCAAAGCGAACTGTTAGCGGGTATGGATATGTGCCATTGTTGAGAGTGTGTACTGCCCCGATACCTAGTCGTTATCTGTTTAACCTAACCGTACCACTTTACTCCAACCTATTGTGTAGCCGAGCAAAAACTAAACCATTCACAATGGAGACCTCATGAAAGAGGCATTTGTTGGTTGAGAAATCCAATACTGGCTCTGTCTCTGCCAGGTATCCAACTTCCTGCTTCCTGGCTCCTTCGAGAAGGCAAGTTGTGCCTGTTTCTTTGCGGTTCAACTCAATTACTTCTGTACCGTCTCGGGGGAGGGGGGGGGGTTAGGAGGGGGAGTTGTTAGACCGACCCCAACCACTCAGATATAAAAGCCTTAGTAAGGGTGTACAATTTTTCATCAAACAATAATAAATCTATATAGCACGAGTATATCTTAATTTTTTGTTTTTCTATTTTAATTTTTTTTTTTTTTTATTTCAATGAATCCTATTTTTTTTTTTTAAATATTTTTATATTTACATTTATTTCATATGGTAGCTCCACTAAACCTTCCCGTGTCCAATCCTTACTTTCCAAAATCATTCTAATAATTCTCAATGCTCCTTACTTTATCACAAATAAATTTATCCACAAAGATCTTAATGTTACATATGTTACTGATTTAGCCCAAAACACATACATATAGGGTAAATGACCCGGTAGTAGGCACTATAAGGGAATATGACAGGACTCCATCATGTAATAAGTCACTGTCAACAGATCACAAAAGCCCTTAAAAATATTTGTTTACTTTAGAATTGGTCAAAAAATGTTGAAATGTGTTAACCTCTCTTAAGATTGATATACAACTTCACTAGTAGTAGGCATCAAAATTCCAGTAGTTGGCATAGTCCAGTAAAATAAGGGTTTGCCGAAGAAAAAACTGCGGAACTTTTATTCTAAAAGGATCTTTATGTTTTTTGGGTTGCTGAATTCGAATCTGAAGTTTGCTACCACGGCAACCATCGGCTTCATATTCAAAATTGAAAAAAACCGCCAACAAAAAACCCGCTATTTTTGTTTTTTTTATCTATAACACGATAACGAAGCTTTTTTCGAAGAAAGTCTTTAAACCTTAATTGTAGCTGGAACTAGTACCTACATAATGAAAAAAAGAAATCGGACCATTTTTCGCGAAGTTACGTTATTGGGAAAAAATGGAAAAATTGGTCAATATGCCGTTAGTCCCACAGCTCCGCGAAAACACGTTTGTCGTACTCTTTTGGCTATAACTCTGAAACTATTTGACCGATACAACATTACATTTTTTCATCTTAAAGGTGATTAAATTTACTAAAAGAATCTATAAATGAGGTTTTAATCAAACCCCGTAAAATGTAAATTCCAGCCCGCTAATAAAAACGTACTGTTGTAAAATCCAAGTGTTTTTTGGCGCATTTGTCACTCTAACTCCTCAAATATTTGTTCGATCCCAAATTTCTTTTTTCAATCTGAAAGGTGGTTAAATTTACAATGAGATCCTATATATGAAATTTTTATCAAAATTCTTGAAATACACAAGCTATCACGCTGAAAATCACTTACTTTTGTAAAATACATGCTTTTTTTGGCACACTATTCGCTATAACTCCAAAACCATTAGTCCGATCCAAAATTTAATATTTTTATCTAAAAGCTGGTTACATTTACTATTAGATCCTATATATGTAACTTATAATTAAGACCGCATAATACCCACACCAGTCTACTGAACATGTCATAATTTACATAATTTGCCAAAACATACACATTTAGCGTGCTAGCTTGGGTGGTTTACAGGATTTAATATAATTTAAATATATAGCATCTGATAGCGAATTTAATCAGTTTTGAGATAGGAAAAAGAAATTTGGGTTCGAAAAAATATTTGAGGAGTTAGAGCGTCAAATGTGCCAAAAAACACTTAGATTTTACAACAGTACGTTTTTATTAGCGGGCTGGCATGTACATTTTGCGGGGTTTGATTAAAACTTCATTTATAGATTCATACAGTAAATTTAATCAGCTTTACGATGAAAAAAAGTAATGTTGTATCGGACAAATAGTTTCAGAGTTATAGCCAAAAGAGTACGACAAACGTGTTTTCGCGGAGCTGTGGGACTGACTGCAAGTTGACCAATTTTTCCATTTTTTCCCAATAACGTAACTTCGCGAAAAAAGGTGCGATTTCGGATTTCTTATTTTCATTATGTAGATACTAATTCCAGCTACAATTAATATTTGAAAACTTTCTTCGAAAAATAACGGTTTTTTTTGCGATTATGAATATGAAACCGATTGTTGCCGTGGTAGTAAACTTCAGATTCGGATTCAGCACCCCAAAAAACATAAAGATCCGTTGAAAATAAAAGTTCCGCAGTTTTTTTTTTGAAAACGGCCCTTGGGAGCCTTATTTTACTGGACTAGCAGGGAATCTCACCAGTAGTAGGCATTATTTTCATTCATAAATGTTATTTACATTTGATTTATAAAAAACAATTAGGTAGGTAAAATACTTGCCATATGGGTTTAACGGGACTTGATCTAAACATCATACATAGGGTCTAATAGTAAATTTAAACAGCTTCTAGATTAAAAAAAAAAAAAAAATTGGATAGGGCTAATAGTTTCGGAGTTATAGCCTAAAGAATGCTGAAAAAATGTGTTTTCGCGCGAAAAAAAAGTTCGACTTACCATCTATTTTGGTCATGGGACACTCAATGTGAGAATGAATCATTTAAGTTCATTATATATAGGTAATTAGAATACGTATCGTGTATATAAACTTATAGGAGGCATTGAGTTTCATGAAATAAGACCACTGCTAAATACCACATTTTATAAAAAAAAAAAAAAAACATTAAAATTGGTGTAACTTTTGACAGGTTACAGCTAAATGGGAATATATATAAATTTTAAAAAATATAAATTTAATGCTCTCCAACATTTATTATAAGGGTTTTGTCATAGGATGAACAGTTTAGAAAATATAAAGATTTGCCAAGCGTATATCTGGGAAACGGTGCGGAATACGAAAAAAAGTGTATAAAGCACAACTTTTTAGAGAGTTAAATTAAATTCAATTTAGCAAATAATCATGTTTTGCGTGCGACTCTCCATTTAAAGATATGAGCGAAAACCGGGAATCTTTAAACAAATTGGGAACTTCCCACCCCCTTCATTTTCCCAGGCCCGAAAACATACTTTTAGTAGTACCTAACTACCCTGAACATAATACCGAAGAAAAACCTTGGATTAGTTTAAACGTACTCATAACTTTTTTTTTTTTATTGTGTGTGTGTTTCATGTTTTCTTAAATATTTTCTAACAAATTTAAATACTATTTATATGAAATATTTGCGTTTTAGGTTTTGATAGCAGGTAAAGAACAAAAATAAATTTTGAACACTGAATATATGCCCCGAAGCAACCCTTCCTCCACCACCCCTCCCACTAACAGAGCAAATGAATCAGCCGTTCAGCAACAGTTCAACAGATCGATCACCCACAGGAACGGTTCCAAAACTAGGTTAAGAGTTGACATGGCAGTTTTACCAGTGTCACGAGAATTTGCTCCTAAGACTTGAGTCTGATCTGGAAAGCGAGGAAAGCAGAGGACTCTTAGTAAAGTTTTTAAAAATATATGTCAGGGTTAGGGATATAATAATAACAATAACAAAGCTTTTTTTACATTTTCACAATTACAAATTCTTTAAAGTACATATGTTCCGGTCTGACATCCTCTACTATTAATATAGTTTTGTTCAATAATACATAGGTATTACATTGTTGTAATATGAGCAGTAGGGAAAGTGAAATATAAAAGCCAATATAACAAAACATTATCAATACATATTATCTAGAGATCAGCCGAATAATCGATTGCTTCTATAGTCCTCGATTAGTCGGCAAAAAGTTCCGAATAGTCGGCCATTTGTATTCATTTATATTTCTGCGCTTAAAAATAGGTTTAAATGAACACATGGCCTTCGTTGATAATAATTTTTATTTTAGAATGTATCTCAAATAGGACTTTTATTCAAGTGTTACCAATGGGTAGTTGCTTCAGAAGCGATTTTCATTTTATTATTTTATGTTATTATCACATTTACTGGATGTATGTTTTTTTTTATGTACAGTTGTAAATTTCAATGTCTAGTAAATGTTGGATTAGTCAGAAACTACGAGCAGTGTCTTGTCTTTTAATTCTGGTTTGTGATATAAAATAAAATAACCTATTAAATATAAACAGTTTTAATTAATTTAAAAATTTGAAAAAAAGATAATCATCGTTTTTTATGTTTTATATTAAACACCTATAGAAAACTAATTATTTTTCAAACATCACTATACAAACATCAACATAACTCAAAGCCTCACATCAAAGAATGTCCTTAAATGAATGGTTGAGAAGACAAGACTAAGCAATTACGGCGGAAGGAAGTAGCTACGAAAACAGCTCGCCTAGCGGACCCCAGAAAGCATTTCACATCCAATTAACCACAGGACCACGGCCGTCATCCTTAATAGGACAACCGGCAGCCACATTGTTCCCCGACGCTGTTGGCAATCGTATACCTGTCCCTCCAGCGAAAACATTTTGTCTAAACAAGGAGGAAGTGATTCACATTATTGCTGGAGCCTACCTTTGGTTGAACAGGTAGCAACGCTTCAAGTCAGTCTGGAACATCCCTGCGGTATAAGGGAGTTCGAGTAAAGCGGATGGAATAACAGGGAGTAACAGGAGATTTGGATGTTATAACCTCGGTCGATCCAGGTGTCCAACTTTTTTTCTTTATTTCTCGCAGGAACACTGTGGGAAAGATTTTTACTGATTTTAAAATACTACGGTCATAGCGCTCATACCGCCACGTAATTACATATTTATTATGTTAATGATCACTAAAACGTTTTAAACATTCCGAAACCAATACAAGGAAATATAAATTTTGATATGCATCAATTCATTTCAAATGATGCACATTAACAATTATAAATGATGTGTATCAATGTAAAAATAAATGACTCATAATTGTAGATGTGTAGCGAAAAAAAAAAAAAAAAAAAAAAATATATAATATATATATATATATATATATATATATATATATATATATCAGTTTATTAAAATTTACTACTGTATACAAAAAAATACATCAAGTAAATATGATTATTACGTTATTAATAACAGCCTGTAAAGCAACTATTCACTAGAACACTTCAATAAAAGTCCACTATGAGAAGAGCCCCAGGTAACCTTCTTTTCAGACGTCTCGGAGGGTTATCGGCAATAGAATGGGAAAGAGGGAGAATAATGGATTTGAGTGGTTATGGAAATTAATATCAAAGGATATGTATCTGATATTGACCAAATCAGCCAAATATGGAACATTAATGTCTGTTTGCATAACTTTGTAAAGAATATTCAGAATTTTTCGAAGGATTATAGATTGAACACGAGATTCATTGAATTAGATGTTTTAGTGGAGCCCCAGATCTCAAGCCACATTAACTATTAACTATTTATTCTAAGCTTTGGGGCTCCATTAAACCATCTAATTCGTTTCGTATCCAATCCTTGCAATCCAAAATCCTTCAAAAAATCCTTAATGCTCCAAACTTTGTTACAAATAAACTAATCCGTAAAGACCTCAATGTTCCATATGTTGCTGATTTAGCCCAAACCAGTTAACTATGCTTTCATAGTGTAAACTCCATAACAGTTCAAATCCACTAGTCTCTCAGTTTGCTTCCCATTCTATCCCTGACAACCTACCGAGCTGGCTGAAAAGAATGTGGCCTCGGGACCATCTCATATAGAACTTTTATCGAAGTGCTACCTCTAGGTAGTTCCTTCACAAGCAATTTTCTTGTACATTATTATCACATTTGCTTGATGTATGTTTTTATGTACAGGTATAAATTTCAATAAATGTATAAATAAAAAAATTGTTACAACTGTATATGGTACTTATATACAACAAGTAAATTTGAAGAAAATGTTTACGATGACATGTCCATAACACGTAAAGAACTATTCACAAGTAGCACTTCAATAAAAGTTCACTATAAGAAAGTGTCATGACCATCTTCTTTTCAGACGCCTCGGAGGATTATCGGGAAATGAGTTTGAGGAAAGTTGAGCGACTAGTAGATTTGAGTAGTTATGGAGCTTACTATAAAAGGATAGGTATCTGGTTTGGTCTAAATCAGCAACATATGGAACATTAAGGTCTTTATGGATAAGTTTGTTTGTTGATCCAATTAATTAGATGGTTTAGTGGAGACCCAGATCTCAACTCATAATAACTATTAACTATTTATTGATATTTACAACTGTTTACATTATATTCAACAGGTTAATTTAAGTGAAATGATTACAATGACATGTCCATAACATGTAAGGAACTTCAATAAAAGTTCAACATTAGAAGGTTTCTTGGTCATCTTTTTTGCTGACGCCACGGATGTTTATCGGGAATTGAGTGTGAGACAATTTGGGAGACTAGCATATTCATGTGGTTATGAAGTTTACTATGAAAGAATATGTACCATGTTTGGGCCATATCAGCAAAATGTGGAACATTAAGATCTTGATGGATAATTTTGTGACATATTAAGGAGTATTGAGGATTTACGAAGGATTTTGGAAAGGAGAAGAATTGAAAGGTTTAGCGGAGTCCCAAAGTTCAACTAAGTATATCTAAATAGGTCTAAGGTAATTTATTGGAAGCTTTGAAAGCTTGTCGTTGGAGTAAACGGAAACGACTAGCTGTGTTTATCTGGTATATCTCAACTCATAATAAAAATTTAAAAAAATAAATAAAAAGAACATCATCATTCTGAAATTTCTGAGTTACGTTTAAAACAGAGAGATTCCCTATTTACTTTCTTATCCTATTTATCAAAAGAATACGTCCCGTATTCGTTAGGAAATGCGTACTGAAAGTATTGTAAATATGGGCTATGAAATACCCGTTAAAATGGGCATGTAAACTCGGATTCAATAATAACTGAATCCCAAAATATTGATCCGCGTTAGTCAGATGGATAAATGTCCGAGGGGTGTGCCTAAGCGTAGATGGGAGTATTGAGTTAGGACTGATCTTTAGGATTTGGAGAGAGCTGCAAGGCCAGTCCTGGTAGCATCGAACGTTTTTTGACTATAATCCCTTAAAATATCTCCTAGTGATACAACCATACATGCGACAATCTATGCATTTCTATTTTAACATTGTAATATCTAATATTTCAATCTTCCCCATTGAACAGATCCGCTACCTAGGACTCCATTTGGACAAACGACTTACTTGGAATTCGCATACGAAACTTAAAAGACAAGAAACTGCTCGTCGTTTCCGACTACTTCAACACTAGGTAAGCGTTCAAAGTTCCAAATTAATAACAAAATACTTATTTACATGACAGTGATTAGACCTATTTGGACATACGGAGTCGAGCTTTGGGGCCCCACTAAACCTTCCATTTATTTTCGTATCCAACCCTTATAATCCAAAATCTTTCGTAAAGGATTGTATTGGTTCAATTCCCGTCCATTTCAAAGCATAACCTTTCCTATGAAACAAGATTTCTAGAAATAGGGCTCCAAAATTCCTTGCAAACCTGTTACCTATCATTAGAATAAATCAACTGATTAATAAAGAACAGTAAAAGATATACTGAATGAGAAGATCGCTATTTCCGCCCTACCAATTACAACTTTGGAATTAATTGCAAATTTAATTAAAAGTTCATAATTAAAATAATCCGATTCTTGGAGCTTTCTCATTTTTTTTTTCTTATAGAAAATTTTAATAAAACTTTCTTAAAGAATTAATTTTGACCTTTTCCCAAATTTTAATTGATTTCGAAGCTTTTAATCCAGAATTCGTTAGCAGGGTTTTTTGTTCTCTCTAGTTTGAATTGTTTTTGATAGTCATCCAAATTTATTTTATCACAGACACAAATTAATCTGACTTTTTAACGTGATCTTAGTAAAAAAAAAATATATATTTCAAAGAATAAACTTCTTAATTCTTTTATTATTAGATATAAAAGTGTCATTCTATTATGGTAGCTTTAAGCTTGAGGATATTCTTTATAATTTATTAATACTCCTTCTTTTCATCAATTTTATATATTCGGATAAAAACCGAGGTATTGATGTGTTTTGTTCAATATTAACTTCTATTGTATTTATTACTTCATTTAATTATATTTTTTAATATGGTGGCGTACATGGTGGCCAAATTATCTATTTCCATGAGTAGCCTCAATTTCGTGGCATACATTTAGTGTATAATTGAAGCTGATTCAAATCCTATCTGCCAAATGATAACAAATCTTCTATCAAATGAGATAAAATAAAATATAAAAATAAGATAAAATTTTAACTATGCAATATATAATATGAAATAAAATAAATAAACAAAACAAATATATAGCAAACACAGAAAATAAAATCTTACAGTAGCACACTATACACTCGGCTAAGGATCCCCGAAGTTTGGGGCCTAGACCAATAGCGTCCCTATACTAATTGAATTTTTAATTTTTATATATTTCTCTTTTCTTCTTACTGCGTTAATCTTTTTTAATATATTTATTTTCATTTTATATTTTATAAAGCTTATGGTTTATTTATTAATTTTTTTTAATTTACTATTGTACAATTTTATGAATGGTTTCCTTGCCAGGCCTGAATAATAATAAGATAATAAGAATAATAATGGTTACATGATTAAGCTGCACTAAGGTACCAACTGTTTCCACTACATTATATAAAAATTATAATTTTTATTAAAAGATGACTGCATAAAAAGAATTATAAATTAAACAATCATCTAAATAAAAATAATGGTAAAATAAAACGTTTATACAGTATTTGTGGCAATGGCAAATCCATTTAACAATGCCTCTTTTGTTATGCCTGCTGGTAACACCTAACCTTCAACACTCCAGTGTTGCCCCGCTACAACTCAATAGAAGCTTTAAAAAGATTATAATAAATAGATTTTTAAAAAATCAGCCTTTATTAAGGATTAAGGAAACATTATTATTGTGGAATTGACTCATGCTAGTAATTTCCGCACCACCCAATACCGCGGATAACTGAGAGATTGCTGCATGATGATATGTAATATCTCTATACTGTATATTTTAACGGTGCATATTACTATGATACAGGAGAACCTCGGTAATCCGACCCTTAAGGAACCAAGGGGTAGAGAAGAACGGCCATCGGATTAACTGGAGTTTTCAATGAAACATGTTTTTCATAGTTAAAAGTGTATTATAATTCTTTTAAAAGTTATATATTAACATTTAAAAAAAAAAATATAGGGAATAGGTAATCGTACATTATATATATGTTTGCATTGATATGTTTTGGCCACCTATTTATAAATTTAAGCAATACCGTAGCAACACAATATATTTTTAAATTTATAGCAAAATAACTCACCTTTAAAATGGTTTATAATGAAATATGCTCTAAACTTCGTTTTCAAGAACATACAGAGGGAATCCGGGAAAAAAATTATAAATCCTGCCACATTTTAAGGAATTCCAAAAAATTGAAAGCTTGTTTTTCATTCTCCGTTTAAGCTACAGAAGTTATTTCCTGCACAAATCGCAGACAATTCAGTTTAATTTTGAATATGAAAAATGTTTTCTTTTGAACAAACTGTGCAGTAGATATATTGATGATAAGTACAAAACCCGATATTTTTGAGGCTATTAAGCTACCAATTAGCGAGGTGCGGGGCTTCAAGGTACAAAATTTTGATTTTAGCTCACAAGCAATAGCAATATATAAATTAATCAAAACTACCCGATCTTTTGCACACCAAGATGTACAATTTTACTGGAATTTTGTGGATTCCGCATATTGTTATGTACCCTCCGGGAGTCAGTTCGGATTACTCGGGGTGTCGGACTAGCGAGAGGCGGATTAGCGAGGTTCTACTGTATATAACCTGACATAATCGCTTATTTTAGATGTTTTTTGGTGCGTTATTTTTTGTTGTCTGTTTTCGCATCACTCAAAACCGCAACTGGTGCTTCTAGTGGATCAGGTATACGTTAAGTAAGACAGGAAAGGGTAAAATGGATCGAAATATTTGTTAATCCCATTCAAGTGACCCCGGATAAAAGACCGTGTCACAACAGGGATGTTTTTTTTTTCTTTTTTAAGAGGCCACAGACGGTAGAGAGATGCAGGTATCTTCGCAAAGCTCCTTTGTCCCTTACAAACCCCAGTCCTTTTGTCTATTTGTCCAAATGCTATAATAGGAATATAATATATTTCACATAAGAAGTTGAACAATGTAAGAGGAGGGAGGGACAACTTCTTCTGTTTCAATAGCTATAGGGCCCCCTCGACAAAGGGCTGGGGCCATTGTGACGAGGCACAATGAAAGGCTCCTTCTATTGTCCCGGGGGGCACACCACCCCCGCCCCGATCCTCCTTCCTAATTAACTTAACCCTAGTCCAATCCTTCCTCTCCTATCCACTGTTACTTCTTCGATTTCCATATCTTCTTGAGTCCTTGGTCCTCCGAGTCACTTATAATATTCGCTAATATTCGCAACAGAATGATCCTAAAAACCTTCACCCACAAGTATCACATTGCTTACATTGATTTCTTGGCAAATAAAACGATAATTGAAGGTTAGTTATATTGCTCCTTTTTCCTAAATATCAAATTTGAGCTTTTGGCCACATGGAAATCTTTTTAATGCAATTCATTGTGTAATATATTTCAATATTCTTTTACAACTCTTATAGAATACTAAATAGGACATCCCATTTCTCCGTTCATAACAAACTCTTCATATACAGAACCATCATTAAACCAATTTGAGCCTATAACACGATACCCCTTAATTATTCCAAATTTCATCATGAACTTTCCTACCACCGCAACCCTCTGGCTCATTCTTAATCTAGTTCAATACATCCTTCTAACCTACCTCGCAGATTAAAACGACAGTGGCCCCCAGACTTAGAGTAAATATTTATTATTGAAGTTCTGGCAATGGACAGATTTTTCAATCAAGTCCTGTGTGACTGTGGCATAGGGCTCTCGCTCAGCCTCCACTGGATTCTGCTAGCGATGCAGCTGGGAGAACAGCGCTGGGAACCCATTGAGCCCGGCTTCCCCTCCCAAATTGGGGGGACAAGCTTGGTTCGGTGTTTCTCCGGGATGCTTGTATATATAGCATGATTGTATTTAGGATTTTTTTTCTTTTTCTTCCTCAATTTCGTTCATTAGTTTCAACAACTGTTACCTATATTATTATCATTTATAACATTTTATTTCATAGATAGAACAGTATATAACTGTATCTATAGTTAGAGGTTGTTTTTTTTTTTTAATTCCCTTTTTTTATTTCATTTATTTTACTTTATTTTATATCGTTGCACTTATTGTATGAATGAGGCTTTGTCATCCTTATTACTCATTGCCATTGAGTCAGTTAGCTTGTATTTATTCAAAATAAAAAATTTAAAAAAAAATCTCTGATTAATCACATAAAATTATTAAACTTTGTATCTTTAATGTAGCCAATTAAAATATTAGGTAATATTTGGCAACAAATAGAATCAAGAAATTAATGCAGCTTTATGCTATTGAAATAAAACTATAGAATAAGTCATTATAAAACACTTTTATTGGGTTGTTTCACATGAAATGTCCGTTTTCAAGGTAAAGGGATTTTAGTAAAAATACAATATGAAAACAATATAATTTTATTCGAAGTATTTACCTTCTTTTTCTACACATTTTTCCCAACGTGACAACAACTTTTTTATCCCGGATTTGAAAAACTCTGAGCTTTGAAGTGAAACAAAATTTGAAAACGCACTTTTGATTTCAGCATCATTTGCAAAAATTTTTCCTCTGCAGAAGTTGTCTAAATTCCTGAAAAGGTGATAATCTGTTGGAGACAAATCGGGAGAATATGGTGGGTGCGGAAGAACTGCGTACCCCAGCTCTTTCAATTTATGCATGGTAAGTAGCATTGTCGTGTAGGAGTATAGGGCCCTTCCGATTTACCAATCCAGGTTTTTTTTTCAATAATTTTTCGTGCATTTGGCCAATTTCATTGCAGTAGGTTGTAGAGGTAATGGTCTCACCTCTAGGCAAAAAGGAATAATGTATGATTCCAGCCATGGACCACCATACTGTAACCATCAATTTTTTCGGGTGCAAATTTGGTTTTGGCATTTGTCCTCAAATATTATAAAATCGGACATTTCATGTGAAACAACCCAATATTAACTAATATAATTCTTCTCAATACATTTTAACTAAATGTTTAGGCACCTGTAAGTAGAATTTGGTAGTTGGTAGGCTAGAGGTTTAGAAAGAAGGGCGGGCGGTTGAGGCAAAGACTCATAACTAACCTCTAAAAAATTTATATAGACAAAATCATTTATAACGATGATTTTTTATTTTTATTTTTATTTATTTATTTTTGTGGTCGTTCTAAGCGTGAGCTCTTTCAATTGCCTTGAGGTATTGTTTGATTTGCTAAGTGTTACTTTCTCAGAAGGTTTGTGAATATTTTTTTATTTTAATCCAACAAAGCTCGAAGAATATCTTCATCAAGGGAGGAAGACCTGCCAGGAACCTCCTTATGTTCAAGGCTGGATTCTACTCGAAATGTGTTTAACGAAAAAAAAGCACAACTAGATATGTCCAAATAGGTCTAATAACTGTCATACAAATGAGCCTTTTGTACTTAACCGGAAGGTTTGTCTAGTAAATATTGAAGAAGTCGAAAACGACTAGCAGTTTCCTGTCGTTTTAGTCTTGAATGTGGATTCCAATTTAAACGTTTGTCTAGATAGCAGATCTGCTCAACAGGGATCAGTGGAATGTTATTAAAGGATACTGTAGGGCAGGAGTCGTATCTAGCATATAAAAATATAAATAATATATAAACAGTTGAACCTGGATAAGTGGACCCTCTTGGTGACAGGGTTTCAATTCCACTTATAGAGCTATTCCAGTTAAACAAGGTTTTATTTATCCAGGTCATTAAAGTAGTTATAGGTCATTAAAGAGATTTTCAAACAACTTGCAATTGTTATAATTGTAAAAATGTATTACTTGTGGAAAATACTATGGCTTTTGTTTTATCAACATTCTACCAATTGGTATATTTTTACTTAGGCACTGCCGCAGCCATGTTAGGAGACATTTTTCTAGCTATCTATTTCTATCTATCCCTTCACGTTTTTCTAGTAGTAAGGTGAATTCCACTTATAGAGGTAAATACAAAAATTGTTCCATTTACAGATGCAACTTCTAAAAAAATTGATTCCACTTATAGCGGTAAAAAAGCTGCCAGTTAAACAGTTTATTTAAGGTAAACAATATGGGATCAAGAGTTTTGTACCTACTTACAGAGGTATTCCACTTATGCATGTATTGGTTCAACTGCAGTATATGTAGCAAAGTGCTGATGTTCTATTAATTTTTTTAATATATTTTAGAACTAATAATGAATTTTAAACATTCGAAACTAGTTTTTCAAATAAAAATAATCCAATCGAAGTGGCAAATAAATCATTAATCCTAATTGTGTGTTATTTTTATTTTATCGTAGTAACCCGCAAGGATTAACCTTTAGAAAAAAACAAAATAAATAACATGAATATAAAATTAAGTATGAATTGAAATGTGGTGATGGCTCACTGAAATTACCTTACAATATTCCCTCTAGGAATATTATAAGATTCCGGTGCGATTTTTGGGTCGGACCAAAAGAGAATGATCCATTAAGAATAGGATTGAAAGATGAGGAAGGAAGGGAAAGGTCAGCAGAAGATATGATAAGTACGCGGCCTGGACACAGCAACCCCCCCCCCCCCCCCCTTTCCCCATGCAAATAACAGAAAGAAACGGGAGCAATATTCAAATGATTTTTTTACCCGTTAACAGTGACAAACTGCCCCTGAAGACCGTAAAACGCAGATAAAGACAGCCCCACACGCCCGCCAGCCAATAAAAATAATTCTAAGACGACCCTCTGTCGTTAATTTATTTCTTATTGGCGCGCCTGTTTCCGACACTCCCTTAGATTCAACCAATTAAATAGACATTCTTTAAACATTAAAACTATAAGAGTTAGCCTTAAATCTCGCCGCGACCTGTTAACTGCGGTATTCAACGTCTGCTCCTGAATATGAAAAGTGTATCTGTTGAAACAAAAACAAGCAGGGAAACTTTTTTTTTTTAGTTCATAACAATTTTTAGACATTAAGCAAAACAATCAAATTATATAATCGTCGTAGAGAGAGAGAGAGATTCTTCCAAAATCTATGTTATCCCACCTATAGGTATCTGTTTAGGGCTAAATCAGCAACATATAGAACATTAAGGTCTTTATGAGTAAGTTTATTGGTGACAAAGTAAGGATTAATGCTCCTTAATGGATTTTAGATTGCAAGGATTGAATTAGATGGTTCAGTGGAGCCCCAAAGGTCAACTCCGTATGTTCAAATACATCTGATACCTACAAATTCATTCAAAAAAATTAACAATCCATACACATAAATATTACAAAGAAATAATGAAACTAATAATAATAAGTATTAAGAGCCCTAAACCATAATTATGACATATTTTAAGATTACATTAAGATTATCGCAGTTTTCCGTTAGATCTAAAAATTAATAGTTCTCTTTTTCAATTCTCACTTCTTCGTTTTACCACATCACTTTTTTATTTTTTATCTTTTTATTATCATTAGTAGTACTTTTATTCATTTGAGGTACGCATGATGTTTTTGTTTATTTATTTTTTTTCATTTTCATTGGCTCTACAAACCTTGCATATCCTTGGCCGCCTTAACCAGCCTGCTTCACCTTATCTTGGGCTATCGCTTCCACTTTGTTGCCTGTAGTTCTCTTCTGGTATCCTTGTACAAAGCCGGTCGTTATGATGGTTCAGAATGACGAATACAATTAAGGCTTGTTACTTCTATTGAAATTTTTTATTTGAAAACTAGTTTCGAATGTTAAACATTCGATGTTTATATATACATATTTCATAGTAGGTAATAAAATTTTGTATTACAGTTTCATTTATTGTACCAAGTAACACGAAAGGATCAGTTATATGTAATTTGCTAGTAAGTATACAAATGTTACAACATATAAACTAATAGTTAAATATTATTTTAATTTAGTAAAATATCCCACTAATCCCTGTTGAACAGGTCCGCTACCTAGGACTCCACTTGGGCAAACGTCTCACTTGATATCCACATAAGACTAAAACGACAAGAAACTGCCCGTCGTTACAGACTACTTCAACACTTACTTGACAAACGTTCAAAACTCCCAATTAATAACAAAAGACTCATATATATGACTGTGATTAGACCTATTTGGACGTACAGAGTTGAGCTTTTGGGCTCCACTAAACCATCCAATTCATCTCGTATCCAATCCTTACAATCCAAAATCCTTCGAAAAATCCTCAATGCTCATTACTTTGTCACTAATAAAGCCGTGGATCGACTTCGGGATCTTGAGAACCTTCTGGGGTGGCATACATAGCCTCTATAAAGTGGGTACTCTTAACTAGTAGAAACACCTGGTGGTTGAATACTTCCTCACCAAGTCATGGCCTTCGCCAACACCAATCGGCATGCGTCTCTGTCTGGTGATGCTGCCTTTCTGTTCCTGACCCCGAATTTCCTGATGTTATCAACGCAGTCCCTTTATCACAGGTTTGGAGTTCCGATCCTTCGGCTACCATCCACAGTATCTCTGTAAGGAATTCTGTTAGCAGTCAACCTTGCCATATGACCTGCCCATCTGAGTCGGCTCAATTTTATAACTTGAAAAAGTAAAAAGTCATTAATACAATGACTGTAAAAACTATTGCTACTCTTAAAGATATGAATAAGAAAAAATATGTTTTAAATAACTAAAGCTTGGTGAATTATTTATACAATATTTTGAAACTGGTTCTTATAAAAGAGAGAGGAGAGACAATAATGACATTATAATAATCCCGGGGGTGCGGTGAGGGTTAAAGATAGGCGAGGGGAAGCTTTGTATATTAGAGGGGAAGGAGGGGGGGGGGGAGGGAGGGAGGGGAACTGGGAGGAGGGGAATAATGTGGGGGATAGTTTTGAGGTTTGCGCCTAATTGAAGTAGCGTATCAGTTTAAGAGGGACGGTAAAAGCTCTGTTATGCATCACATCTTCAACATGGCAGGCCAAACAATTACCCATCCAATCGCACTTGAGACACCCCTTGTAAATTTAATTTTCTCCAACAGACTAATTATGATTCCCTTGCACACTTCATAACGTGTTTGTAAGAAATGTATATATTTCTCAACGCTAGTCTCATTTTTAAAACTAAATTTTAAAGATGTATTTAGATGTAATAAAGTATAAATCAAGCCCAATAATTCTTCATTCTTATATCCATAGAATTCATACATAATTTCAGCAGAAAAGATTTTTTATTTTTAGCTATTTATTGAAATTTACAATAATATAAAATAAAATAAAAACACATCTAGTAAATTAGAAGACTTAATAGGCGAAAAACTGCTTGTCGTTTCCGAAAAAACAAGACCTATCCTTAACAGCTACATACCCTCTCGAATCCACTAGTCTGCTAACTGGCCTCACACTCCATTCCCAACAATCCTGAAAAGAAGATGGTCAAGAGACTTTCTAATGTGATTGAAGTGCAACTAATGAGTAGTTCTTTACGTTTTATTGAGATGCCATTGTTATCATTTTCCTCAAATTTACTTGTTGTATATAGTTGTACATATGGATAAATACTTTTGTTTTTTTTAAATTTAGTTAATGTGAAGCTAATGCTCATATTAGGCTGAATCAGCAACATATGGTACATACATAACTTTATGGATAAGTTTGTGACAAAGTAAGGAGCATTGAAGATTTTTCGAAGTATGTTAGATTGTAAGGATTGGATACGAGATGAATTGGACGATTTATAGGAGCCCCAAATCATATATCCATATGTCCACATAAGTCTAATTCATGTCATGTAAATGAGTCTCTAGTAATTAATCGGATGGTTTGAACATTCGACTTGTAAATGTTGAAGAAGTCGAAAACGACGGGCAGTTTCTTGTCGTTCTGTATGTGGAAGACAAAAGGTAAAACATACAGCTAATGTACACTATACTTAATAACAGACACTGTCAACGTATCATCATAGAAGACATACGAAGCGTTTCGAAATACCTAGAAATTGACGGTACAATCGGATATCATTCATTTGGAAAAAATGAGATTTAGGCATACCAGAGAATGATTTATCAAACAAGGTCGCAAAAGGAACTTCCTGTGATATACATTCTTCTACAAGGAACACCTAAAGCACATGTTGCAATGACATTGTGGAACGAAACATACAAGGAATAAAATCTGTATCATTTCATTCCAGACTTACGGGCTTATATAGAATCAGACTCGTGGACTGACTTCTGCACTACACAAGGACTCACTTAGCAAGCGGCAGTAAATAATTATTTTTATAGATTTAAATAAGAAATACAGTCTTATGTCCTTGTGACTTCAAACAAGAGCAAAATATACATCCCCTCATATAAGAATGCTACTAGTGACCAATGAACCATTTGATAAACAATATGTTTGCGGACTTCTAAATATTTAAAAAAAAAATGCTATTCCAAAAATTAAAGATATCAATTTCAAATACCTTTTAAGATGTCCAAATTATTCTTTATTGAATATTGTTGGTGTAGTAACAACGCGTTAAAGTTTCGAAAGTAATTGCTTAGAATAATCGTTGTCCTGATAAAATATGAACACAGAGGTGAATTTCGAAGGCTCCACAATGCGGAATGAGGTATTCCACAGGACAGGAATATAATCTGAGATATTAATAGGATTTTAATAGAATGAATATTATGATGAAATTAAATTTGAAATTAAATTAAATCATATATTAAATTTGTCAACTCATTCTTCAAGCCTTGAGCGGTGATGAAAGGTCACAGGGGTGAGGATCTCCCCCACGCTTCTTGGAACAGTTAATATTTATCTCGTAGTAGTGTCATGAAATAAATCAACAGTCACAGTCTGGTTGAGGCAGGGGCTGCCTCTTTGTAGGCATCCGGAATAGTCCGACTTGATGGACGGGTTCCTACCACCAATACGTGTTTTGTACAATAATGAATTTTTTTATATTATAATAAAAAATATTATTAGTATAATTACATAATATATTAATTTACAACGTCTACATTTACTATACTGAGAATGAATGAGGCGAGAACGGCAAGAAGAATTTATCATGGAAAGTCGGAAGGAGTAAGGCCTAGAGGAATACCAAGAGCTAGATGGATGGATAATGTGAAGGAGGATTTAGAACAGAATGGGATATCCATCAGGTGCGCTGCCAACAGGGACGACTGGGCAAAGGAAATTGAACAGGCCAAGGACCGCTACGTGCGTCTGTCGCGCCAATGATAAATGATTATTTACTATACATATATTTACAATATACATAAATATATCCTCTGTATTCCTAACAGAGGGGAGTGTCTAGGAGAAGTTGTAACAATTGAGGACTTTCAATTCGATTCTGTTGAGGAATTTATTTACCTTGGAACACAACTGAACTAAGCCAATGATAAACTGCCAAAGATTCAGCGTCGGATTATGGCTAGACTTCAGAAGCTTCTAAAGAGCAAATCCCCAGAACAACAAAGATACAAATATATAAAACCTTCATCTAGCCCGTTCTCGCATACTCATCAGAATGCTGGACGATGATGAAAACCCTATAATCGTCCCTATTGAGATTTGAAAGGAAGATTCTGACAAAAACTTTTGGGTCTGTGTATGACAATGGGGTATGGAGATAGAGAAAAAGCGTTGAGCTCATGGATCTCTATAAAGACCTGGATATTTTGCAGTTTATGAAATCCAGACCTCTGAGATGGGCAGGGCATGTTGCTAGAATGAGCGATAATGAAATCCCCAAAAGACTCCTAGATGAAAAGATATTAAGATGTTTGGACTTGGAGAATAAGAAATTAGAGAAGAGCAGCTTGACTCTTCACGCGTTGTGTTTAAGGAAGTATTTTTTCATTCTTTCGGCGCAAATAATGAAAAAATACATTTCACCACATTTAAAACCATCGGCGGGTCAAATGATAAAAAAAAAAAAAAAATAAAAAATCAGAGTAGATAATAAATAAAAATAAAAGAGCAAGTAGCTGTCCAATGGAATGAGAAGTTTTATCCGGAGATAAACAGTGACAAAAAGAAATGTGTCAAATCTACATAAAAAATGAAAGATGAGTATCTCAATAAATATTTTAAATGTTTATTATAATATTGCAATTGTTTTATTATGAAAAATAATTTAAAACATGAGAGGTTTTCTAAACTAGTGAATTTCCAATAATTACAAATATGTTGTACTGAAATAAATCTTTCCTTAAATCCTGTGAGCCGACGCCGTCGATTAAAACCAATCGACAGCTCTCAACAATCGTTTGTAACAATCGACAATCGGTCACCCCTACCATAAACTATAACTTTTGTAAGGAGCTGGACCGCTTTTAAATCGATAAAAATAGATCAAAAGTCGATTGAAATCAGAAATTATTACAATAAGGATTCAAAATTATATTCAGAGGAGCCAACACGTTTGCAGAAATGTATCGAGGAGAATGAAGCGTATTTTGATTTATAAAAATGTTTAATAAAAATTTATATTGTAGTTATCTATTAAAAATATTAACCTTCATTTTCGTACAACCCAACAACATTTAAGAAAATAAAAACTATTCTAGAAGTCTTCACTTGCTATCAGCAACAATTAATTACATTGGTAATCTAAAGAAGATATATTTTTATTAAAAAAATATGTGATGGCACATTATTTATTATAACAATTTTATTATACTACTTAGGCAGAAATTATATCGGTACAATTATCTTGGCTTGATATAACTAGCTTTTATAAAGATAGAATTAGTCTTTCATTTTGCACACGGTCTTTTTTTTTTATAGATAAAAATAGCTCAAATAAATCCACCGAGTATCATTCTACAAAAGTTCTATTTTTAGATAAGGCAAGAGGGTGGTCGGGAAAAGGGACGCGTTATGTAAATACAGTTCCAGGGTTCTCAACAACTGGAAGAAATAAATATTTATTCTTTGATTGGTGAGGACGGAAGGGAACTGTCGAGTGCTATTAAAGTTTGCCCCAGCAGCAAGTCCAACTGTAAAGAAAAACTCTGCCCATTTAAACTACTGCAAAGTTTATAACTTATTATTTTTTTCCCTAATGGTCTTAACAGACTATATTTCCTTGGATTCCTTTCACTTACAGGAGCCTGTGAAACTTTCACAGTCGGAACCATTCCACCATAAATCATTATAATTTTACAATAATCACATTATAACCCGCCTTTAATCTGACTTATTCTGTTCATTCCTTTAGACTTATTTTCTTAATCGACTTCAATTAAATATTTTTTGTTCCCCGTTTTAAGTTATTTAAGGCTTCTGGTTTTGATTGTATATTTCTTTCTTCAAAAGATTGGGTCAATAAAATTTAATTATATTTTTATAAAAACTTTTTGTTTCGTCAAAAAATAAATAGCAAATAAATGATAAAAAATTAAATGACCCACTGAGTCACTACCTCTATAATGGTCAGGTGAAGACTGAGGCCAAACCACATCGGCGACAGGTGACAGATGTTCAGTATAAGAATCATATGATACCAATACAGGTGGCAGTGGAGGTACGATATTTAACATTCATAATTCTAAAATCTGTATTTAAATCTAATATGATCTAAAATCTAAAATCATCCACAAATTTCTCAATTTCACTAAAATTATCCATATAATGTCCAATAAGATGTTAATTTGGCAGAAACCAGACACCTACTCCAAGAAATGATCCCACTCGAATACAATAGTTTCCCAACTTTTTTTTTTTTTATTGAGATCCACTATCAGATCCAGTAAAGGATCCACGAAAAAAACCTAGGATTTCATATGGTCTTACTTCGAATCTACTGTGAGTAGCAAAAGTTTTCGTACACATACTAAATTCACTAAAATACGATTACTTTTAATTGTATTTAATTGTACGATTACTTACGTTGTAGAAAATATTTTTTTGGACTATTTTATATTCATTCTCATTCACGTAAGAGACAGGTAATAATTTAAAAAAATATATATATATATATATATGGAAAGTATTTATATATTTTCTCTGTAAATACAATAAAATTGTTTAAACTGACTGCAGCAAAAGTTTTCGTACATCATCAAATTATCTCATTTTATCCCTTAAATGCTTACGGTCTGATTTACAGAAGTTGACTAGTTGTTAATCCTATCTCTTTCTAGCTATGTAGAGACATAGAAAGGAAGGATATGAGGGCAGAGTAAATAGAAAAGAAAAAAACATTTATAACTAAGAAAAATAGATTTGAATGTTAAAATTCTTTAAAAAACATTTAAAATAAAACTCCAGACTACTAGAATGACGTCCAGTTTGTTTACGAAAGGAAATTTAATGTGCAAGGATCAGATAGATGAATATTACTCCTATCCTATTTACTCTGGCATGAAATCCATTTCTTCCGAGGTCTCTTCTAATAGTTTTAGATCCTTCAGATGGTCCGAAATCCGAAATTTACTTTCATTGCTATCTTTCTGGCCGATATTTTGAAGCCAGCATTACCTTTTCTCATCTTATCTCATCTTAAACTCCTCTCGTCTCGGTGAGAGCAAATTCTTGGACATACCCCTCGTCTAGCTTGTAGCCGTTTTAATACGTTTGGTTATGTATTGGACCGTTGAACGAGGTATATTAGTCATCGAACAAATCTGGACGTACGAATATCGCTGTTATCTTAGGAAAAGTAAGTGTAACCGTTATTGAATAGATGTATTCTGAATATCGGGCCACGGCTGCTAATACATCACTGTTTGAGTAGCACCGATGAGAACATAGCTAGAAAACAGCAGGATTACCAACTAGTTAACTTATGTACCTCACATCTTCAGTATTTAAAGGATTAAATGAGATAATTTGATGCTGTACTTTGCTGCAGTCAATTTACACTTTTTTTTTTTTATTTACAGACTTAACACATAAATATTTTCCATATTTTGGGGTTTTTAATTATTAAGTGTGTTTCTCAAATAACTGAGGTTGAATATGAAATCATAGCTTTCGACTACTTTAAAATTTACTAAACATAGTGAAAACATCCAACTAATTGAAAAAGTCTCATTTATATGACAGTAATTAGAAATATTTTGACAAATGCTCTAGAGCTTTGGGACAGTGATAAGCATTCGATTCGTCTCTTATCGAAATATTATAATCCAAAATACTTCGAAAAATCTTCGATAGTCTTTATTATGTCATAAATAATATTGTCTATAATGATCAAGTTGTCCTATATGTTGATGATGAGATCCTACTTTAAGCCCTCTCATCCTACGTTAAGCCCTCTAACCAGTCGAATCCACTAGTATATGACCAATGGAAGGGAAGGATCCTTGGAAGCCTCTTTTTATCCAATTGAATGATATTCGATTCCTACCGTCATTTTCTCGGTGTTGGAGAATGTTTCATATGTTTTCAATGATCGGATCGTGAAAGTTTCCGCTTGTTATGATAGATAGAGTACATTGGCTGTCCGTCAGTATTCTAATAGTTTTACCGTTTGTTCTTCACATTAAGGATTAAATTGTCGACTGCCAGTCGTTTTTGACTTCTTCAACATTTACTGGACAGACGATCAAACCTTCCTATCAATCACGAGTCTCATGTAAATGACAGTAATTAGGCTTATTTGGATATACGGAGTTGAGATTGAGGGCTCCATGAAGACTTTAAATTCTTCTCGTATGCAATCCTTGCAATTCAAAATCCTTCGTAAAATCTTCAATACTCCTTATAATGTCAAAAAAAGATGAGCTAGGAACTTTTGTTGAGGAGTTACCAACGGGTAGTTGCAAGTTTGACATGCCAATAATTCAGTTTCACTAATTTAATTATTGTATTATTGTACAGTTGTAAATATGAACCTATAGAATAGTAATATTTATAATTCTTGCCATTGAAAACCCAAATATAAAATGAAACAAAAACCCAATTTGCATAAATTTCATAATTACACTTATCTTAGCGTGATTATTAACTTATCCATAACGATCTCAAAGTAACAAGCCTCCCACTCGAATCCCGATAACCTTCCGAGGCTTTTAAATAGAAGATGGCCGAGGGATCTTCTCATATAGAACTTTTTAGTGCTACCAATGCGTTTTTTGCTTTACAAGTTTTAAAATGCCAATAATTCATTATTTTATACGTTTATTATAATTTTATAATCACTCCATCAAGAACCTTCAAGGGTTGGCATGGTAAATGTGTTTTTTTTATTTGTATGCCATTTATTTTTATCATTTGTCTCTGAACTTTCTCCAGATTATTAGGCATTATAATTTTCAGTAGGCATATCGAGAAAAAAATCTGGACTATTTAATAGGCGTTTCAATTAAAACTCATAAGGCTATCCTTCCTTACTCGTAGAAGTTCCATATCACAAAAACTTCAGCAGAGATAATTTTTAGTTTAATATAATTTTAAATTTCTATTCATCCATAGAACAGGACACTTGATAAAATCGAAAATATATTTTAATATTATCCACATACCAGACTTTAAACTCAAGAAAATGCTCCAACATTTACTATACAAGCGTTCAAAGCTCCCAAAAAATTAAAAAGACTTTATTAGACCCATTTGGTGATACGCAGTTGAGCTTTAGGACTCTACTAAATCTTCCGATCCTTACAAACCAAAATCCTTCGTATAATCATCAATGCTACTATGTCACAAACAAACTTATTTATGAAGATCTTAATGTTACGTATGCTGCTGATTTAGCCCAAACCAGATACCTACCCTTTCAGAACTAACTCCATACCCACTCAAATCCACTAGTCTACCCACTTGCCGTCTGAAATGAAGATGACCAAGAAACCTAATGTAGAACTATTGAAGTGCTACTAGGGAGTAGTTCTTTACATGACATTGTAATAATTTTTCTCAAATTTACTTCTATATAATGTATACAGTTTTAAATATAAATAAATATTTTCCATTTCCTAGAAATCGCTATCCTCTATATTGAACAGAGTTATTGAAATTGAGATAGAGCTATTCTATTGAGACTAATATTGTCCATAGTGATTCTATTTGAATAACCCCCCTCCCCCCCGGATATTGGTGATAGTCAATTTAGGGCGGTATTGGGGCGGGCAGGGAGCAGTAATTACCAAGAAGACCCCCTCCCCTCTCCCCCACGTTTTATTATACACCAATCACCAGTGAACCATTCATTATTTATAACTCAATTATCTGTAGCCGATCTGGATTTTATCATCGTATTTTAAAACCTTTTATAATTTATAAAAAAAATTAAAAATAGAGTTATATCAAGAAAATAAGTAAACATTTAATATAAAAATCAAATTTATCACGATTTCCTGGCAAATTAGAATTAATATGAAACATAAATATTACCTTATTGCTTGAACTTTTTTATATATGGATTAGGATATTTAATGATAATTAAAAGTGCTTTCCTTACATATTCAGCGTTCCAGAGTAAATGTACGGTAAGGTGCTCCTCAAGGATCCTCCCAGTCACCAATCCTATTTTCTACCTATATCAATCCATCACCCAGATTTATTCACCATTCCAAGAATCACCTATATGAAGACGACCTTCAAATCTACTTATCTTTCCATCCTTCAGATACCCCTGAGGAATATTGTAAGCTTCAGGAGGACATTAATAACATCAACCGCTGGGCAGTGAAGAATAAGTTACGTATAAATCCAAAGAAAACTAAGGCTATCCTCATCGGTTCAAAACACATCCTTAATGCCCTTCCTTACTATCCATTACTTAACCTCAATAACCTCCCATTCAGTTCCAAAACTCTATTTAAAACTTAGGGAGTTACCTTCGATCAACACCTGTCCTGGAACAACAATATCCCCCAAATTACCAAAAAAATACATCTTAATCCTAAAGTACCTGTCAACTTCTAGTGTTCTCTCTTTTTTTCCCCTGGCCTTGATTACGGTTGCTAGGCTTACGGGGGAATGTCTGGTGATCTCGAGATGAGACTGATGAACTGTTTCATTACTTTTATCTTCGGGATCCCCAGGCGGTCACATGATACTTGCCGATTTATCAGCTTGGGTGGTTATTTCCTGGATTCCAATCTCTAAAAATCAAATAAAAACCTTCCTATATTCTTCACCTAATAACTCTGCGATCTTCTATCCACTTCCTAAACACTAGATCCCAACCTTTTAACCTGTATAACCCGTCACATAAAACTGCTTCATTTGAAAAATCCTTCATCATTCGTGCTACCTCCTTCCGGAATTATTTTTATTTCTTAAAAAGTTTTTCTCCTTTAAAAAAAAAAAAAAAATGTAAGGCTACAGAAAAACGCCTAAGGGAACACTTTTCACATATAAATATTTGCACGTCGTTAAAGACTACTTCAACATTAACCAAACAAACGTTCAAAGCTCCCAATTGATTACAAAAGACTCCTATACATGACTGTGATTAGACCTATTTGGAGGTACGGAGTTGAGCTTTGGGGCTCCACTAAACCATCCAATTCATCTCGTTTCCAGTCCTTACAATCGGAAATCCTTTGAAAAATCCTCAATGCTCCTTATTTTGTAACCAATCAAGTTATCCATAAAGATCTTTATGTTCTATATTTTGCTGAATTAGCCCCAACATTTCATAGTAAGCTCCATAAGCACTCAATTCTACTAGTTTCTCAACTTACTTCCCACACCATGTGGGAAGTAACATTCTAGTGTAGAATTTAATTGAAAGTGGTACTGATGAGTAGTTCTATTCAAGTTTTGACATGTTATTGTAATCGTTATCAACACATTTACTTGATGTATATATTTTGTACAGTTGCAAATTTCAATAAATGGTTATAAGAAAATATATATATATTTATAATATAAATTTTAATAATGTTAAAAAATTTCCAAATCTACTGATGAACTGCAATTTAAAGAAAAGGAAAGTATTTAATGAAAACTTTCAACTGACGCCCCAGAGAAAAATCAAAGTTGGGGGAGAGAGAAGGGTGGGTTAAAGGAGCCGAATACTAGCAGCCATAGGATGGCAGGTTGGAAGTCTCCCTTACTTCTAATTGGAAAGCTAAGAATTTTCCAGGAGCGAATGGGTCGGGCTAAGGTAAGAAGGCTGAATAAAGAGGGAAGAACTTTGAGAAGGGGAGACAAAGGACCGGTTCTGGAATACTTTCCTTTCTTCAGGAACGAACGGATTCCATACAATATCCAGAAGATATTTATGCCGTTTATAATAAAGTTTGCTGAATGGGCGGGAACCTTTTGTCGTCAACTTTCGCTCTCTCGTTGGCCCTCACTTATTTTTCACACCCCCCACCTTCAACCCTTTTATAAACAGCCCTTTTGTTTTAATTGAGCGTCAACCTCCTCCCCTTTTGGATTCGTCTTTTTCAAATTACCCGGAATGAGTAATAGCTAATTGAAGTTTATCTAACATTAGTCCGGTACCTCCCCTGTTCTTTGGAAGAAGCGCCTCTGGAAAAGTCCTAACAATAATCTGTTGAGAGATCGGGAAGGTGAAAAGAAAATTTTAAAAATTACGAAGTAATTAATTTATCAATGGTTCGACCAGAACTCTTAGTTGTAAAATTAAAGGGTATTAAAATTAATCCTCCGGCCGACGCACAGTGGGCCGAAACGGTCAAAAATTGGAAAAAACCTCATATTATATAAACGAGTCGTCCTATAAGCTTGTAATTTTGGTATCATACATTGCACGAGGTTACCCAATATTAATAAATAAATTACTTATCTCTGAATCACTAGGATGCAAATAGGATTTTTTACGTATCTGGGGAAATTATTTGATAAGACGAAAAGATGATATTTTGCAAAAAGTAACGACCCACCTTTTGTCCATAGATATCAAAAGGGTTTTAAATTCAACCGCGAACCCAATCTACAGGTATATTAGCAGTTTTAACATTGGTGAACCAGAAAAATATTTATCATTTAAAGTTGGCTTTACATCAAGGTCATCAAGCTGTACCTGAAGAACGCAACCATTGCATTTGAAGGAAACAAAAATTGTACTTTCTGTGAACTCCTCCTTATATTTATTTTTTCTATAATTTATTTTTATGTTGATTCATGTATTTGTATATAATAAGTGTGTTTTCATTTTATATATTCTTTCCCTTTGTGTAAATAGATTTAGAATTGTCTGAGAATGTACTAGACTCACAATTGTACAAGATTTTTCATTTATAAACAAACTTATTATATATCTATTTCATGTAGTGCTAAATTTAATGAAACCATAATCAGCTGCATCAGATAATCAAAAAGGGTCAATATATATGAAATAAATAAATAAAATAAAATAAAAAATAAAAGTTTAGCGTATATGTATATGTATATGTATGTGTATATGTATATGCTATATAAACAGGTGAATCGAATGAAACCATAGCAAATATGACCGAAGCCGGGATTATAACACTGTTTCTCAGATACCCGTACTTCAATTGAACCCCCACAGAGGGCCTAGTTCGGTGAAGTTTTTTTTGGAAGATAAGTTAGATTTACGAGACAAGTTACATTGAAAATTCCTGGCAGTTGAGTTTATGCCTAAAATAATAAAATAAAAATCGTCCATAAACCAGTAAATATAGTGGTGTTTAAAAGGTTTTGCAAAATTTTGGTAAACAATTCAGTCTCATGAAAAATTATTTTAAAACAAATTCAAAATCGTGTTATTTTCTTAACTCTAGAAAAGGGCAACTTCAAGGACGTGTACAGATCCTGATAATGAAATAATCGAAAAATCAGTTGTACAACCTTATCTACATTTTTTTGTATTCAAAAATAATGAAAAAAAAATTTATAAATAAACGAATTTTAGGGTTTCTTTCCATTCTAGGCCCACTGTGCGACGCAAAGGATCATATGCTCTCAGAAGAATTTTTGGCCCAGTAAACGACTATGGAAATTGGAGAATAAGGTGGAAAGAATTGGAAGAGCTGTTCGGGGAACCGAATATAGTGGTGGTCATCAAGGAAAGAAGGTTGCGGTGGCTGGGACATGTCCAACGGATGCCCGACGAGAGGCTGGCGAAGAGGATGATGAATGATAGACCAGATGGTACCAGATTAAGAGGAAGGCCTAGAATAAGGTGGCAGGATAATGTGGAGGCGGACCTGAAAAATCTAGGAATAAGAGGATGGCGAAGAAAAGCTATGGATAAACTCCAATCGTCAACTCTTCCGCGTGAGGCCAAGGCCCATCTAGGGCTGTAGAGTCTAGCAATAAATAAAAATAAATATAACTACATAAAAAAAAAAAAAAATTAGTAAATGTGATAACAACGCTCATAATAATAAGCAATTGCTTGTGAAGCAACGACCCACTAGTGGCACTTCGGTAAAAGTACTACATTAGGAGTCTCTTTGCTAAAGTTTACAAAACAACTGGATTTATCTGTACCAAATTTTAACACCATCTTCATAGGAAGGTTTAGCATGAATTATATTTACAATAATAATAATTTAAACTTACCATGAGAAAAACGAGTTTGGCCACATGGTCATATTCTTTTATGGTTAGAAATTTAAATCCAATCGTATGAAATCGATTAAATTATTTCTGCCAAATAAAAATTAATACCAAATTAAAATTTCGATCCTATGCTTTTTTATATTGTGTGCAAAACTATGATTCGTGGGGTTTTCAGCTGTAATCAATGACAATGCTGTCCATTATCCCCAATTTCTTTATAGTCTATGTCTATCTGCATTAAAATTAAAAATTGGATGTCTGATTATGCTTTTACGTAATCTCCAAACACTTGATTATTTCAATTTTAACCAGATTAAAAATTATCGCTAAGTGAGAAAATACCATTGAAGAAACACTGCTCAATTGCATACTTCAATACAAGAATTTTATCGATAAACACTTCAACTGTTGGTTAATTTTATCTAAGTTCTTAACTAATGAGAGTGGGTAAAGCCGCGACAGGAGATGCTAGTATAAGATATAATTATCTACAATGATCTTAATATTATGTTGCTGATATGGCCTAGATCAGATACTATTATTTTTTTATAATAAAATCTATAGCCATTCACAGCTCTAGACTCTCAGCTTTCCATTCGAATGCACTACCCCTAGCCTTGCTATGTCTCACCGTTGAGCCTAGAGTCCATATGAGGAGAGCCGCATAAATCTGATTTAGTTTTCTCTTAAATTCTAAATGTTGCATTTTTTTAATCGTTGAAAGCTTTAACAAAAAAATATAAAACCTATTTGAAATTAAAACTTTTATAATGTATTACAAAATGAAAAAAATTTGGAGACCACAAGTAATAGGATTTGTCGCGTAACATTGTTGAAGAATTGCTTTTTATCATATAAGGCCATGGGTTGCAACATGTCTTCAAAAATTCAGTTTTTTCATTCCCATTTGAATTTCTTCCCTTCCAGCTCCAGGGAGCAGTTTTAGATGAACACGGAGCACGATTTCATCAAGAGATAGCACAAATTGAAAAAAAGGTATAGCGGTAAATGCAATGAGAAGATGCTTGCCGACTACTGTTAGACAGTACAACAGGAGACACGTGATGTAGAGTACAAAAGGAAAATATACATTATGCTCAGTATTAAATATTATTATTTTATATATTACTGTTTTTCACCAAAAAAAGTATTATAAAAATATATGAAAAAAGTGCTACTTCAGTTATTGTTTTTTTAAACAACATCCAATCTTTAAAAAATGATGCTTGCCGGAATTTTTCATCTTCAGATTTGAATTCAGAACACATGCAAATATAAAAATCAGGAAAAATTTTCTCTAAGGAGCGAAATTATATTATTTTTTGCAGAACTGTGTTATCAATCAACTCCTTAACCAGTCAAACCCAATAATATTTCAAATTATTCCTATTCTATTCCCGATGATCCTTTAAGGCGCTGGGAAAGAAGAATTTTTCGTGACATAATAGAACTAAAATTGAAGTGTTATCAGTGAACCAACCAGTATAATCATTTAAATTTTCTTATAATCGTTGTCTACAAAGTATATGTCAGCTAGGTGTGTTTTGTACAATTTTAAATTTCAATTATTAAAAAGAAAAAAAATAGTGTTAAAAGAATGGATGTATAAACCAACTGATGATATGTATCTTACAGAAATAAAACATGAAATTAAAAACCACTTAATACACAACATGGTACCTGATAAAATAATAAATAAAATTTGGTATAAAAACAATAATAAAACAAAAATAACATCATATAAAACAAATAGTAATAATAATAATATCAAAGATAAAATAATAATAAAAAATAAAAATGTTAGTAATACAGATAATATCATAACCAGCAAAAAAATCAAAATAAACGAAAAAAAGAAAATCACGGATTTTTATCTGAATAATAAACAAAATACAGAAGAAGTATAGAATATAAATAAGAAAGATAATACAATTGATATAACGCAAAAATTATCAATTATAAATATAAAACTATTAATTAATAAAACTACAATAGGGTAAAATACATAGCAAAACTAACAAGACAAATAATCAGCACTTTTAATAGTGACAATTTTAAAATTAATGTTGCCTTATGTAATAATAACAAAATTAAAAATATAATAAAAAACAGAGACGGGACAGACAAATAAATTGTAAAAATTGTGAAAAGCACTGCATAGGCGAAACAAAACGAAACTTAAAAAAAGAATAAATCAAATCAAATACGACTGCAACAGAATTAATAAAAAATATAATAATAATAAAACTGATCTTTGTGAACATGCACAAAAATTAAAACACGAATTCGATTTTGAAAACACCACAATATTAAATCATGAATATAAAACACACAACATAAAATTATTAGATTCAAATTATAAAACAGATATTGATAAAAATCTGAACCAATTACGCTAATATAATAAAAAAATTAAAAATATAATTTAATTAAATCAAACAGTTTTTATAAAATATTTATATAAAATAATGAAAATTGAAAAAGTTAAATAATAAATAATAATAAAGCTTTATTAGAAACAATGCAACATAAATAAAAATATTGATTGGTTTATATAATCACAATATTAAATAGTCTTAGTAGATAATAATAAGACCATCAAATAAACAAGTAATGAACATTGCTCAGTAAAATGGCTGGTAACATGGACATAAAATAGACAGTGTGAAAATAATCACAGATTAAGAGGTGAATGACATATTGTATATAACTGTAAAACTATTGGTATAATGATATAGATTAATGTATATAATGGAACATTTTTTCCGAAACATGTAGCTACATATATTAAATATAATGGGAGTTATGCCAGATAAAGACTTGAAGAATGGATGTATCTTTGGTAACCTTTTGTTATAATTTAATTTTAGGCATCTAATGTATTAGATAAAAAATATCTTTGTATAATAATTTCATAATTAAGTATCCCGGAACTATCGCTATCGTCAGCAGTAGGATTCGACTTTCGGACATGGATTTTTGATACCGAATCGGTGGAAACGAGAATCGATATTTAGAATCGAAACATCCCTGATCATAAAGCTAACGACTGACGATATTGAACCACTGCTCCAACAAAGTGGTCAAATCCTCATTCCTCTTGCGATCGACTCCGACGCTTCTCTTTGAGTTTCATATTTATCAATGACATCCCAAATCATCCTACCACTGTCCTCACCACTTACCATACGCTCATGTGTGTTATCAGTAAACAATGATCCCGTCATTGCCTCTCATCCCACAATCTCACCAAATAGCCTTTACCCTTCGTCGTAAACCTACGACTTCCTGTCCTACAGTATCCTTTAATGATATTCCACTAATCCCTGTTGAACAGATCCGCTACCTAGGACTCCACTTGGACAAACGTCTTACTTGGAATCCACATACAAGACTAAAAAGTCAAGAAACTGCCCGTCGTTACAGACTACTTCAACATTTATTAGGCAAACGTTCAAAGCTCCCAATTAATTACAAAAGACCAATATACATGACTGTGATTAGACCTATCTGGACGTACGGAGTTGAGCTTAGGGGCTCCACTAAACCATCCAATTCATCTCGTATCCAATCCTTACAATCCAAAATCCTTCGAAAAATCCTCAATGCTCCTTACTTTGCCACCAATAAACTTATCCATAAATGTTCCACATGTTGTTGATTTAGCCCAAACCCCCTAAAATCCCCTAATTTCTCAACTTGCTTCCCACTCCATTCCCGACAATCCTCCGAGGCGTCTGAAAAGAAGATGACCCAGAGACATTCTAGTGTAGAATTTTTATTAAAGTGCTACTGATATAAAAAAATAATATTTATCAATAACTCTTTCCTGTTAACTTCCATTTCAATAATTTTATAAGAATCGATAAAAAGTTATTTTGGACACCAGGAGGGTTGGAGCAGTTGTTCGATGTCTTCAACTTAATCATAAATAATGGGATTTAATTAAATAATTAATTAGAGGGGATGTTATCAACTTCCCTTCGTTGAATATGGAACAATAAAAAGCATTTTTTCTCCAGATCACCATACACTGGGCGGAGTTTCGACTCCTTTCATGCCCCTTCTCTTTAGACATGTTATTTTTTTTTATTCTTAGGTGCAAAGAGATGAAAGTAACTGGGCTAAATATGATATTCAATGCCCGGTATTCAAATACAAAAGGTACAAAGGTAGAAAAATCCTCACAGTCTCAGCAAGTCCGTTTAGAATAAAAAAAATAATTGAATGAACCTTTTGAAATATAAAAAAGGAAAAGAAAAGGTAGAAGAGAGAATAAAAGAGTAATGATATACTATTGTTGTGTTGAAGTGGGGGTAAGGGGACACCTCGATGGCGGCCGCCCCACCACTGTCAGTGTAGCCTTTATCTCTTGATGTATTCGGCTCCTCCCCCCCCCCCCCCCCCCTCCAGCTGTTAGCCGCTTTGTGGTCCGAGGGGTAAGCTACCCATTTTACCACAACTGTACCCGACCACTATATAGTGTAATAGTTTATATGTGAGACAAAGAGAAATAAATTTTTCTTTGTATGAGGATATTTTATATCAACATCCAGAAATCTGATTTTTATAGCGCGATCCCTTGCATACGAGGAAAATTCTAACCATCTATAATTAAAATTATAAAAAAAATAGGTACCCTTACAGAAGCGGAGCTCCAGCAGCTTAACGCGCCCAGAATACCTTTTATCGATTCTAACCTTCTCCCGATTTAGGCTTGTTTTATATTATCCGGCACGACACGTAGCGTATCAGACATGGCACGGTCAGACAAATACATGGTGTATTTATATTATCAGACACAGCGGGTTCCAGCACGTACCGGGAGCACAGGCGAAGCGGAGATTTTTTTTTTTAATGACTTTTTGTTTATAGTATATTACTTCATTCTAGTGTTTAGTCATTAGGTTTAGTCCAGAGGTGTTATTTGTCCAAGACAAAAAGATAAAAAAAGTCAAGAAAGCATGCACTAAATGTAAAAAACCTACATGTCCTGAACATCGAGTAGAAATTTATACAAATTGTTTTGATTAGATTTTTTTTCATAATTGCATATGTTAAATTTCTTTTTTTATATTCTTATATTAATATAAAATGGCCAATGTGTTACTCCTTACGCACTCAATTAATTTTTCAACATCCAGTTTTGCAAAAAACAAAAACAAAAATGGAATCAAAATTGGGCAAAGTCAGTGCAGTACTCTGACTCCGACTGTCGGAGTCGGAAAGTAATTTATACTACGAAAAAGACACCTTAAGACACGGTCCGGCTCCGACCAAATATTCTTTTCGATAAATGTCTTAAGGTCTTGTCTGAAACGTGCCGTGTCTTGCCGGATCCGATCCGCTGTATATACGCAGGCACTACAAAACCAACTATACTAATATTTGTCTTGTCTGAAACGCTACGGTCCGCTACGTGTCGTGCCGGATACAATAAAAAAACCTTTATTTTGGTGTTTTAATCGCTACTTTTTGTGGGGAAAAATTATACTCCTTAATTTATGGAGAAACACTAAATTCATGCCCAAACTAATATTAAATTCGATTTTTAACTTTTGATATTAAAATGAGAAATAATAAAATAATGAAGTGGAAATAAGATAATATCGAAATAAAAAACACTCAATTTCAATGTTGAATTATTTGAAATTTCGTCTTACTTGGCAAGTACCGTAAACGTAACATTTTTCACGCAAAACCCTCTAAATTAAATACAATTCTTTTTTTGGTAACGGTTGGCTTATGACGGCGCGCCCAGAATACCTTTTATCGATTCTAATCTTCTTCCGATTTATTTCGGTAATTTAGTCGCTACTTTTCGAGGAGAAAGGTTATTCTCCTTTATTTACGGAGAAACTTTAAATCCCTGTTCAAAGTAATATTGACTTCTGTTTACTTTATGATATTAAAATGAGAAATAAGAAAATAATGAAGTGGAAATAAGAAAATATCAAAATATAAGACACTAATTCAATTTTGAATTAATATTATATTAAATCAGAATTAATATAATGCTAAACCACCAGCAATGTTAATTCCTGATAAATTTTGTGATGTGAGGGAAGTGTAAATAACAAATTATAAATATTTAAAAGACAGAATCCTTAAGTATTAATTTGGCATAACTCCTATTTATTTAACATTTTTAGCTAAATGTTTCGGAGAAAATGCTCCATCATCTTCTAAACTTTTTAAAAATACATTATTCTATAACATTACACCAATAGTTTTACAATTATATTATATCTTATTTACCTCTTAATCTGTGATTATTTTCACATTGTCCATTCTCCATGTTATAAGGGATTATATAATATAAGACAGAATCCTTGTTGAAAGTTATGATGTTAATTTCTGCTATATTTTCTCAAGGGAAGTGGAAATAAGAAAATATGAAACGTATGATATAATTTCTCACAGTTATTTTTAGAACGATATTTTTTATTGAATTAATTATACAATCTGTCTCACTTCAGGACAATAAGTATTATGGACGACGAAGAATCCATTCACGAAATATGCATACTGAAATTTTATCACTAAAATTGATACAACAAATAAAAATATATAAAACACTAAATCCATGTACAAATTAATGTTCTTAAGTTTTGTAACACTTTTACACATTAGATAAGAGGAAATAAGAAAACATGAATTGAAAAAAAAACACTTAATCCTTTATGAAACTCGTTTTGTTAACTTTTCTGTCACTTATTTAGATTTAAGAAGACTTAATATCAACATAACACACAAAACACAAACCAAGTTGAAACTATAGAAGTGATTGTTTACATATGAGGTTATAGGAAAGAACTATCGATAAATGTAAACTCGAAATGAAGCGTAAGGATCGAACTGGTCGGTTTAGCGCGGGTCAAGCCAGTTTGGTGGCGCCTCATAAGCCGACCGTTACCTTTTTTTTTTACAATATCGATCGTTTTCCTTATTATATATAATTGATGTTTTCCGTTATAAAGAGTTTTCCCTTATTCAATGAGGTCCTGATAACGCCGAATAAAGGGGAATCTACTGTATAACATTTTTTTTTGTGTATAAAAAACAAAACAAAATGTTTCCTTATAATGTTAAAATTTACTGGCAGCCAAAACATTTCACCCGATTGACATTTTCAATTTCTCGGCTAAACGTTTCATTATTTTTTTTAATTCCTTAAATTATTTAATCATCACAAAGGAGACGTATCATGACTATTGAAAAAAAATTATTAAAAAAAAGAAAGCAGAACTATAAAGAAAAGAGCAAGAAATTTTAAATTTACGAAATTTTTTATTAATAAGGTTTATATTCGCCCCTTGTGGTACATTCGATGGGTTGCATGTGATTTGGAATAAATTCATGATGAATATGCCCCATCTAATGCAAAACTGTAATGAATCATATTAATTTAAAATATTGTTATTTTAATTTTTTTTTAAATACTGCTTGTTTTAATTTAATAAATGTTTTTAATGTTCCTAATACGTTTTATGGTAATTGTTCGGATCGGCGACACCACCAAACTGCCATGACCCGCCCTACTCCGACCAGTTCGATCCTTACGCTTCACTTCATGTTTACATTTTTCGATAGTTCATTCCTATAACCTCACATGTAAACAATCACTTCTACAGTTTCAACTTGGGTTGTGTTGTTTAGTTTGTTATATTGATATTTAGACTTCTTAAATGTAAATAAGTGAAACAGAAGTTAACAACACGAGGATTAAGTATTTTATCAATTCATGTTTTCTTATTTCCTCTTATCTTATGTGTAAAAGTGTTACAAAACTTAAAAGATCAATTTGTACATTGATTTGGTGTTATACATATTTATATTTGTTCTATCAATTTAAGTGATAAAATTTAAAACTTGTAAAAGTATTACAAAACTTAACAAGATTTATTTGTACATGGATTTGGTGTTATATTGGTGATAAAATTTCAGAATACATATTTTGTGAATGGATTCTTTGTCATCCATATTACGTTTTGTCCTAAAGTGAGACAGATTGTATAATTAATTCAATAAAACATACCAGTTTATAAATAAATGTGAGAAAGTATATCACAGGTTTCATGTTTTCTTATTTCCACTTCCCTTGAGAAAATATAGCAGAAATTAACATCGTCACTTTCAGCTAGGATTCTGTCTTATATTATATAATGGCTTATAACATGGAAAATTGACAATGTGAAAATAATCACAGATTAAGAGGTAAATGACAGATTACTATATAATTGTAGAACTATTGGTATAATGTTATAGATTAATGTGTTTTTAAAAAAAATTAGAAGCCTGATGATGGAACATTGTCTCTGAAACATGTAGCTACAAATGTTAAATAAATAGGAGTTATGCCAAATAAATACCTAAGGATTCTGTCTTTTTTATATTTATAATTTGTTATTTTCACTTCTCTGACAGAAAGTTCATCAGGAATTAACTTTACTGGTGGTTCAGTAGTATATTAATTGTTTATTAAATTAATAGTAATTCAAAATTGATTTAGTGTCTTATATTTTGATATTTTCTTATTTCCACTTCATTATTTCCATATTTCTCATTTTAATATTAGAAGGTAAACAGAAGTTAATATTACTTAGAACAGGGATTTAGAGTTTCCCAGTAAATGTTGGAGAATAACCTTTCCCCTCTAAAAGCAGCGACTAGAACATCGAAATAAATCGGAACAAGGTTAGAATCGTTAAAAGGTATTCTGGGCGGGTGTAGGGGTTGGTGTCGCCGATCCGAACAATTACCCGTTTTATATATCATGGTTAAAGAATATGGGGATATAAAAAACTCATGAAAAATTAAACTTTTAGCCAAAAAAAAAATTGGGTGGAATTTTTGATTGATTTGTAATGTACAAAAATAATATACTTTGTTTCACGGATCGACTATTGACACCCAGTAACAAGGCGTTAACAACGCGATAAGAGAAAACGCCAGAAATCATCAACTACAATTAGAAAAACATATCGATCATATAAAAAAAAACTGTACTACGGTTAGAAGGTTTTTTCGTGGACAGTTTGTACAAGACGTAATATCACATCAACATTGTAACTTTGTTTTCCTTTATAGAAAACATTTTAAGAGTGTATATATATACGTGTATTAACAAATTATAGTTAATTATAAATTGTTGATTGGATATTATTTAGTTCATATTCGTATGTATGTATGTAAAGAAATATTGTATTACTGCTTTATTTATTGTGTTATGTAATACAAATTGAGTTATACGTAATTACTCGCAAATATACAAATGGTACAAAAGATAAACTAATAATTAAACATTATTTTAATGGTATAGATTTAATTTCATTTTTGTGGATACATTTTATTTTATTTCTATAAATTTTAAACTAATACTGTAAGGGTGCGCGCCGGTAAAGAGAACAACGGATAAACGAAATGCAACTGTAGATTTCTTAATAAATGTCTGGAGAAAAAAAAAAATTAAAAAAGATACAAATCTAAAATATATTACTTCTAATTATTAAAACTTATGATAGATTTCAAGAAATGTATTAGTTTCTTTCATTATCTTAAATGTCTTTGTTCAATTGATTTTTCCCGTTTGAACACTCTTTTTTTTCACATTATTTTTTTAATAATAAAAATAAAATGAATAATAATTTATGAATTTCATATTTAACACAAATAGTCTTAAGTCGGCTGTACATTATTGGTTTATATATGCTGGGTATGTTTATATTAGTTTTTACTAAATAAAAATGTTTTATATTATATATGATATCTCTAGAACCGGAAAATGTTGGATAATTTAATCTTTATAAGTTATAGTTTAGAGAATTCAGTAATATTCACAAATTATAAATAATATAATAGAATTTATAAATATATTATATAATAAAATATTTATATAATATTTAATGAGTTTTTCATAAGGAAAAAATGGAAAAAAAAAAAAAAAAAATTCGTAAAAAGCTTCTATAAAAGTAATTTGACTCGTTGGTTTATTTATAATTTGCATACAAAAATAATTCCAATTTATTATGTTAATTAGTGATGTGTCGGTTCCAATTTTTGTTTTTTATTTTCGTTAGTAGAGCAATAATGCTTCCAAAAAATCGATTCTCAATTCTCAATATCGATACCTCATTTTAAAAAGAAATTGCTTTTGGCTAATAATAATAAGAGAAAAAAAACAAACAATCCAAATGCTAAAAAAAACGAAATCTATTTAAAAAAAAACAATAATTATTCAAGAAATAAATTAGCAAATAAAATATTTTTTTTTTTTTTTTTTTTTTCTTCTAATCCCCTTTTATTTTTATTGATTTAAAATACAATAACAAACATTTAAATCCATCCCTTTTTCTGCACTTGGTGCATTTTAAGGGAGTTGAAAATAACAAATATCATTTATGATATAATAATTATAAATTAATTACGATTCATAAAAAGGAAAAAAAAAATAATTTTAACAAATTTTTATTTAAGAAGGTATATATTCCACAGGTTCTGGGTTTCATTTATTACTTAAGAAATCGCAAATGTTATAAAACCTTCAAGTAAACACTGTATTTCTAAGATAGCATATTTATTGATTATTTTAATAAGAGTATAAAGGCTTGAAAAACAGTATGAACATGTAATAAAATTTAAAAAAAATCTTTATTCTGGTATTAAAAAAATCCCATTAGGATAACAAAAAAGTATTTCAAAAACGAGCTATTGCCTGGCAGCATTTATTTCGTCAGTGCTGAAATATCCTGTTTTTTTTTTGTTTGTTTTATTTCATTTTTCAATAGCGAATACATATATGTCTTTAACTATTGCAACTTTGGCTTGCAGTATTGCTACTTGATATTTGAAGGGGATTGTTTTTTATTTTGCTACCAAGCAGTTTTGATCTGGTACATGAAAAATAGGTCTGTTATTAAAGATGAAAAAAATATCCTATTGTTCCTAGAATTCGACATTGGATCATAGTTTCTCGGTACCTATTCTTTTTTTTCAAGAACCGGTGGAATCGAAAATCTGAAATCGACAGATATAAATCAATGAGATATAATTGTAAAATATTTATATGTTTTTTTTTTTTTGGGTAGTTAATAGAGAATTTCTTCATGATAGACGGCTCTTTCAATGCACACATTTGGATATTATATTGATCAATTAAATCCTTAAAATAAAATCTCAATTTCTCCTTGCCTTGGGAAAACAATATATCATGGATATGTCCATCTCTAATCTTCTACTTTCCTCAATTTAAATTTTAGAATTAAAAGGATCAAAATTACTTGAATTAATAATTAAATTGAATTAACGATTATTCGAAATAATCAAAGTTGAGAGAAAATAGGCGTGTCAGACGTGAAATGTTTTCATTTTTTCAACAAAAAATATTATTCATTAAATATCTGATCAGATACTATTGGCTAATTTCCGATCCGAGTAACATTAACAGAGATAGAGTGTGTCGAAATGTTACATTTTTTGCAGTAAAAAAAAAAAGTTACACCAAAAAAGTATAGACCCTCACCAAAAGACATATGTCAAAAAACAATGGTTGCTATTGCCCACTAAAATCGAAATATTTACCAATTAAATATTTAAAAAATAAAATTAAGTAATTGAAATTTGAATGTAAATTATTTATAAATAATATCATTATTTACATTCCGAGAAAAAAAATTATACTATCGTTACTGCTTGGCTTTGATTTATATAATTTACATACGAACAAAAAAAAACTCTGATGTGATATACATAATCGATTTATAAACACGTTCCTATTATCGATATGTGCAATTAATTAATTCATAGTATTGTATTTAAAAAGAATGAATAAGGACTACAATCAGAACCATTCAGCTATTTTCCTATTTAAGCGTGGCACTATAGATTGAATCAGAGTGACGCGTGCCTTTAAGCTTTTGTGGCCAGGGGTTCAGTTCAAAACAGATGTGCTCTTCTGAATGGGCGGTTGAAGACACTTGGGATCTTTTATTACAATTAAAATGGGTGTGGAAACTTCTGATTGTCTTGAAAGTTTGAGACGATTTATATTTTTGTCGTTACTAATGAAACTATAAAATATATATATTAACAGAATATTTATAAAATACAACATAAAATTAAATAATTGAGTTGATGAAATGTATATATATACAAGGTGTTCAATATTCGAGGACCACCCCCATTTTTTTCCTCAGTTTTTGAAATTTTTTAAACAAAACTCTCAGGGTCTTAACTCTGTCAATAATAATAATGTTTCTTTTCAGGTTGTAGTCTGCTCTCCAACCTTCTCCAGTTCTTTTCCAGCGGCCCTAACTTTGGAATTCTTAATGGGATGTGGTACTTTTACGACGGATTTCGATTGAAAATTCGATTGTATACCGATGATTTTTTTTTATCCGGGGCACCGTTTCGCCACAAATCGCGAAAAATCATTTTAAGAAAATAAGCATTCTAAAACTGGTATTGAAAAAATAAAACAAACTTTGAACAAAAATCTGCTTATTTTCTTAAAATGATTTTTAGCGATTTGTACCGAAACGGTGCTCCGGATAAAAAAATTCACTAGTATAAAATCGATTCAAAATTTGATTTTCTATCGAAATCCGTCGTAGAAAATACCACATCCCATTTGGAATTCCAAAGTTAGGGTCGCCGGAGAAGAACTGGAGAAGGTTGAAGAGCAGAGTATAATCTGAAAAGAAACTTTATTTGACACAGTTAAGACCCTGAGAGTTTCGTTTCAAAATTTCAAAAACTGTGGGAAAAAAATGGGGTGGCTATATAAATATTGAACACCCTGTATGTACGTGTGTTTATTTTATGTATTGATATTTATAACTAAATTACATCAAATCACAGTACATCACCTTTACACTCAGACATGACTCTTGTCCACCTGTCTTCATTACTTACGACGAAATTCATTATTTAGGACTTAAATTCGATAGAAGAAACTTTTGTATCCAATACTTCATAAACGGTCGAACTTAAAGCTCCGACTTCGTAATACATACACTTACTTACTTATACCCATATGGACATAAGCCACACAAATATATGGGACTGCGAATAATACTAAAATACTAATCACTTACTTTAGAATATAAAATCCATGTAACATAGTGCTGATGTCTTGAAAAAAATAAAGATTGTATGTTTTAAAACTGAAGATGAATGTTTAGCATTCGAAACTAATCTTCTAATAAAATAATCCCAATAGAAGAGGTAATTAATTCATCAATCCTAATTTTACTTTTTGTATTTTAGGATTGATAAATTAAGTGCCACTTCTATTGAGATTATTTTATTAGAAAACTAGTTTCGAATGCTAAACATTCATCTTCAGTTCTAAAACATACAAAAATTTTTCAACACATCAGTACTATGTTACATAGATTATACATACTAAAGTTTTTTAAAAAGATAAGACAAGAAATCAAGCATAGGCACTCACCTTCGAGGTAACTAAAACACTGAATTTGTGAGAAGTAAAAGGGGGAGGCAGGTAGGTTGAGTTTTAGATTTACAATGGTGTTTCCCTTATGACTCACTGGGTTTTTTCGTTCCTATGGGAAACAAATTTAAAATGGGGCTGTTGGATATGTTAATCTGATCATTTAAACAAAAATCGGGATCGGTTTTAATGATTGTTATCATTGTTTAAATGATCAGATTAACATATCCAACAGCCCCATTTTAAATTTGTTTCCCATAGGAACGAAAAAACCCAGTGAGTCATAAGGGAAACAATATTAAACAAACAATATTCAAAAAAGAAAAATATGAACATAATTGAATAAAATATATTATTATTAGAAAATTATTTTTATTATTGCTTAATTAAAAAAAAAAAATAGGAGCCTTTTATCACTATTTTATATCATAAAAACACACTTAAATTTTACTAGATTAGTTATTAATTTCGAATTTTTTTAATGTATTTAGTTGCTGCCTGCCATTTTAAAGATAGCCCGTTCAACATGTAACTATGTATTTATGTATTCCTACAGCAATGTATGATATATTATTTCATAATAGCAGCTTACACTGGTGGTGGAATTGAATAAAGGGACCGGAACCAAAATGAATGGCTGCTGAGATTAGATCTGTGTATTGTTGATTTCCTTTGACCAGGTGTCCATTGAAAGTGGGCATATCATCGGAACACATTTATATCATCTAGTCTATAATCAGACGGCCATTGTGTGCGGCGTGGAGAATGTCCAGCTGTGTACGCGGCACAGTATGCGATGAGGTTGGGCCAATACAGCAAACAGGATAAAGACACTACAAAGAGTAGGCGCAGATTATATCAACATATATTAACATACATAATATGTCTTCCTTGGGTAAAAAAAAAAAATCTTGCGTCTTTTAATATTTAAATACTCATTCTATTCGGATTGGATAAATATATTTTTTAATTTTTTTTTGTTTATTGATATTTATGTTAATACTATCGAAGAGGCGCTCCGGCCCCTTCATGCGCCAAGATTACCATTTATCAATCCTAACCTTGTTTCACTTTATTTCGATGTTATAGTCATTACATTTCCACGGGGAAGGTCATTCTCCATCATTTACACACAAATTCTAAATCCATCTTCAAACTAATATTAGCTTCTGTTAAACCTTCTGATATTGAAATGAGAAATAAGAATATATCAAAATATAAAACAATAAATCAACATTTAATTAATATTATACTAAAACAGAATTAATATAAATGATAAGTAATGTTAACTTCTGATAAACTTTTACACATTAAAGTAGTGGAAATAACAAAATATAAATCGTCAGAATCGAACTGGCCGGCGCATCGCTGGTCGGGCTGATTTGTTGGAGTGCCTCTTCGATAGTATTATCATATATAATTATTACTCATAAAACAACTATCCATTGACTTGCACTTCAATAAATGTCATATATTAGATGATCTCTAGGCCATCTTCTTTTCAGGTGACTTTAAGTGTTAACAAGAATTGAGATGTTGAAACACTATTGGATTTGATTAGAGTGAATCCTACAACAAAAAATCAAGAGAACTGATATTTTTAATTATTTATATTTTGCTCACTTCTATGAAAAAATAAAATGAAATTATATATATTATATGCTCATATATTCTATATAAAAAATATAAATATATATATATATACGAGTTGTTGGGCTTAAATGGTATGATACATTATGTGTCCGTAATCAAACGCTTCCCGACAGATCTGACTTCTTAAAATATCTCTGAAAATAGTTATCGCACTTTGAAGGTTGACGTGTCATTCCAGGCGTTATAAATAATACGTTTTTAAGTGGTAGTATTTCAAAAGTTACAAGTCGCGCGAGCGATGCCAAAGGATAATTTTTACAAAATTTACTTTTTTCCCTATTGTTCTTCAGGTTATAGCTTCTCAACGGAATGAGCTAAGATTTCAAATGGAATACCATTTAAAAGTGGATAAACCAGGCCTATTCACAAAGTGGTTTAAGTTTGCGTAAAAAATTAATCCAACGTTTCAGAGAGGTGATTTCCGACTTTGTATTTAACTATTTGAAAATTTAAAAGCGCTAGATCTATGCTGGAACTAAATGTAGTAGGGTTCCTCCTGTTTAAAAAAGTATGCCTATGGAAGTAGTAAATCATTACGTCCAATACTTACAAGGAAAAGAACGGACGAAGACGTCAAAAATTGTCATTCGAAAGTGGGCGTGGTCCCCTGGATTGATGAATTATTTGCCACTTCTAATGGGATTATTTTATTAGAATACTAGTTTCGAATGCTAAACATTCATCTTCAGTTCTCAGGAGATCTCAGAGATGCGTACCTCAAGTGATTAAAAAAAAAAAAAAACTATTATTGATATTTACAATTGTACACAATATACAACAAGTGTGTTTGATAACAATGACATGTAAATAACTTGTGAAGAACTATTCACTAGTAACACTTCAATAAAAGTTCTATTTGAGAAGGTCCCGAGGCCTTCTTCTTTTTAAAACGCCTCGGTGGGTTATAAGGAATCGAATGTGAAGCAATTTGTGAGACTAGTGAATTCGAGTTCACTATGAAAGTTGGTATCTGTTTTGGGCTAAATCAGCAACATATGGAACTTTAAGATCTTTATGGATAAATTTATTGGTGACAAAGTAAGGAGCATTGAGGATGTTTCGAAGAATTTAGGATTGTAAGGATTGGATATGAGATGGTTCAGTGGAGCCACAGAGCTCAACTTTATAGATCAAAATAGGTCTAATCACAGTCATGTAAATGAGTCTTTAGTAATTAATTGGGAGCTTTGAACGTTTGCCTAGGATCTAAATCTAGATAGCAAATCCAAATCTACTGGTATAGGTTATCAATGGAATATACTTCAAGGAAGAGGAGAAGTCGTAGGTTTATGACAAAGGGTAAAGGTTATTAATTGAGTTTTGTTTGGATTTATTTTAATCCAATGATGATTTCTATTGGCCACCCGTCTTCTGGAATGGAATTGATTATACTGCAGTTCTTCTATCTCTAGCCTTATACATCGCATATATTTTATGAAGTAGTTAAAAAGGATTTTCCTATGGATGCTAAGTGTGCTCTAGTTGTACTTAAGCCTGATGAGTTGCTGCTTGTTGGTTTACTTGATAAACCTACAGTACATCAGTCTGGCCAGAGACGGCAAAGAGTCAACATCTCTTTACTCTTTTTCCTTTAACTTCTTTATTTTGTGTTGGTTTTCTTAGTTCTTTTTTTGTTTTTCTATCTGCATATTTATAATCCTAATTAGACTGATATAGGTTACGGTATGGTACGCAACGCGAGTTAGCAAAAGTTTCCAACGGGCAAAAAGAAGTTTATACTATAAAAAAGTAAGATGTTAGGTATTATAAATGAACATGTTCAATCAAGACAGCATGGATAATACTGATTTTTGAAGGATGCAGTTCGATGTGAGGGGACATACAAAGTCATATCTCCATATAACTGTTTACCTATATGACTATATACAAGTATGTATACATGTACATAAATATGCTTCTTTAAGTTATCTTTCAGCTTATTCAAAAAGAAGCCTGTTATAGCTAAAACTTTCTTTATATAGGCAGGAGGAAAAGATAGAGATTCATGAAAGATATATCGTCCAATTATACAAGAGAAGTGCCCTCAGAGCGGACATATAACAAGCCACTCGAAGCCCCACAAAGCTGTGGCCATCCCTTAAAGGAACGACTTAACAATAAATTGACCAACGTTCACGTTGAAAGGAGATCCTTGACGTGTTCTTGCTTCTTTTGAAGTCCGCAGCCCACTTTAATCGTGTAGTAACAGTATCCGACTACTGACACGAAAGTAGCTTGGAAATAAATTAAATATTGTAACTAATAAAAAATATTTGGTTATCCAGAATGTAATGCAGGCTTTCTTATGTACAAGTCATTTATTCTGCGAGCTTTGGTGGATAAAAATTCTTCAGTTGTACGAATAATCAAACTTCATTACCCTTCTGTGCAATAAACTATTTGTATTTAAGATTTTTTTTTTGTTTACTATTTCTTGATATTTAAAACTGTATCTATACTATTATATAAAAGGACAAGCCATTTTACGCTTGTGATGACTAACCGTGAAAACTACTAAACCAATCTGTACCAGATTTTAACTACATCATCTTCATAGTTCAAGAAAAGTTTAGAAATAATTAAATTAAAATATTTTTTAACTATATTGTCATAAAAAAGCGATAAATATGTGGGACGCATTGAAGTTTGATAATCGACCGATAGGTAGCGAGAACAATTCGAGAAAGGTTACAAAGGTACGGTGTTATATAGAGTAAGACATTTATGATGATATTTACTTATTTTTGATTAAATTTTTTTAAACTTAACTTTTTTTTAAAAAGTTATTAATATGTGGAGCGACATCAGGATTCCAGTGTAGTATAAAAATCGACCAAAATGTGGTTAGCGCCATTCTGCAACAGAGTTTGCAATGGTAAAACTATTGAAACCAACTGTACCAAATTTTAACTACCACATCTCCATAGCTCTAGGAAGGTTTACAATAATAAATTTTACTATAATAATAATTTAAATGTATGGTCTTTTGTGCTAGAATCGAGTTTTGCCAGAATGTCATATACTTTTATGGTTAGAAATTAAAATCTAACCAAATGCATCGATAAAATTATTTCTGCCGAATTAAAATTTATTGCAAAATCAAAATCGATCACTTTCTTTGAAATATTGTGTGCAAAATTTGATTTATGAGCCATTAATTGTTACAAAAAGAGTCAAGTTTATTTTATTATTGATTTTTTTTCTACACCTTTCCAATTATGAAAGCCAAAATATTAATTTGTAATTTAGGATATTACTTTTTTTTTTTTGTTAATTTTAAATACTTAGTTTCATTTATTGTATTCATAATTACAAAAAAAAAAAAAGCGGGAGGATCGCACCACGGGTTGCCTGTTTACAGTATTTGGACTCTTATCGCTGGAGATTGGAGCTTCGCACTACAGTGGCTCCCATGGACAGTTGTAAAATAGGTCGCAACCAGGACGCATGGAAGTTAACGCTTACATTTATTTTCTGAATCCTGAAGCATTTATATTCATTTCATAAAACGTCACACTGAGTAGTCCGTAGTGAATATGCAATATCAAGAACTGGTCATAGATAAAGTATTCTCCAAATATCAAAATAAAATATAGAAAAAATCGAGACTAGAACTGATGTAGGAGATCGGAACGGATTAGACTCCTGAGCATACAACAACCGTTAACCCCTACTTTGCGAACCGAATAATGGTTTTCGAAAATCCAAATGCGATGTTTTATTTTTATAAAACACGTAATGATCGTGTTGGGTTAGGCTAATGGAAGTTGTCCAAAGGTCAAGTGGGTCGTTAATTGGCGATAATTAGCGGTGGTGAGGGGGGGGGGGGGGGGGGGGGTAGGGTTACAGATGGGTCGCTTAACCGTTGGGAGCAGCTGCCTTCCACCCCCGAACCATTGTACTCGGCCATTGTGTTTTTTCCTCTGAAAACATTGCCATTGCTCAGATCAAATATAGCGAGGCCACCAGGGGGTCAGCCTAATAGCTGATGGCTTTGTGCCCGCCCCATTGTTCGTAACAATGATCATTTGACGAACAGTCCTCCCGGAGCTTGGATATAATGTCAATTAGTCATGTGTATGTTCTCCTCCTAATTGGACTATAATCACTCACGTCACCGCCATATCCGATATATCTGCTCGGATACGACAATTGTAATTTTCACCTCGCTCTATTGATTCGCACTGTTATTCTATAGCGCTCTGCGGTCCCTGCCATATCATACATTTCAATTGTCACACTCCAGTGCTAATGTGATTCTTTGATAAACAAACAGCATTAATGCTAATGGTTCATTTATTTATCCTTAAGTACTCATAGCATATAGATTTTCTATTATTTTTGTTTACTGTTATTCACAACTGTATATACATTGAGTAAAATGTGAAAAATGATTACAATGTGAAAAACCTCTTTCTATGTAAACTTAGACTCAACCATAACTGCCTCTCCTCCCATCTACATAAAATACCAACTGTTATCAAATACTAAAAATTTAGAGGTGCTAAACAGTATTGTTCAGTATCCTTTAGCATCAAATCGAAATATAGATAAATGATAAAAAAGGAAGGTAGTGACAGATGTGGATATACATCTATTAGACAAACGTTCTAAGATCCCAATTAATTACAAAAGACTAATATACATGAATGTGATTAGACCTATATGGACGTACGGAGTTGAGCTTTGGGGCTCCACAAAACCATGCAATTCATCTCGTATCCAATCCTTACAATCCAAAATCCTTCGAAAAATCCTCAATGCACCTTACTTTGTCACCAATAAACTTATCCATAAAGATCTTAGTGTTCCATATGTTGCTGATTTAGCCCAAACCAGATATCTATCCTTTCATAGTAAGCTCCATTACCACTCAAATCCCCTAATTTCTCAACTTGCTTCCCACACCATTCCTGATAATCCTCCAAAGCGTCTGAAAAGAAAATCGCTCAGAGACCTTCTAGTGTAGAATTTTCATTAAAGTGCTACTGATGAGCAGTTCTTTTCAAGTTTTGCCACATTATTGTAATAGTTAACAGCACATTTACTTGATGTATAAATTTTGTACAGTTGTAAATTTCAATAAATTGTTATTAAAAAAACCAAAAAAAAAAAAAACCCTGATATTATCATTAAAGAGATTATTTATCTCTTTACCATAACCAAAACCTGATACATTACTTTTTTCTTCGTTGTAGTTTCGGTACAAAAGTCCTATTAAATAAGATCCAATTACTCAGATCTGATACAGTGTGAGATCTTGGTTTCATCTTACAAGGAGACGTTTTGATTTGTAACTCACAGATTTAAATGACAATTTTTGAGTGGGTAGTAGGGATCTATAACAGTGCATCGAAGGGGGCCTTCAACTGATTTTAAAACTTCACTGTAGTTCATTTCCGGGTTTTTCTCAGGGCATCAGGGTTTTTGCTTTCAGGACTCTGACTTGCGAAAAAAATTCTTTCCGTTTAAATGAATTTTTATTTTCTAACGTGACTTACAAGACAAGAAACTGATCGTCCTTTCCAACTACTTTAACATTGACTAGAAAAGCGTTTAAAGCTCCTAATTAGTTAAAAAAGACGTACTTCACAGTATTTAGATCCATTTGGACGTACGGGGTTGACCTTTGGGGCTCCAATAAACCTTTCAACTCTTCTTGTATCCAATCCTAAGTCCTTAATGCATCTGTAATGATCTAAATGCTCCATAATCTAAACCTATCCTTCCATGATAAGCTCCAATGGAAGAACCTTCCTTGAACTATGGAGATGATGTGGTTAAAATTTTGTTCAGTGGTTTTCGTGGTCAACTATCACAAATGAAAAATGGCTTGTCCTTTTATATAATAGTATAGATTTAGAAATGTAGACTAGAAAATATGCAATGAAATGGCTAAATTTTGAATAGAGAAATAATACAAATCCAAGCTATCAATTGGATCATTTAATTATCTATATAACAAAGTAAAACGACATTCGGCACTTTTTAAGTGTTTCGTGGCAGGAAGTATTAACCAAAATTGAAAAATGAATCTCAACTCTTATAAATATAAATGTTAAATCCTTAAGTATCTCGTAACCGTAGACTCTAGTGGTCAAAGGTAGGGGGTGATTCGCTATAATGGCAGGCAATGGTCCAAGCTAAGGCTCCCCCCAATCGATTTGGACTCGTACAAATATCCACTGCCTAATGAAATTCTTGCCTCGGATCCCACATTACCTTTACACATAACTGCACTCTTAATGAGCAAATATCAGCCCTTATGGTACCTATCGGCCAAAGTATAATGGTCCCTTTGTTAACATTTAGCCGCTGAATCTGGCAAAAGTTTTACCAAAATCTAAGTTCGAGTTGCAAAATAAAGAATAGTTGTTAACGAAAATCAACGAGACTGTTAAGTTCTTCATCCCGTGACCTTGTGGTTTCTGGACTACTTGAATCAATTAAATACTTTTCTTTTGACGAGACATACCAGACTTAAAATACATGAAACAGCTCATATCCAGTCCTTACACTCCAAAATCCTTCGTACCCATTGTTTGGACTTTGATAAAAGTTCTATATTAGATGGTCCTAAGGCCATCTTATTTTTAGTTCCTCGATGTAACCCGATTCCCAAGTGTGAAGCAGTTCGGCGACCAGTGGATTTGAGAGGTTAAGGAGCTTATCATGGAAGGATAGGTTGCTGGTTTGGGCTAATTCAGCAACAAATGGAACATTAACGTCTTTATGAATAAAGTTTATAAGTGACAAATTAAGGAGCATTGAGGATTTTTCAACGGACTGTGGCTTGAAGGATTGCATTCATCTCCTAATGAATTGGAAGGTTTAGTTGAGCCGCAAAGCTCAACTCTACAATAGGCCTCCTAAGCTCAACTGTCCGAATAAGTCTAATTACTGTCATTTGTAATTGTTTGGAATCATAGAGCATATGCATAGCATTTTCTAAACTGAATTTTAACTTTTTATTTTCAAAGCTTCCAATAAATTACAAAAGACTCATTTACATGACAGTTATTAGACCTATATGAACATACGGAGTTGACCTTTGGCGCTCCACTAAATCATCCAATTCTTCTCGTATCCAATCGTTACAGACCAAAATCCTTCGAAAAATCCTTAATGCTCCTTGCTTTGTCACAAATAAACTTATCCATAAAGATCTTAATGTTATTTAGAACATTCCCATTAGTTTCCCAACTTCACATTCGATACCTGATAACCTACCAAGGCGTCTGAAAAGAAGATGGCTAAGAGACCTTCTAGTTTAGAACTTTTATTGAAGTGCTACCAGTGAGAAGTTCTCCATAATTGATTTACATGTCGTTATAATCATTTCTTCAAATTTACTTGATGTATATTGTGTACAGTTTTAAATATCAAATAAATAGTTAAAAAAAAAAACATTTTATTTTATATTTTTATCTAATAATATTGTTATATAGAAGAGTAGTTAATAACGAATAGTAATGTCTTGTCCCTTTTATTATTATTTCATGTAAAATAAAAATAAATTTATAAATATAAATAATTTTTTTTTTTATTTGAACTCCTCTCGCAATGTTCTCCAGGATTACTACCCTGAAATTTTTACATAACCGATGTATGTGAAAAATTTCTATCTAAAACTGAAGAAAAAAAATGGATATTTCCGAAAGACAGATATTTGTTCCACTACAGGAAGCAGAAACAAAATGGACTGATAAAGATTTACTTTCCAGTGTCTTCGTTATGTTACAGCCTCTGTAGTGGTTGGGGTGTGTCTATTAGATGGATGACACGAACAGCCAAAAGATTGCATGAAATAGATGGAGCATGAAAATAGAACCTAGAGAACAAAGAATATTAGAGATAGGTATATGAATTAAAAAATAAGAGAATATTTTAAGAGGAAATTCAATGAGCGGTAAATTCTTAATAACCACGTTGTATTCCTGACCTATTGTTTAAGAGTTGTAGACTGGAGAAACAGATTATGTGAAGTAAAAATAGCTCCCTTCTCCCACTTCACTCCCTACCCTCAGTTACTTTTATTGCGTACGCTTAGTGCAGCGCGGCGGGAGTACCAACTTAGGTTTATTGCGTAGTGTTTTTTATTACAGCTTCATATATAACAGTAAATGTCCCCAGTGTTTCACAGTACCAAATTTACGAATTGAATGTCTTAAATTGATAGGGGATTAGTTGACTGAGAAGTATTAGAGAAGTAGATTGTTGGGTCAGTCATAGATACACAGCAATTAAAAATAATATTTTAATTTATTATACCAAATAATAAATTAAAATATACCCCAAAAACATCTCGAATGTCTTAAATGTTATGTTTTATTTTCAATTAACAAATTTTTTTTTTTTTTTTGTTTTTTTATATATACAATAATTACAAATATACAATCGACGGTGTTTGGCCTTCGTTGATTTGTATATAATTACTTGTATACAACTAATATCAATGGAACAAATTTGCTGAGCTGCATAGACACAATTCAGTAGAAAACAAAGAAGTTAACTAACTTGTGTATGTATAAGTCCTAGTATATATGGTACGAATGAATCCATCATTATCACTGTTATTTATTGCCCTTAACTGAGGCAGATGATATATACATAAACTCTCCGTCAAAAGTATTGCAACACCCATAATTCTCGAGATTTTCCTGGTTTTTACCTTAATCCATACTTGGTTTATATGGATATTATAATTATTTATTGAACGTGAAATATTAAGGATTAGACACATCAATGTTTTTCCCTGTTAATAAGAAACGATGGGGATTTTAGATTTTTTTTTTCAAATTTCCTTCAGTCCATGTTTATCATTCGTTTCGTTATTTACAAGTATGCAAAGACTAGTGGAAGCAGTCATTCAAGCCAGAGGGGGCAATATGTCTTATTAAATATAAATTAAAAATGTAAAAGTTAAAATTGTAAAAAATGAAAATTGTAAAAAGTAAGTTTTCTAACTTTTTTGTTTATTGGAAGAAATATTGTAATTTATTTTAATGAAAATTCTTTATGTCTAGTTTAGGAATGTTTATTATAGACTTCAGAAGCTTTCTTTATTATGAAAAAAAAATACGTTAATATGAAATTCAAATATTTAAAAGTGCTGCTACACTTTTGACTGGGAGTTTATATCAATAAAAGTTTTTAAAAAACAAAACAAAAAAACAAACACTTATCTTCTCTTTTACATAACTTTTCTGCCAATCCATCTCCATGGAAATTTTTAATTTATCTTCTATACCTTCGAGTTACAGAATTAATCTTTTGCGTTTTCACTGTAAGTTCTGCTTCAATATAGATCCTATTAAAAACTGGATTCTTACCGATCCATGATTTCCATAGCGACACAGCACGCGGAGTAACGTCCCATTGTAAGGAGCCAGGAGGGAAGATATAGCCTCTGAATAGGGCTGAGGGAGGATCCACCGTATTGTCGGATGTTATTCTCCAAAAGACACTATGGAGTGGAGAATCCATTAAAAGGACGGGTTAAGCTGAAAGTGGCCTTTCCGAGAATGTCCATTGTTTCTGAGAGGCTTTGTGCCTGGATCTTGATCCGCGACAGTAGGAGCTCACTCCTCTACTTGCCAATAAAGGGAGAATGGAATACCGGTTAATATAACAATCAAAGGTGGCCTAATCTGTCCCTAATGGATCCTCCAACTTGAGCTCCTATCATCAAAAGGTTTATTCTACCCCGCTCTTGTCCTTTATGTCAGTCGGTATTGCCCGTATCCGCTATACTATAAGATATTCTCTGTCCTACATTTACTGCTATAGACTTATCGTCAGCTCTAGAAGTTTACAACCCTCTGATTGTCATGTTTAAATTAGATATGGGTTGACTAGTCCGGAAAGCAGACTACTCGACTAGTTCTGCCGACTGCCGACTGATAAGTGGATAAAAAGCGCCGACTAGTCGGCAATTTTTAATCATTTATATTTCTACGCTTAAAAATGGATGGTTTTAATGAAAACATGGTATTAATTTATTATAATTTTTATTTTAGGTTAATATAAACAGATTGTTATTTATTCCAGGAATAGGAAATCTTTCTTTTGTAATCAATTATTGGAATTTAAGAAAGATATCATATGATACGATACTAAAAAAAAATTAATTCGATGATTTTTGCAATACTGAATACAGAACTTACGTAACCTATTGTTTTAAAATCAAAGTTATGGTTTTGTCACATAATTAAAAAATACATAATCTCAATAAAAATGTAATAAAATGGTAGAAGGACAAAGAAGAAACTACTATTTGAGCAATTTACATACTTGTTTAGTTGCAATTACATGTAAGCTATTTTTGTCTTTATACATATATAAGCCGATTTACAGGTTGGAAATTTCCAGATTACCAAAGAAATTACTCAATATTATAACAACAAGCAAATGTAAATGAGCTACAGAATGGTTAGTTGTTAGATACCCGTTTGTAAAATACAGAAGGAAAAATATGAGATAAAGAAATACCTGTAACTACATGTAAAGACGGCTAAGCGCAATAATATGGATGACTAATTTATGGATCTCTTCAAAAAATATGTAAACTGAAAATTTCTCATATAAGAGAAGTGGAAATAATCAAATATAAATATATAAATCTCCAAATCCATGTTGAAACTCATGCTTTTAACTTCTTTTTCACCTTTTTACATTTATGAAAAGTAAATATCAATATAATACATTGTACAACAAAACCTAATTTGAAACTGTAAAAGTGGATACATGTGAGGTTATAGGAAAGAGCTATCGATAAATGTGTAACTCGAATGAAACGTCGGAATCGATCAAGCAGGTGCATTGCAGGTCGGGCTGATTTAGTGGAGCGCCTCGTCGATAGTAGTACCTTTTATACATTTATAATAAATAATATCAGAAATGAAGAGAATAATCGGACATCGAACATATAAGTAACTACATTAACCCCAAAAACCCAATAATTTGTCATAGCAATCCGCCCACACCGCATTAATCATAACTCATTTAGGGGCTTGGACAGTAACGATTTAAATCATTTATGACAATGGGTTAAAACGGCAGATAGCGGAAGGGAGTGGCATAAATCATAGAGATACAGGGGCCCCAGTGGCGGGACAAAAGGGAAACCGACACAAGGCCACATTCTCGGCGGGCCATAAGTCCGGGCCCGTGAATGGTGTCAGATGTCACCGACATGTCAAGGAGTCGGAACAAAAGGATGCAAAGTCGTTCAGTCACATTAACCGGAAGTAATTGGAAATTCCTCTCCTCGTAGTCAGCGCCGTAATCCTTGGATGCGCTTAGCCGCCGCAGCCAAATTAATTCAGGACAGAAGTGCCATGGGTATATGTATCGAACCCATGCTCCAACTGATCGGCCAGACCCGCAGTGCTCTACGAGATCGAGTTTCATATAACCTCATCGATAGCTCTTTCATATAATCTCACATTTAAACATCCATTAGGATTGATAAATTAATTGCCACTTCTTTTGGAATTATTTTATTAGAAAACTAGTTTCTAATGCTAAACATTCATCTTCAGTTCTAAAACCCACACACACACAGATGTAGTTATACACAATGCCAGGAGACAACTAACACCTAAACTCGCAACCATTAATAGCATGATTTACCGCCTTTTAAACATACCATTAAATGAAAAAAATTATAATAACGGATACAGTAAAATCACGATCGACAAAATTTTAAAAAACAAATCCATTTAAAAACTATGAATAATATATATATAACACTACCACAGGATAAAGCCTGCTTTATGGTTTACCCCGAAGAAATATATTTTGATACCATATTACCATATGCAGGTTTAAACCCTGCATTTAAAATAGATAAACCATTTTCATCTTATTTCCATTCACCTAAAGACAAAGAAGACACTTTCCAAATAAGCGGTGTATACGAACTAAAATGTGATTACTGTGAAGCTAAATACACAGGAAAAACTGGACGATCATATAAGAGTAAACAATATACAATAATGAGGCCCAAAATTCTTATTTCACTATCCATTTAAATGAAAATATCCATAAATTCAATAATGACTCAAGTAGAAAATAGCCTAAAATTAAATATTTATGAAACATTAGAAATAATAAAATCGTTTAAAACCGATCCAGATTTTTGTTTAAATGAACAGAAGATTAAAACGACAAGAAACTGCCCGTCGCACACAAAACTCGATTTTTGATTTTTGGGTATTTCTACTTTTTTTTTTGTGGCTAAAATAATCTACATAATATGGCAAATCAATTAGTAAACAACACTCACTTCTGTTTGTTTTCTTTCTATGTTTTAATCCGTTTTATGTCGCGGATTATTAGAGAGCATAATTCAGTCGATTGTAAAGTCCAAACCATTTCAATACGCTAATTTTTTTTTCTTTTAAAGTTTTATATTTCAAGTCATACTATGTGGTGTTCAAGTGAAGGTATATAATATAAAATATTAATAAATAAAATATTAACGATGAAATTCAAAATTTAAATTCTTAAAACTTAAATTTGATTAATTCAATTTGCGCAAGGGAATTGCAAAACTGTCATTGTGATATGATAATAGAAGCCTTTGTAAATATAGATGTGAAGGCAAAAGTGCAATTCCCTTGCGCAAAATTAAAATATTGAAAATTTTGAATTTAATGAAAGGCCCACAACAAAGATTTTAAGCCTTACAGGAAAAAATTTAGTAGAAAAACGTCTAGAATTAAACAGGTATGTACTATAAAACACTAATAAATAAAATCTTATGAAAGAAATTGAAAATAAATGTTTAAATTTTAAAATTTGAAGCCTAAATCTTTGAATTTGATTAATTCAATTTAGCGCTAGGGAATTGCAAAACTGTCATTATAATATGATAATAGAAGCTCTTGTATAAATAAATGTGAAAGCGAAAGTGTAATTCCTTCGCGCAACATCAAGATATTGAAAATTTTGATTTTAGTGAAAGGCCCGCAACAAAGATTTTAAGTCACTTGAGGTATGCATAATGGTATAGAAGGATCAATTCTAAAAGATTTTAAGACTTATGGTGAACAATTTAGTAGGAAGACTTCTAGATTTCATAAAATTAAAGACGTTTTTAATCGGCTGCTAATATCTAATAACTAGTCTGATCTAATATCTGATAATTGATAGCTAACCTCAGAAAAATGCCGACATAAAAAACAAAATTAATTAATATTAATTCGACCCCGATGTTTTTGTGGCATGTTAACAATTGGACCATCTAGCTTAAACAACATTTCATGTCACATTACATCTAGCTATCTATACAGGGTGAGTATCTCTTAGCGTAAAAAAAAAAATTGGGTGAAACTAGATCAAAAGTGTAGCCAAATGCCGCAGACCTCACCTTTCTATTCCAATCCGTTGCAGATATATGGTAAATAAACGATTTTTGGAGGAAAGCATGTTTTTTACGATAAAAGCTGTAATATCTCCATTTTGTTTAAATATTTTTCAAATATTGATCACATTTTCGGATTTAGCAATAAATTTCCTATAAGATCGGAGTAATTTAACCTTGAATTTTACAAACTTGGGACCTAAAAAATATCTTTATCTTCACCTAATTTAGGGAAGTTACAATTTCTTATAATACTTCAGCGCTCACTGCTTTTCATAAAAACAATCCACAAAACTGCAAAGCTCTCAAAAACTTACAAATTTAATAAGCTTTCAAATGATATGTTAAAAGTAATGATTTTGTTTTAATTTCATGGAGAAATTTACTTTTGAAACCGAAAAAACATGGTGTTCTCATTTAGCATACAAATCAGGTACTTTGGTAAATAAGACATTATGATAATCGCTTGATGAAAAACTGTATTTTAAATAAAAGAAACACTTCATTAGAATAAAAAGCAAAGAAAAATTTGTTAATTTGAAAATAAAAGAATCACTGTCAATAAAGCGCCGCCAGAGTCCGTTATTTTATTAAATTTTCAAAATGTCCTCCATTATTTCGAATGCAGCTTCTTGCTCTCTTTCTCACAGCCCCTACGGTCACTGCTAAAGTCAGACGCTGTTGCAATTTGGCTCCGGCCTCCAGAATTCTCGTCTTTAGGACCTCAATGCTGGTCACTTCTCTGGCATATACCTCGCTTTTTTTATGTAGCCCCACACATAAAAGTCCATTGGAGCTAAGTCAGGTGACCTAGCTGGCCAATGTATCACACCATTTCTACCTATCCAGGTCGAATATCGTTGGTTCAGCCATTCCCGTACTGCTGCCGAATGATGTGGAGGAGCACCATCGTGTTGGAATATTATGTTTTGCTGAACATCAAGTGGAATGTCGTGAATAAGTTGTGGTAGAATATTTTGTAAAAAATCCAAATAACTTTCTCCATTCAATCTGCTGGGCAAAAAATGTGGCCCAATGAGTCGGTCCCCTATTATCCCCGCCCACACATTCACTGTAAAACGATGCTGGAAAGATGCTTCTTGAACCATATGTGGGTTTTCAGCTGCCCAGTAGTGCCGGTTGTGGACGTTAAAAAATTCCTTCCCTTGTAAAAAGAGACTCATCTGTCCATAAAATTTTCCTCAGAAACTGGTGTTCTTGAATGTCTCTATTTAAAAGCCAGCGGCAAAATTGTATTCTATGTACATGATCATTAGGTTCTAGCCCTTGTACTTGTGTGAAATGATATGGGTGAAAATGTTCTCGGTGCAAAATGTTGATAACTGACCTTTGGGAGATACCAATTTCACGGGCCAAGTCTCTTGATGAAACACTGGGATTTTCATTTACTATATCAATAATTTCCTCTTCGAGTTCAACATCATGAGGAACTTGTCCCAATTCTTGACGTAACTTATGAACGGAACCTGTTTCAGATAAACGTTGATGAGTTCGTGAAAACACTATCGTAGAGGGGAGGCGCCTATCTGGAAACCTAAGTTGGTACTCCCGCCGCGCTGCACTCGCGTTTCCATTACAAAAACCATACAAAAATGTATGTCAGCGTACTCACCATTTGTGAACGTTGCCATCTTCGCAGGTGTATTGCCAAACAGAAAAAAATAATCCCAATAAATAAAATGGGCCCTCAAGCTAAGGATAAGCAATATTAGCAAGGGTCTTTCTAATGATAGTGACACTTTATATCTCTGTAGCTTCTTAATTTCCAAATCAAACTTTCAATCATTATATCAAAATAAAAAAAAATAATAAACAATAATCCCCTCCCATTTCAAAAAATAAACAGGAAAATAACTATGAAATAGCGATAATGTGCTTAGTACTGAGAGAGGTCAAAGTCGCTGTTGTTATTATGAATACCTGAACTGGCCCTAAAATTTATGTCAATAAATATTATATTTTTTCTTTGCTTTTTATTCTAATGAAGTGTTTCTTTTATTTAAATACAGATTTTCATCAAGCGATTATCATAATGTCTTATTTACCAAAGTACCTGATTTGTATGCTAAATGAGAACACCATGTTTTTTCGGTTTCAAAAGTAAATTTCTCCATGAAATTAAAACAAAATCATTACGTTTAACATTCATTTGAAAGCTTATTAAATTTGTAAGTTTTTGAGAGCTTTGCAGTTTTGTGGATTGTTTTTATGAAAAGCAGTGAGCGCTGAAGTATTATAAGAAATTGTAACTTCCCTAAATTAGGTGAAGATAAAGATATTTTTTAGGTCCCAAGTTTGTAAAATTCAAGGTTAAATTACTCCGATCTTATAGGAAATTTATTGCTAAATCCGAAAATGTGATCAATATTTGAAAAATATTTAAACAAAATGGAGATATTACAGCTTTTATCGTAAAAAAACATGCTTTCCTCCAAAAAATCGTTTATTTACCATATATCTGCAACGGATTGGAATAGAAAGGTGAGGTCTGCGGCATTTGGCTACACTTTTGATCTAGTTTCACCCAATTTTTTTTTTTACGCTAAGAGATACTCACCCTGTATATTACGGATTCAGATAATTCTGATTAGACCCTTAATAAACTTCTTTTAGGGGATCAGGTAAAACTAACATTGATTCAATATTAAAATTTGAAATGATTCTTCAAAATTTACGTGAATATTAAATAGGTAACTAATTTAAAGACATCATGTAAAAAAACATTACATAGTTATTCATTAATTCTAATCCTAAAAGATGATTGATATTTAAAATATGTTAAATGCTATTTGTTTATAAACATATTTTATTGTTTTATCTGTAGATATTGTGCGAAATATTTGTACCTACAACATTTTATTATTTTTATACTACAGATACATATTATGTAAATTTTATTACTTTTATGTTTTATTAAATTGTTCAATTTGTAGTTCTACACATTTTATTTATCATTAAGATAATTCTGTCAAAGAAAGTTTTATCTTAAATTTATAATATAAGTACATTATTAAAAGTAATGCATTTTATTAAATTAAAACCTATCATTAATAAAAAAATATGCCTTTTTTAATTCAATTATAACTTTATCTTTTTTTTATTATTTAAAATAAATTTATAAAACGAAAAAAACCGCATTTTGGAGTTTTGAGCGCGAGCGCCCTATATATGGCCTCAGTGTGCGTCGTTACAGACTACTTCATACATTAGGCAAACGTTCAAAGCTCCCAATTAATTACAAAAGACTAATATACATGACCGTGATTAGACGTACGGAGTTTGGCGCTCTACTAAACCATCTAATTCATCTCGTATTGAATCCTTACAATCCAAAATACTTTGTCACCAATAAACTTATCCATAAATATCTTAATGTCCCATATGTTGCTGATTTAGCCCAGACCAGATACCTAATCCTTTCATAGTAAGCTCCATAACCACTCAAATCTTTAGTTTCTCAACTTGCTTCTTACTCTATTCCCTATAATCCTCCGAGGCGACTGAAAAGAAGATGGCCTAGAGATCTTCTAGTGTAAAATTTTTATTGAAGTGCTACTGATAATTAGTTCTTTTCAATTTTTGACATGTAATCGTTATCAACACATTTACTAGATGTATATATTAGTACAGTTGTAAATTGCAATGAATTAGTATAAGTAAAGTTTATTTTATTTCCTCCTACCACAGGCGATAATTAATTGTCGCATTTAGAAGTTTCTCTGATTGATACTTAATTAAAGGTTATCTTTTATTTACATGACATCGGAATAACTTTTTTCTTAATCCGTATTCCTAAAATTCCATTCCCGATAATCTTCCGAGGTGTCTGAAACGAAGATGGCCTAGAGACCTTCTTGAGTAGAATTTTTAATAAAGTGCTACTGATGAGTAGTTCTTTTCAGGTTTTAACATGTTATTATTATCATTGTCAATACATTTAATTGATGTATATATTTTATGCAGTTGTAAATTTCAATAAATGTATAATTTGTTTCCAATAGGAACGAAAAAATCCAATGAGACATACGGGAAATCCCAAGGTAAAAATCCCAAAAAATTTAACCTAACTGTCCCTTCCCTCTTCCAGCATGGATATATTTCATATAAATGTTAGATCTTCTCAGAAGAGTACCAATGTTTAATTTCTTGTCTTAAATTTTTGAAAACTTTAGTATACATCTTCTATACCATCATGCTTACCTCAAGTGATTAAACATCTATTTCTACAGTTTCAACTTGGATTATACTCCTTTAGTTATGTAGGTTGGTATTTTATCTTCTCATAAGTAAGAAGATGAAACAGAATATTGCAACACATGGGTTTTTAGTGTTTTATATATTGATGGTTTCTTTGGAATATAAATTCAAGAAAAGACTTCGATCTGAAATAATTGATATCTTATCTAATTCCTGGCGGGTGGATAATAGCGGTGTATGCCTAAACAACCAACATTAAAAAACGATTCAGCTTATCAGCTGGAGGAAATCACAAAGAAATTTTATTACAAACAACAACAGTTTTTTTTTTATATCCGAGTATTTAAAGAACACAATGCAGCAGTTTTTACCCTTGATATGAAGGCGGGAGAGCGAAGACGAAGTACCTTTGGAAGTACCGGAGCGCCTCCAAACTCCTTGGCGTTCACCTCCGGCGAAGCGTTGTTTCTGTCGATAGCCTCCGATGAAAGGGACCGGGGTCGCGAAAGATTAATGAAGGTAACAAACGTTTTATGTCGAGCGGAGGCCCTGAAAGGGAGGAGGGTTCCCGACAATTATCTAAGAATGGAGACTCAACTGTTGACTGCTGCCGAGGGTGAATGCGGCCCCTTAGCTGGGCGCCACAAATTGTCTGCTCCAACAACCCACGAGTACCGGCTATTCAAACCAAGGCTCCAATATAGGAAATAACGAGGTCGCTTTTCACAGGCAGGTTAACTTTGATTGATTAACGTTGAAAAGCGCACGCTTTGTATAAAACACTAATAACTGCATACTACGAAGATTTAAAAAGACTCGACCCATAGCAGCTGTTTTAATCACTCCCGCTCCCAGTTTACCCACCTTTTGTTTCCCACTGGCTATTGAAAGCGTTCCAATGATCCCGTAATGCTCGAACCTCGAAATTCTAAGCTCATTCCAAGATTTTTTTTTCAAACTCAACCTGGAAGAAGTTTAAAGTCTTTAATGTTGTTAAAGGTTTAAACATTACAGTGAAACTCCAATCATCCGGACTCCAATAATCCGGATTGATTTGAAGAAAAAAGAAGATATATTTTTTTTATTATATATCATTTTTTTTAAATAGTTTATTAACAGACATTGTAGGCCAAGGTTTGGAGTTCACGTAAAATCGATAGGTTCCGTCTTATTAGTTTTCCTGACACAACAAAAGACATAAAACTAAATCCAATCGGCAGCTACCTGAGCTGTCTCAGAATTATTACACCTCATAACAGTCAAGTTGATTAAACATACTTAGTGCATTTCTAGAAGCATAGCACTTAGTGCATTGCTAGAAGCAAGCATCCATTTTACACGGGTTTTCCCAGTCTGAGTCCTATTGCCGTCGCGAGTGGTCTCTTTATAAACATAAAGGATTATAACAGCTAAAAGAAAACGTGTTGTAATAACTGTGTCCGAAAAACTGTCCATTTTAGAACGTCTTAAAAAATTAGCGGATGAGTTTTGTGTTGGAACATCCCCGAATTCCGACTAGTTAACTTAACTTTGTTGTCACAAAAATACAATTTTATGAACAGACAAATTTTTAATTATTCAATAAAATACATAGTTAAAACATCACATATATCTGTATTTTTTATTTCAATGCCCTAGTTCAATAGTAAATCTGATTGTACGGATTTTTGAGTTTTTGAGAAGTTTCCCTGTACTTCATGATTATGCTTATGCCTGCCATCAAAATTCAAACAAAAAACATAGCAAATTTTAATCATATTTTTAGAGTTGAAGTGTTATACTGAATTACTGTTACAATCGGCCTCTCATTAGGGCAGTAAGTAATACGGATAACATATACATAATGAAAGAATCCATATTAATGTACACAAAGTATAAAATTAAGACAAATAAAATAAAATGATCAAAACAGATCCAGATATTTTTTTTAAATGTCCAGATTAATATTTTCAATAGTCTCATTTTCAATTCATTTTCAGTAGGAACAGAAAAAAATAACTAGTCATAGAGAAAACCGAAAGGTTCCAAACTGACATTTACATCAAGACCTTTACAAAACTGCGAAAACTACCGAACCAATCTGTACCAAATTTTAACTACATCATCTCCATAGAAGTCATCGTTCGTCTCCTCACAAGTATGGTTCGGTGGCCCTGAAGGACCTGCAAGCAGGTCGAAACGTCGGCGCGTATTAAAGAATTTCTTCTTAGACGTGGTGTTCCTCTTTGACTGCATCCCTGATCTACTTCTTCATAAAATTTACATAAGTTCAATTAAATTTTTGTTAAAAAAGCGATAAATGTGTTTCAAAAAGTTTGAAAATTGACCAATTGATGACCAGCCTCATTCGAGAAAGGTTACAAAGATAAGGTGCTATATAGAGCTAGAAATTGATAATAAGATTTAGTTATACTTAATTTAATCAATAAAAAAGATTTAAATAATTAGTGAGACATGTGGATCCTGGAAAAGTTTAAAAATAGATATGGGGTGAGCACCATTTCAAAATATAGTTCACAATAGTAAAACTACTTAACCCATCTGTACCAAATTTTAATTATACCATCTCCATAGTTCTAGGAATGTTTCGAAATACTGAAATTTACCAAAATTATCATCTAAATGTACAATGTTGAATGTCAGGAACGAGGTTTGCCACACTAATATGCTTTTATAGTTTTTTCTTTTATATCCATTTATTGAACTTTACAACTGTACAAAATAATATACATCAAGTAAATATTTTGACAACAATACTATTAACATGTTAAAACTTGAAAAGATCTACTCATCAATAGCACTTTATTAAAAATTCTTCAGCAGAAGGTCTCTAGGCCATCTTGGTTACAGACGCTTCGGAGAATTATCAGGAATGGAGTGGGAAGCAAGTTGAAAAACTAACGGATTTGAGTGGTTATGGAGCTTACTATAAAAGTATAGGTATCTGATGTGGGCTAAATCAGCAACATTAAGATCTTTATGGTTAAGTTTATTGGTGACAAAGTAAGGAGCATTGAGGATTTTTCGAAGGATTTTTGGATTGTAAGGATTGAATACGAGATGTGAATGGTTTAGTGGAGCCCCAGGCATCAACTCCGTACGTCCAAATAAGTCTAATCACAGTCATGTAAATGGGTCTTTTGTAATTAATTGGGAGCTTTGAACGTTTGTCTAGTAAATGTTGAAGTAGTCTCTAACGACGGGCAGTTTCTTGTCGTTTTAGTCTTGTATGTGGATGCCAAGTAAGGCGTTTGTCCAAGTGGAGAGGACTCCTAGGTAGCGAATCTGTTCAACAGGGATTATTGGAATAACAATTTTTTAGTTAAAAATTAAAATCAAACCAATTATCAATAAAATTATTTCTGCCGAATAAAAGTTATAACAAATCAAAATGTCAATTCTTTCCTTTTTGATATTTTGTGTAAAAATATGATTCAATGGGCCTTTAGTTATAAGCACTGAAAATGTAGTCCATTTTCCGCAAGTGTTTTTAGCCCTTTAAAGCCGGAGATTTTTGAATACATTTCTTCTTTTTTTTTCCTTTGAATGGCTATAGCCACGCTAACCTCCACTCATGTATCATGAAATTCAAGGTCATATGAAGGATATTAGGCGGTAATGAGTAGGATCATGTGTCTGACATTACGTCATTTATTGAGTCAAAGGTATTAAATATGAGTTTACTCCTGGATACATCGCCTGTTAAAGAGTTAATAGGCTGGTGTCTAATTATCCTTTTACGTTATATTATGCATTTAATAAGAAATAATGCTCCATTGGATACTTCTATACAAATTTTTAAATGTATGATGCCCCTCCTCAATGCTCCTTACTTTATCACAAATAAACTTATTAACTGATTTTTTTTTTTTTTAAAGTTGTAAATTTCAATAAATATATAAAACAAAAAAAAATTTTGTATTAGCAAGGTTGCTCAGGGCACCTGTCTTTTAAATAAATGAGAAATAATACTCTATTATAGACTATTCAATAATAATTGGCTGAATACTTGGGCTGTTGAAGTAGTTAATAAATTATGCCTAGATCGGTCTAGTTCTATGAAGCTATTCTTGAAGGTGAGAATTACTATTGACGGTGGAGGGAAGTTTTGCCAAGATATAATGGTGAAGGAGTGCGGGGGGAAGAGGTTGGGCGAAATTGGCCCCATGTCTCCAGCATACCAGAACGGCCACCACAAGAAAGAGACGCAATAAAAGGCAGCCAATATTTAAAGGTACCTCTCCCTACTTCCACTGCGAATATTGATACCCTACCCTTCATCCCTTTCACATTTCCTAGCCTTGTACAACAATAAATAAAGGATAGATCATTCTAAATTATTGAACATTATGAATTAAAACATTAATAACATTTACAATATATCAACATCCCTAAAGGTTTCATAGTGAAAACGTACAAAAATCCTTTCTTTTTTAAAACCATTTATTGATATTAACAACTGTATTCATTATATACAATAAATAAATTTGAGAATAATGTTTACAATGACATGTCAGTAACATGTTAAGAACTTCTCACTAGTAGCACTTCAATAAAAGCTCTACATTATAAGGTCTCTTGGCCATCTTCTTTTCAGAATCCTCGGATGATTATCGGGAATGAAGTGTGAGGCAAGTGGATTCGTGTGGGAGTGCAGTTTACTATTAGCCCAGTCAATAAAGGTTTCGTGTCGCAACTAATTAGGGGAAAGCTAAATTTTTACAGGGTGTTAGTACATAAAGTATACAATAAAAAAACACAAAGTCCCCACCCCCACTCCTCTTGCTTTTCTCCCCACCCCTTCAGCAACATTACAAGTACAGAACTCTGGTTATATGCTGACAGCTCGAAACCTAATTATGCTATCCGTGTTCTTTTTTTTATCTTACTCCTAATAGTATTACAAACAAATTATGTTATATACACTTTTTATGTAGATAGCTTAGTTTCACCGTAATACTTAATCATATATAGAAAACTGCCACTACAAATAACAAAACATAACTTCAACAAATTTTAGATTTTTATCATTACGTTTTGGGAAGAAAAGTATTAAACAAAACTTATAGATAATATAATTAGCTTTAAAATGACGTGTCTCATAACGCATAACATTAAAACGATGGCTTCATAGAGAGCGTTGAAAGACCAGTGGAGACCGCTCCGCCGGTCTTAGCAGGGCCGTGCTGAGGTGCAGAAACGCATATACTGCTGTTCATGATCATGAATAGTCATTTAGTTGAAATGCAGCAACAATGTAATAACGTTTATTTTTAGGTTATTACTTCCAAAGTGCATTTTTTGTGCTATAATAGTCTATAGTTTACTTGTATCACTTATATAGTACAAAATTGAGCATCGAAGATTCAATTCCAAAAATCAAAAGATCTGAGTATTGGATATTGTTCATCACTCTTATCTGTAAGTGTGATAAAGAGCCTTCCACAAAATATCTTCGGATTTAGGGGAGAGAGGGGGTGAAAGTCGTATGTTGCTGGCTGTCTGATCTCGGAACTCGGAAAACGTTAGTTTTAGCACATATATACATAAAAAAGCAAAAACAATTTGCAAAAAATGTCATTTTGTTTCTCTCTTTTCCATATCATAATTTTAGAGCTATGGAAGATGGAAAAATAGAAGATTTTGTACTTGAGGTAAGTTGCAGTTCTCTGGAATAACACGTTTGTCGGTACTCATTTAGCTATAGCTCCGAAACTATTAGTCCGATTAAAAATTCTCTTTTTTCATATGAAAGCTGGTTAAATTTACTATAATAACTCAAATATTAAATTTTGATCTAGTCCCGTAAAACAACCACGGCAGAATATTGAGAAACCTGTACTGTTGTGGAAAACTTTTATTTTTCGGCACATTTATCACAATAACTCCAGAACTGTTTCTTCGATTCAAAATATATTTTTTCCATCCGAAAGCTGTTTAAATTTTCCACGAGATCCTATATATGAAATTTTGATTGAATTCTGGAAAATATTTATCGCAGCCCTAACATGTCAAAATCCTTCTAAACCGCTAAAGTAAAGGTTTTCTTATATTCAATTTCAGTTGTCAACAAATGTTTTGGCACATGAATCTGTCGCAGTTTAAAAGCTTAAAAAGTAAGTAAATTTTCTTAATATTTGTGTATTAAAATTCCTATGAGTAAATATGGCTTTCATTTACTCTCAGCAATAAATACAACACCGTGACACTTCATATTACATTATAATTTTACCCTTTTTCCAGTGATGCCATAAGGACTCATTGGTCATCTAGGGTACCTTTTCGAAACAAATGTTTTAGTCCATTCATTGCTTGTTTCTCTTACACAAAACTAGTCAGATTATTCTTTAACTTTTATTTATTTTTAGTCATGGAGAGTAAATATTCAGTGGAAGAAGCTTTAAAAATAATTTTAGACACCATTCATTCGGATGTAGATTTGGATTCCGATGACGAGGATGAAGATGAAAGGAGTACTTATGAGCACTGAAAATAAAGGATACACCAAGACGATTCCAGATTTACCATCTTCATTCTGTGAAAAACAAAAAGTAGTAAGAAATGCAGATAAGGGAATCCCAAACAAAGTTCAGCCTCGTGAATTCCCACAACCAGAATTCTACAACACAATAGGCATCCAAGCGGTAAAAACCATCAAGAAATTGCCAAAATGGGTTTCCGTTCGTGATGACTTTCATTTAAATTGTACGGACTACAGTTTCTCACAAAGTTTTCCTAGTGGAAAGACAAATTTAGAACCTATTTATTATTTCCATATGTTATGTTCCAACGATTTATTTGAAATATTTGCATACCAAATGAATCTTTATTCTACCCAAAAAACTGGTGCATCAATAAATACTACTGTTTCTGAATTGAAGAAATTTTTAGGAATGCATATTATATCAGGAATAGTAAATATGACTTCCTATCGAATGTACTGGGCATCAAAAACCACATTTTCTCCTATTGTGGATGCTATGTCAAGAAATCGGTTCGATTTACTACGAACATATTTTCACTTGAATGGCAATACGAATTTTATTAGCGACACCTCTCATCCTGATTATAATCGACTAAATAAAATAAAACCATTTTTGAACGAATTAAAAAAAAAATTGGGGTAATTGGAAAGAAAACATGTCAGTAGATGAAATAATTGTTCTCTTAAAGGGCAGATCAGCATTGAAACAATATGTAAAAAAAAAACCTCATAAGTAGGGATTTAAAATTTTTGCTCTGGCAGGAACAAGTGGAATAGTTTATGACTTCCAAATTTACCTAGGAAAAGGGACAGTACCAAACTCGGTTAACATCATTGGAATAAGTGGAGGTATAGACCTCCACCTCTGTCAGTCAATACCAAAAGGCAAAAATCAAAAAATACATTTTGACAATTGATTCACATCAACTTGTTACTCGTTTCTTTAAAAAATTACGGCTACCTAGCTTCAGGTACTATAAGGCCAAATCGTCTTCCTGGATGTCAATTTCAATCAGACAAAAAAATTCAGAAAAATATGGTCGTGGGACTTATGAATATATATATATATATATATATATATATTTTTTCAAAATTTATGGAATATATACCTATACTATTTTGATATATATCCTTCTCCTCTCTCCTCTCTTTTTATATATCTGATATACCCTGGTGTCTGATATACTGGCCTGGAGTTTCGGGGTATTTATGTTATGAGGAGGACCCCATTAAATAAGGGTCGAAACGTCATATATATATATATATTGTATGTATAGGTTTTCAGTTTTCAAGTCAAAATAATTGAATTTTGCTAAAATAAAAAATGGAATTATATTGAAAGCTGATATATTAGTACCCTAAAAGCCCAATGAGTCAATACGGCATCATTGTAGCAAATAAATAAATATTAGACAAAAAATTAAAAAAAGGCTTATTTACAATATTCGAATGCTGACAAAATGTATGTGTGGCAAAAAGTTTTTTTATCCACAAGCTATCTCTGGGTGGGCTTCAATTCATCATCAAGCAAGTAAACGTAAGTCGTGCGTTTCTTATATTCGGAATGCAACCAATTTAAGAGATGGAATATGTGAAATTTCAATAAATAATTTCAAAACAAAATCAATATTCATATTTAGATGTCAAGACTAAAACGACAAGAAACGTTTTCGACTACTCCAATATTTACTAGGTAAGCTTTTAAAGCTCCCAATAATTTAATTTTTTTCTATTTTAATTTTTGTTGAGTAATTTTTATTATACATTTCATTTTAGATGTTTGTAAGTAACTATTAGTTTTTTTGTTTTGTATTATGTTTAATTGTTTTATTTTATCTCTTATTATTATTAATTGTGTATGTATGAGAACTTGTATATATGGTACGAATGAATTCTCTTTAGCACTGTTACTACTGCCCACTAAGGCACATTGTACATATATTTCAATAAAAGATTTGAAGAAAGAAAAACATTTTTTTTTGCCGATATTTCCAGTTCAAGTTTTGAGAGATTCTCAAACTTTTTTTTTGTCCATTTTCGTTCCATCCTAATACACAGATGGATAATTTAACGTAAACCAAGCCTGGACGTCCTTCATACTCAAACTCATAAACGGAAACTAAGTAATTTATTCCCAACCACCCGCGGAGAAGGTGTACTTGATCCATGGAGCTAATGAGCGGAGTGTCGGGAGGTGACGACACCTCGACCTAATAGCCTCCCACCCCCCACGCTCCAACGCCTCTCCACTTTAATATAGACAGGATAAGCCAAAACTAATTGACACATTAAATAATAGGGTGGCCTGGGGTGAAGTTCCAATTATACTTGCAGCCTATGACTCCCCTAATTCCAGTAGCCCCCTCCTATATTGCTGTCAATAACAGCTAATGCATTTAGAGCGCTCCTTTATTTCCGTCCTCGTGTACCTGTTTATTCTCTTCGTATCTTTTCCTTTTCAACACCTATAATCCCAATCATATAGCTCATTAGCACTGTTATACAAGTTCACTGAAAGGTAGATATGCATACAAAAAAGACAAAATTAACTTTAATCAACAGTTATAACCAGGGACGTGTCATGTGAATGTATTGATTACATGTAAATTTATTCACATTAATTTAAATTAAATCTATACATATATACTGATAGACAAAAATTCAATTTTTTTTTTTCATTTCCTCAGCTAAAAGTTTCATTCTTTTCTAGATCTTTACGTCCCCATATTCATTAACCAGGACATATGAATTAGGTCTATAACAACATTAACTAAATAAAAGCAAACAGTATGTTTAAAAAATAAAAATTGAGCAATTTTAAATCAGGTAATATAGTTTTTTAGTTTTGCATAAGATGGGGCATATGTCCCAGGAATTGATTCAAAATCACATTAGACCTATACCCCAACAAATGCAAAACTTAAAGAACGCAACGGGCGAATATAAACCTTATTAATAAAAAAATTCGTAAATTAAAAATTTCTTGTAAATATTTTTTTTAATATCAATTTATTGAAATTTACAACTGTACAAATATATACATCAAGTAAATGAGCTGATAACGATTATAATAACATGTCAAAACTTCAGAAAAACTACTCATCATTAGCACTCAATAAAAATTCTACTCTAGAAGATATCTAGGCCATCTTCTTTTCAGACGCCTCGGAGTATGATTGGGAATGGAGTGGGAAGTAAGTTTAGAAACTGATGGATCTGAGTGGTTATGGAGCTTACTGTGAAAGGATAGGTGTGGGCTAACTCAGCAATATATGGAACATTAAGATCTTTATGGGTAAGTTTATTGGTGACAAAGTACGGAGCATTTAGGATTTTTCGAAGGATTTTGGACTGTAAGGATTGGATACGAGATGAATTGGATGGTTTAGTGGAGCCCCAAAGCTCAACTCCATAAGTCCAAATAGGCCTAATCTCAATCAAGTAAATAAGTCATTTGTAATGAATTGGGAGCTTTGATCGTTTGTCTAGTAAATGTAGTAGTCTATAACGATGAGCAGTTTCTTGTAGCTTTAGTCTTGGTTAATATTTTTAAATATTATTGTATTTAATTTAATTTATATTTTTCATGATCCTAATACGTTTCAGATACCCTGGTTAACGTATAGAAGACGTAACGAACTTTAAAAGAATTACAGGTATTGCAGAGAAAATGAAAAAATCGTTTGGGAGGATTTTTTTACCTTCAGAATATATATAAATCCTTTTATATATATTTTATTTATTTTATATATATATATACTTTAATGTTTTTCTATAATTATTTTTATTTTTCAACTTTAATTTTAAGTATAAATGGTTAAACATACATTAATGAGTTATTAGAACTGTCATAATTAAACAGTTTCTTATAAGAGAATATACGAACGACCTATTCTAAGTACAGATATTATTTTTTTTAATTTTTCGAGGGGAGACTTCAGCCTTGAAGACCAGAAGATTTGCATCAGAACTTCTTTACAGAATGATGATATTCTGCAAGGGATCAAAATTCCTGAACTTATCGAAAATTTGCTGAGAAATTAGCAGTTAGTAAATTGAACGACGCTCGGTCATAAAATAGTAATTAAAACAATTATCGTAATGAAAACGTTTTTTGTTATGACATTGTCGCAGCTTAGTTATGAGACTGTGCCTCAATCACCCTTCTCTCCAGACCTCTAGCCTACCAACTGCCATTTTTTTAAAGGACCTAGACCACATTTTAAATGAAAATAAATCTCTTGATCAAAAGTAGACAAGTACTAGAAATGGTTAATAATAAAGATTCTAAAATCTGGTAAATAATAAAGGAAATACAGAGTTGAGCTTTAAAGTCACACTTAACCCTCTAATCCTGCCATGACAAAACCCTGAGTGCTCCTCATTATTTCACAAATAAACTTAGCTATAACTAAAACAAATATCCATAAAATAAACTCCACATGTTGCAGATAAAACCCAAACCTGATAAATAGTGACCCATGAAATTGATCAAATGTTTGTAGTTATATAAACAAATTTTTCTTATCCGATATGTTGTTTGTTAATACCCTTTTTGTTACTTCGTTTACATAACACTTCGGTTACTCTTTTTTTGTAATCCTATTTATTGCATGCATTGTTAACATTAGGCTACGGTTACACTGGATGCGAATTCTGACGAAAACAGATATGACGAATCCGTCAGAACAATCAAACTGTACAATGGCTATGAGAGTGGTTACTCTAGAAGCGACTGCTTCTTCAGAACACGCACGAACACGTCAGAACTTTTCCACTGTTCAAACTAATTTGTTTTTTCGCATCCGTTCTGACGAAAAGCCACGTTGTAGATTTGAACCAAAGTCCATCTTCTTTTATTGCTCCCCCATTCTCATTGATTTTTGTGTCGTGGTTGCGTTTGGGTTGTACACTTTTACCATGGACACAGAAAAGTTAATCAGTCTCGTTTCCGATAATAAGTGTGTGTGGGATATGACAGCTAAAAATTACCACAATAGAGACATTTCGCGTGAAACGTGGAATCTACAACTTGGCTTTTCGTCAGAACGGATGCGAAAAAACAAATTAGTTTGAACGGTGGAAAAGTTCTGACGTGTTCGTGCGTGTTCTGAAGAAGCAGTCGCTTCTAGAGTAACCACTCTCATAGCCACTGTACAGTTTGATTGTTCTGACGGATTCGTCATACCTGTTTTCGTCAGAATTCGCATCCAATGTAACCGTAGCCTTAGTCACTCAGCCCTTTTCATAGGTCTTCCAAGACCACTTGATCGATATCGTAAGTTCGCATTGTACTTAAAAATGCATGTAATTAAAAATTCTTGCAGCTATAAAAAAGTAATTACGAAGCAATTTTACTTTTTTTTTTTTGTCAATTCTGAATCATATACAATATAATATATACAATATATTAAATAACAGGTTTTTTTTTTCCTAAAGTGAAACCATCAGAAAATATTCAGAAAGCAATTATAAATCAGTTTTAAAATGGGGTTTCTCAACGTTCTTTAAGTATCAAATACGGATGCTTAGTAGGGAATATAAGTAACATTCAAGAAATGAATACTACCAACTTGAAAGGGATTGAAAAAAATAAAGCAGGTTGATAAAAAAATGTACTCTCAGATACTGCAAAGCGCGGTATTACTCATTCAATTTGGTCAGACAAGGTTGATAATGCCATTCAGATTCAACGGAAGCTTAGACGGTTTGATAATATCAACATCAGCGTTGAAGGAGTGCGTTGTGTTTAGAGATAAGCCGGTTTGTGAGGAAGGGAAAAAGTTAAAAAGCCATTGCTAACAGATAGGCATATACAACTAAGATTAGCATTCGTTAAGAAATATACCTACTATACTGAAAATGATTGGTCAAATATCATATGTTCTGACGAGACTAGAATTAATAGTTTTGGATCTGGCGGGAAAGAATGGATATGGAAAGGACGAAATGAACAATCTTTTCATTCAATATTTTTTTATTTATTTGCAAAAGATATTTCTTGTACAAATAACATACGAAATAAAACAATTATTTTTTTTAGTCTAGCAGCACTAGGACTTTGTATAGATAATATTAAATTATTATATAAGTACTACAAATATAAAGAAATAGTTTAGACACTTTTACCTAAAAAAAATATAATAAAATAAATAATAATAATAAATAAATAAAATAATTATCAACTTAATAACTAGATCAATGCAATTACAAGGTATATAGAATTACAGATTTATAACTTCCCATCTATTCATATTAAGTCATTATTGAATTTAATCAAAGGTTAAGAGAATCAGAGAATCAGTGACCCAGTAATTTAGAAACGAACCACAATAAGACCATAGTCAGAACCCTATTCCAAAAAATAAATAACATTTAGCTTTTCAGTCAATGGCACAACATATTACAAAATAATATAGTCTATTTAATTTTTGAATACAGTCTACATTTAAGATTTCCTCTATAGACAATGATTCAGAAATGTATGTACCTAAGAATTTTTTTCTCTGCTCTTCAAATTTGATGCACTGAGTAAGAAAATGGCTCAAGGGGTCCGACACCAAACCACCGCAGGCCATGCAGGCTTCGCTGGATTTCATAATTAGTGTTGTGTCCTTTATAAACACCTTTAGGTAATCCCCGCTTGAGACTCTTAGGCGACCCACAACTCTGATTTTCTTAAAATTTGTCTGAAACAGCATGTAATCTTCCGGGCTTGCTATATTAAAATTGCATATTTTTTTATACCTAGGGTTGTTGGTGGAATTCAAAATTCTGTTTACATCCTTTGAAAACTGATGGTTCTTCATCTTTTCTAGGATGTCTTCTTTAAACGTGCTCAGTCCTTGGGGTAGTACTCTTGAGAACCAGTTTTGACAACCCAACTCCACTGCAATCGATTTTACTTGGGTCACCCAATTGTATGCTTCGTCAGACTTTCCTTCAAATACATCAAGGGTAAGAAGTCTATTAAAACATTGCCTGGGTAAGCGCCCTTCCTCCATTAAGCTCAACTTTGTCCAGTAGTTGACAACTTTTTTCAGCACTTGAACACTGAGTGGATACTTCCCGCATTCTAGGCGTGTGATATAGTTCGGCGTACATCTTGGCCACTGAAGCAATGACTTAAAAAAATTGACTTGGCCTTTCTCTATTACTTCCAGGTAACGAAGACCCCATATTTCAGCGGCATAAAGTAGAGTTGATGCCACACTTGAGTCAAAGAGTCTGGTTTTAGTCTCCCAAGAGTCACTCCTGCCATTCCTTAAAATCTCCAACACCCTAGCCATTGCAATGGAAGACCTCTGTATAAAGTAATCAGCAGCTTTCTCAAATCTTCCTGATGAGGTAAAGGGCACTCCCAGATAAGTGTAGCTCTTTGTATATTCTAACTGTGTTTTCTGCCAATGTAGGGGCTTTAGTTTCTTCATCTTTGGGGATTTGTGGAACACCAAAATTTTGGATTTGACTGGGTTTAGTGTTAGCAGATTCTCATTGCAATAGTCACTAAGTATGTTGAGGTTCCTTTGTGCAGCATGCCAGGAATTGCTAAGGATGACGATATCATCCGCTAACAAAAGCAACATTACATCGTGACCATGGTCAATGCCAATACCTACAGCACCTCGGGTACGAAAGAATTCAGTAATGTCCGACGCAAATAAAACAAACAGAGTAGGACTAAGACTTTCTCCTTGGAGTAAGCCTGAGGTTATGTCAATCTCTTCTGAAAGCTCCCTTTCCCCCTTAATTCTCATTGAGGACTGATCATATAGTTTTTTTAGTAACCTGATCATTTTTCCTCCCATTCCAAGTTTAAAAAGTTTTTCCCATAATAGCATATGGTTGATATAGAGTCGAAAGCTTTCCTGAGATCTACAAACACTGCATAAACATAGCTTCCTTTTGTCCTAAGATTTATACTAATTATTGAATACAGAGTGAATAAATGGTCGATACATCCTCTGCCCGATCTAAAACCCGCCTGCTCCTCTGGTATCAACTTTTCTGCTTCTGCCCAACTCGTAATCCTGTTCCTCAGAATGCTGGTAAATAACTTCATAATCGTATTGAGCAATGCTATTCCTCTATAATTATTTGGGTCCTTTTTATCACCTTTTTTGTAGAGGAGGTGAAGGTTGGCTTTAGCCCATGATTGTGGGATTTCTTCTGAGTTCAGTACCACGTTGAATAAGTTTAACAGATAATGCTCCCAAGAAGGGTTGAGATGCTTGATAACTTCATAAGTAATATTATCGGGGCCTGGGGATTTTCTGTTTTTACTGGCACGGATATTGTACTGTAATTCCTCCAATGAGATATCCGTATCCAGCAGCGGATGCGACACAGAGTAAAACCTTATGTCCTGGATAACTTTTAGACCGTACAAAGTCCGGTAATAGCTGGTCCAATCTTCAAGATTAATTTCGTTGCTAGGGTTTTTAAATGGCTTCAGGGTATTTACAGTTCTCCAGAACTGTCTGCTGTTCCTCACATTTCTCAGGTCAGTTATAACTTGTATGCGAAAATCTGTCTTCTTTCTTTTTATTAGTCTTCTGTATTCTTCTCTAACTTGAAGGTAATCCGTTAGAAAATCAGGCAGTGAGCTATTCTTCTGTATTGTTCTTTGCAGCTTTTTCAGTCTTCTTTTATATATACTGCATTCCTGATCAAACCATTGATGCATTGGGTGGTGATTAGTTTGGGTGACCTGCTTTATGTACAGTAGTCCTGTTTCTAATAAGTTATCGTACATTGTCTGCTTAAAGTTATCATAAAGAAGGTTCACATCTTCTGAATGGAAATAAATTTTTTCTGAGCACGAAATTTTATCAGAGAACAGGGAAGCTTTTTCCTCATCCCAATCTGTATATTTTGTGACTAAATATTTCATTTGCCAGGATTTTTTATGAGTTTTGGGCTTATTCCTATCAAAATACTGTATGGAGGTGACGCAAGCCATGTGATCCAAGGTATCCGACATGTTAAAAATTTCCATATCTAAAAATAGGTCCAGGAGGTTTTCATTTATCCAAACCAAGTCTATTATAGATCTTCCTTTGGTTGTGATGAATGAGAATTTGCCCGGTCTGTCCGACACACTACGACCATTGCAAAGAATCATTCCCTGTGATTCCAAAGCTTCAACTAGAAGTTTGCCTCGCCTATTTACTTGGTTGTGACAGGATAATCTTTTGCTGTAAAGGCATGTTCCCTCTAAGAACTCCTTATCTAGACCATTAAGCTCACCTACATGCCCATTGAAGTCACCATTTAGAATAACATAGCTATGAGGATAGTTAGATTTAAAGCAAGTGATTACTGCATGAAGTTCATCTAAGCAGGAACTAATATCGCTGTTTGGGGGCAGGTAAATATTTCCTATTATTAATGGTATATTAGCTAGTTGTGCTTTCAAAAATAACCAAAAACGGCCCTTCGCCAATATCGTAGTGCCTCCAGCAATGCTATCATGAATCAATGTAGCTAATCCCCCGCTGGCTCTGCCTGTTAAATGTATTTTTATTGCAGGGGAACAGAATGGAACATAATCAGACAGCCACCGTGGTACTTTAAAATCACCAGTTAACCAGGTTTCAACTAAACATATAATTTTATTTTTACGAATGACGTCCCTTACCTAAATACCCTAAATTTTTGTAACCACTAATATTGCAAAATTTGTAACACTTCCATTAAATCATTTTTTCCAGTTGAATGAGTTAGCCTTTTCGTTCAGTGTTTTCATCAATGAGTGGAGGGGTAATCTATCCCCCGATTTGATCAATTTCGCGAGTCACTGTAAATCCTTTCATAGTAAACTCCATACCCATTTGAACTCACTAGTCTCCCAACCTGCTTCTCACTGGATATCCGATAACTCTACGAGGAGTCTGAAAAGAAGATGGCAAAGGGACTTTCTTGTGAAGAAGGTTTATTGGAGTGCTAATAATGGATAGTTCTTTACCAGTTATTGGCATGTGGTTATATACACTCTATGTATAGTTGTAAATTTCAATAAAATATATATTAAAAAAAAAAGTTTCACTTTAAAAACATAAACCTACAATAATTTCCGGACAACCCAATATTGTAGTATAATTAATTTAGTGTGCCTTTCAGTATTTGCCACCCCTTTAATCCGAATAGTTTCTTCCTTTCAAGCCGAGGAGCTACCTCATCCCATGTTGACAATTTATGACTCATCACACTCAAATGACTACCCTCTTCGTAATTAACAAGTCGAATACCGCAATTCCGACGACACCGCATAGTAAGAGTTGCTGGCCGGGGCAAGTCGCCGAGGGGAGGGGAAAGCTTTATAATTAAGCACTTCATTTGCATACAGCCGCAATCCTGGCATATTGGAAGGCATACCTTTGCGGAGTTGCGCAACTATTTCACTATCCATCCCTACCCAAAGCTATACCAACCCAGTTCCGAAACACGTGTTGGGCTGTCATCAGTATGCGAAATGAGTACGGGCTGCAATAGGAGGCGGTGTGGAATATATTTAGGACTGATTGGAAATGATCGATTATCCTCTGAAATATTGCCGTAACAATTTTATTAATATTGACAGTGCGGATGTTATGAAGAATGCTGATTTATATGTGGATTCAGTTATGACTAATAAGTTATTTATAAGCATTATGTAAATGTAATAATAACTTGTAAAACAAATTATTAACATATAGTTGACTGTTATGATGAATGGAGAAGAAGATGATCTGAGATGCAGTCAAAGAGGAACACCACGTCCAAGTAGAAATACTTTAATACGTGCCAACGTTTTGACCTGCCTTGTAGTGACAAAAATAACAGACCGATAAACAGATGAAAAATGGAATACAGAATGGCATGGATAAAAAACAATATGCAAAAAAACACTATAGAATAGAACAGATACACAAATCAGCAATAATACAAAGCAGTTAGGTAAGATTAAGGACAAGACAAGAATGAAAAGGGAAAAATATATATATATATATATATATATATATATATATATATATATATATATATATTAAAAAAAAATAATAATAATAATAAAATAATTCGAGAATTTGGCATAAAGTCAATACTGGCAAACCTGATCCATGAAACACTTACAGACACAGTCTCTAAAGTGAAATTTAGGGGAGAGATCTCACAGCCCTTCAAAATAAAAAGAGGTGTACAACAAGGTGATGGACTATCCCCAATTCTTTTTAGTTGTGCTCTATAGAAAACAGTGAGAATTTGGAATGAAAAACTTACTGAACTCAACATTTCGCCAATAAAGTTAGGGAGAGGAAACAATCAGATCGAAATGTCTGGCATTTGCAGATGAGCTATACTTAGAAATAATCCAAGAAAATAGTTTGGAAAAATCTGCAATTGTGGAAAGATTGCATAAAATGGAGGGAGTATATGGTATTACCAAAGATCTTTAAAATAAAAAATGCCTATCCAAAAATATAAAAATAAGGCATTACAACACAGTAGTGAAGCCGGAACGCCTATATACAAGTGAATGTCTGGCATTAAAGTATAATTTGGATAAATTAGAAATACTAGAAAGGCGAATCATGAGGAAAATATTAGGCCCAAAAAACACAGTAGATGGTTTGAAGTTACGAAGTAATGCTGAAATATATCAAAATGCTGAAAATATATCAGATGTAATGAAAAACAGAAGATTGATGTTTTTTGGTCATTATATTGAATGCCTGATAGAAGATTGACAAGTAAGATTTTTACATATAACTGTGTGGTAAGAAATCAACAAGCTGGGTCAATGGAGTAAAAAGAGATTTAGAAAAAAAAACAATGTAAAAATAGAAGAAATAAATAATAGAGAAGACTTTCGGCAAAAAGTATTGAAAATGGAGGGATTTCAGGGCAGGAAAGTGAAAAGGACTGGTGCAAAATGGTCTGAGGACAGAAAGAGGAAACATAGTGAACAGCTGAAAGCATACTGGAAGAAAAGAAAAGAACAAGGGAGAACAAATTGAAATTGGCACGTGGTTCTCTGCTGGCCCATTCGAAAAAAAAAATAAAAAAAATAATGTAATGGTAGTGGATAAAAGGATAATAAATGAACAATAAAAGAGGACAGAAGGAAATGTAATGTAAGTAAGAATAAAAAAAAAATAAAATATGGAAAAGAGATGGTATAAGAAAATAAACGGATAAAAAATAATAAAGGTGCAGGAAAATAAAAGAGGAAAGATAAAAGGAAATGCACGAAAGTATTTCTATTTGGACGTGGTGTTCCTCTTTGACTGTATCTCTGATCATCTTCTCCATCCATCTATTAACATAAAACTATTAAAACAAATTGGTTTGAGCTAATTGGGATATGCCTCTCGATTCCTTTGATATAAGTGTCATTTTTTAACCCATTTTCATCATGTACCGGTTTAGATATAAGAGCTGTTTATATATTTAGTGATAAGGCTATTGTATTTTTTTCTGATTGGTATCTTGTATTTAATAAATTTTGTTATCAAGATTTTTTTTCTACTGCTATTATAGTTTTTTAGGTAAGAGTAACCATTTGAGAGGGGTGACATTGACCGAATTTGGTTTGGCATAGATTTTTCATAGGACCAGCCACCCCTATTTTAAGATAACTTTGCCCACCTTGGTCATCTGGCTAGAGGTACAAATTCATGAGTATCTCTTTTTTGAAACTTAAATTTAATGGATCACCTTTCTAATTTATGGTTGAATTTAGGAAACTGTACGATAAAAGCTGTAATATCTCCATTTTGTTTAAAATTTTTCAAATATTATATCACACAAGTAAATGTGAATAAAATGGGATATACATCTAATTTAAGTAACTGTGTTGATAACGACTGCTTTTTACAATAAAAATGTCAAAACTTGCAAATTTAATAAAAGATATGTTAAACTAACTCATTTCAACCGAAAAAAAATTAGCATACAAATCAGGTACTTTGGTAAATAAGACATTATGATAATCGCTTGATGAAAATCTGTATTTTAAATAAAAGAAACACTTCATTAGAATAAAAAGCAAAGAAAAATATAATATTTATTGACATAAATTTTAGGCCAGTTCAGGTATTCATAATAACAACAGCGACTTTGACCTCTCTCAGTACTAAGCACATTATCGCTATTTCATAGTTATTTTCCTGTTTATTTTGAAATGGGAGGGGATTATTGTTTATTATTTTATTTTTATTTTGATATAATGATTGAAAGTTTGATTTGGAAATTAAGAAGCTACAGAGATAAAAGTGTCACTATCATTAGAAAGACCCTTGCTAATATTGCTTATCCTTAGCTTGAGGGCCCATTTTATTTATTGGGATTTTTTTTCTGTTTGGCAATACACCTGCGAAGATGGCAACGTTCACAAATGGTGAGTACGCTGACATACATTTTTTTGTATGGTTTTTGTAATGGAAACGCGAGTGCAGCGCGGCGGGAGTACCAACTTAGGTTTCCAGATAGGCGCCTCCCCTCTACGATAGTGTTTTCACGAACTCATCAACGTTTATCTGAAACAGGTTCCGTTCATAAGTTACGTCAAGAATTGGGACAAGTTCCTCATGATGTTGAACTCGAAGAGGAAATTATTGATATAGTAAATGAAAATCCCAGTGTTTCATCAAGAGACTTGGCCCGTGAAATTGGTATCTCCCAAAGGTCAGTTATCAACATTTTGCACCGAGAACATTTTCACCCATATCATTTCACACAAGTACAAGGGCTAGAACCTAATGATCATGTACATAGAATACAATTTTGCCGCTGGCTTTTAAATAGAGACATTCAAGAACACCAGTTTCTGAGGAAAATTTTATGGACAGATGAGTCTCTTTTTACAAGGGAAGGAATTTTTAACGTCCACAACCGGCACTACTGGGCAGCTGAAAACCCACATATGGTTCAAGAAGCATCTTTCCAGCATCGTTTTACAGTGAATGTGTGGGCTGGGATAATAGGGGACCGACTCATTGGGCCACATTTTTTGCCCAGCAGATTGAATGGAGAAAGTTATTTGGATTTTTTACAAAATATTCTACCACAACTTATTCACGACATTCCACTTGATGTTCAGCAAAACATAATATTCCAACACGATGGTGCTCCTCCACATCATTCGGCAGCAGTACGGGAATGGCTGAACCAACGATATTCGACCTGGATAGGTAGAAATGGTGTGATACATTGGCCAGCTAGGTCACCTGACTTAGCTCCAATGGACTACTTTAGCAGTGACCGTAGGGGCTGTGAGAAAGAGAGCAAGAAGCTGCATTCGAAATAATGGAGGACATTTTGAAAATTTAATAAAATAACGGACTCTGGCGGCGCTTTATTGACAGTGATTCTTTTATTTTCAAATTAACAAAATTTTTCTTTGCTTTTTATTCTAATGAAGTGTTTCTTTTATTTAAAATACAGATTTTCATCAAGCGATTATCATAATGTCTTATTTACCAAAGTACCTGATTTGTATGCTAAATGAGAACACCATGTTTTTTCGGTTTCAAAAGTAAATTTCTCCATGAAATTAAAACAAAATCATTACGTTTAACATATCATTTGAAAGCTTATTAAATTTGTAAGTTTTTGAGAGCTTTGCAGTTTTGTGGATTGTTTTTATGAAAAGCAGTGAGCGCTGAAGTATTATAGGAAATTTATTGCTAAATCCGAAAATGTGATCAATATTTGAAAAATATTTCTACATATCGTAAAAAACATGCTTTCCCTCCAAAAAATCGTTTATTTACCATATATCTTTAAGGTGACATTTGGCTACACCTCTACGCTAAGAGATTATCGGGAATGTGAGTGTGGATAACGAAAGTTGCAAAGAACTACTCATCAATAAAAATTCTAACTCGAATATCTATAGGCCATCTTATTTTAAGACGCCTTGATTATAGAATTGGGAAGAAAGTTGAGAAACTAACGGATTTGAGTAGTTATGGGACTATGAAAGGATAGGTATCTGGTTTGAGCTAACTCAGCAGCATATGGAACATTAAGATCTTTATGGATAAGTTTATTGGTGACAAAGTAAGGAGCTTTTAGTATTTTTCGTAGGATTTGTAAGGATTGTATACGAGATGAATTGGATGGTTTAGTGGAGCCACAAAGCTCAACTCCGTACGTCCTAATTGCAGTAATCTGTACGGGAATTGATTTGGAGAGGCAATTTCACATGTTTATTTCATATTATAACATATGACACATTACTACCAGTTATAATATTTACAACATTGAAGTACTAACAAATAATGACATATTAGGCAAAGTCACTTCAGTTGACAGTATTTTATTCAAAACTGCCATTAATTGTCAGTTATAGAAAGTCACTTACCACATTACAATATTTCCAAGGAAATCCGTTATTTCATTCCAATTTTTTTTTTAAATATTTGTCTGACATCGATACCATTTACCTTCACCATATTAAGAACACAGGTTCAGTAATAAAGTGGATTATTGAAATTAGAACTCTTACATATCTGAAGGTGTTAAATACGAAATATTCTAGATGCCTGGAGGCCATTAGGGCTGTAAGACAGAGGAGGAGGGAGAATGCGAGATGAAATTAAACAGGGATGTAGATTGCCAGCTGCAATAATGACCAATAGTCACCTCAGATAATTGCGCTTCGTCGGGATCGGCAAAAATAATAGATTTTAGGAAAGGAATCTGTTCGTCACCCTTCAATTTTTTTCAAACTTAAGAGGGACTTAAAAAAATTTAGTACAATCTAGGTATTTTTACGTTTTTTTAGAACGCGATAAATGGAATTACTTCATTCTTTTGTGTTGATGTACATTTTTTTCTTTAAAATTACTATTCATTTTTTCTTTATTTATTAATAAAATTAATAAATAGAGGTTGCCCGACCTATAAAACAGGTTTATTGAAGTGAAAATATGATCTTTATTCATTATAATTTTTATTATATATTCATCATTACAGTTTATTTAAGCCAGTAAGAGGAACTGTTACTTTTTTTGTAATCAATTAACGAACTTTAAATAAGATTATGACATTAACAATAAATAAATTTGATAACTTCTACAATACTGAATAAAGAACATACGTAACCTCTTATTTTTTTGCCATGGATACTTGTTTTGGCCAGAGGTACTTTGTTGGTGTAACGTTATTTATATGCTGATGACTAACAAATCTACTTATCGTTTCATCCTTCTGAGATTTTTGAGGCAACTCGTAAGATTCAAGATGACATTTATAGCATTAACCAATGGGCAGTGGAGAATAAGTCACGACTAAACCCAGAAAAAACTAAATCATAAATTTAATGGAGAATATTTTATAATAATAAATTCCTTTGTTTCTCATTTTTGAAATGTATCAAATGCATCAAAAGTGGACCACAGACCGAAACGGATAGGTAGAGGATATGTACTCTATGGAAGGTGTAAAAGAAGTTCGATACCTTCAAGGTTTTTAAATATTTCCTTTGTCTGATGGATATGCGGCGTGGAATTATCAATAAGCGTTGAAGAAGTCAAAAATGGCGAGAAGAAATAGAACTTAAATTTTAATAATCCTTCGTAGCATCCCAAACACTCCAATCTCATATCATAAATCCTTCAAGAATGGTGTCAAAACTGTAGAATTAAAATAAATCGCATCAAATAACCTTTACCTTTCGTTGTAAACCAACGACTTCCTGTCCTACTATTCTATTCTATATACTTCATGAAGGACCTGGGCTTTCTCCACTCCTCTCTGTCAGCAGCCTCATATTCTGGATATTTAGCCGCCGTATGCCCCCTTCCACATCATCCATCCATCTTTGCCTGGGCCTGCCTCTTCTCCTTGTTCCTCCTGAGGTTCCCGTCCACGTTTTTTTTTTTTAAAGCCTTTAAGGTCCCATTCTCTCTAAATGACCCAGCCATAACAAACTTGTCTTTTTCACAACAGTGACTACATCCTTCTCATCATCCTTTGAAATTCCATTGATCCCTGTTGAGCAGATCCACTTGGACAAACGTCTTACTTGGAATCCACATACAAGACTAAAACGACAAGAAACTGCTCGTCGTTACAGACTACTTCAACATTTACTAGACAAACGTTCAAAGCTCCCAATTAATTACGAAAGACTCATTTACATGACTGTGATTAGACCTATTTGGACGTACGGAGTTGGGATTTGGGGCTCCACTAAACCATCCAATTCATCTTGTATCCTATCTTTACAATCCAAAATCATTCGAAAAATCCTGAATGCCCCTAATTTTGTGACCAATAAACTTATCCATAAAGATCTTAATGTTCCATATGTTGCTGATTTAGCCCAAACCAGATACCTATCCTGCCATAGTAAGCTCCATAACCATTCCAATCCCCTCGTCTCCCAAGTTGCTTACATCTCCATTCCCGATATTTCTCCTAGGCGTCTGAAAAGAAGATGGCCAAGAGACCTTCTAATGTAGGACTTTTATTTAAGTAGTTCTTAACAAGTTATTGACATGTCACTGTAATGATTATTCTCAAATTTACTAATTGTATATAATGTCTACAGTTGTAAATATAAATAAATAGTTAAGAAAAAAAATCAAACAACACATCGGTCATTTTCAAATTATACATCTATTATGTATCACATTATATGATAGAAGAGATTTTTAAATTTTTATCTAGAAATAAAGAAGCCTTGAATGATATTTAATGTATCGAATCCATACAATCTAAAATCCTTCGTAAAATCCTCAATGCTCCTTATTATGTCACAAACAGACTTATCCATACAGATCTTAATGTTCCATATGTTGCTGATTTGCCCAAATCAGATACCTATCCTATCATACTAAACTCGATATCCATTCCAATCCACTAGTCTCCCAACTTGCTTGCTTCTCCATTCCCAATATTTCTCCTAGGCGTCTGAAAAGAAGATGGCCAAGAGACCTTCTGATGTAGGACTTTTATTTAAGTAGTTCTTAACAAGTTATTGGCATGTCACTGTAGTGATTATTCTCAAATTTACTAATTGTATATAATGTATACAGTTGGAAATATAAATAAATAGTTATAAAAAAAAATCAAATAAGACATCGCTCATTTCCAAATTGTACATCTAGTGTGTATTATATTACATGATAGAATACATTTTTAAATTTACCAATAAACTTATCCATACAGATCTTAATGTTCCATATGTAGCTGATTTATCCCAAACCAGATACCTATCCTTCCATAGTAAGGTACATATCCACTCGAATCCATTATTCTCCCAACTTGCTTCACATTCGATTCCTGTTAACACAATAAGGCGTCTGAAAAGAAGAAGGCTTCGGGACCTTCTCAAATAGAACTTTTATTGAAGTGTTACCAGTTGCTTCACAAGGAATTGTCATTTTATTATATTATGTTATTATCACATTTACTGGATGTATGTTCACATTTCAATGAATAGATAATAAAAAAAAAAAAAATTAATAATGTTATTTAAGGATTACTAACATAACAATTAACTATATACCATAAACAGCATTTTTCCTAAATGAGGATGAACTATTGGGAACAGAAATGCAAAAACAGTTCCAGGACAGAGATGTTCCTATAGTCGTTCCTGCCGTTTGCAACGAAGATCAATACAAAATCGATGACCGAGCAGGGGCTAAGGCGGGTGTGGCGGGCCTGGCTATCGGCTTAAATGTTATATAAAAGGGGTGTCTGCCTGCCTTGGAACAAAGAGGGGGACATTGTGTTCACTGTCAGGAGCAAGTGGCCATCTTTTACAGGCACCCTCAATAGCCGGCGATTTATGGGCCTCCCGTTCCTCGTAAACATATTCATCCCCTCGTCTCGCCCTTATTTGATACAATTGTTTATTTATTATTCACATTTTAGCCAACCCTCTCCGTTATTAATAATTATTTTCGGCAAGACATTTTATTTTTTCACTTGAGGTACGCATGATGTTAAAGAAGGATCAATACAATTAGGATTGATGAATTATTTTCCACTTATACTGGAATTTTTTACTCGATGATTAATTTCGAATATTAAACATTCATCAACGATTTTAAAAATTTTAAAGCAAATTCTAGTCATACAACTTTTTTAAAAATTCAAGATTAGATATCGTAAAATGCGGCACTCACCTCAGAAGGAAAAATGAAAAGGGCTTCTGAAAGAGGACCTAGAGCTGATTGATAGTAATGAGACGAAAGGGTCAGGTAGATTGGTTGTTCTTTGGATTTCCCTTATGACTGGTTGGTTTTTTTCTGTTCCTACAGGAAAAAAAAAGTCTGTACCACTTACAACCCTTAAGGGTCAGTACTTAGGTAAGGATGTACTGTTTCTGAGCTAACGGTTGTGAGAGGAGGTGATTTGGCCAGAATTCACGCTCAACCGCCAGGTTTTTCCGCAATTAAAGGTATCCACTCTTTAAGAGGGTGGGTATGTCCTAGATTTGATGCGTCCTCGAATTCGATCCACGGCCGAAATAACAGAATATAAATTTTCTGCCTTCAGGCTAGGGTTGGGCGATAGTCGATAGTTAGCACTATCGATAGACCGATCCTATTGATTGCTATCGATCGTTTTTCGATAGTTACTTCCTTTTTTTCTAAAGCCAAAGAATTTCAACTAATTTAATTAAATTCAATTATCTACTTACTATTTGAAATTTGCAGGATTATAAATTATAAGATTATGTCATAAAGATTCCTATATAAAGTTATGACTTTATAAAAACTAATTTATTTTGATTTTAAAAAAGTTTTTACAATTTACATGGTTACAATAATAACGAACCAATCAAATCCTCAGAATATAAAAATAACAAAATCGTTAATTTCAAGAGTCAAGTAGGCTCCTTGAGCCACATATCTCCCCCCCCCCCCCCCCCAAAAAAAAAAAAAAAAACCGCTTTCCTTTGGCTTAATCTTTGAGAGAACCCTTGAGCTCTAGGAATTCCGAAATCAATTTCAAAAGAACTCGACACTGAACAGAGACAGATCAGCATAATTCCGAGAGTTTCAAAACTTGAGGGTAAAAAAGATCTATCGATAGTCGACACTATCGATAGTGACCATAGATAGGTATGGCCTATCGATATATTGATAGTAACTATCGACTATCGTCCAACCCTACTTCTGTCGGACTCGAATTCGGGCCCGGGAGCGTTAGTCAAGTGCCTTACCCACTGAGCTACCGCACCTCCATGTTCCTACAGGAAACAAAGTTAAAATGTAACTAGGACAGAACCTCGTTAATCTACCTACGGCAAGTCCGACTCTCCGGGTAAACCGACTCCCGCGGAGTCACACAGTGGGTCAAAAAAGTATTGGCACACCCACATTTTTTCTAATATCTTAGTTGCATAAAGGTTACTTATTTGTCATTCAATATTATTAAAAAGTAGCACACAACTTTTAATTTTTGGTGGCAATTGTTGAGCTAATTGAAAACAACCTATAATTTAAAAAAATAAAATATAAATTTAAAGGGTCAAAAAAAAATTGGCACAGCAGACATTTTTATTTTGATAAATATTATATTAAATTTTATGTACATCTTAATATTTTGTTACCATGCCATTTGCAATTATTATGGCCTGATGTCTTCCTACTATTAAGGAAACAACTTGGTGGGTTACTTCAGATGGAATTTTATCTCATTCTTACTGTGAAACCGTTTTAAGCTGTGATTTGGGAGATTTTTATCTTTGCGGCCTTAAAAATACATAAGTGCTCTATGGGATTGAAATTCGGGGACTGAGGAGGAGTTTTGATTTATCTCCGAACATTAGAAAGTAACCACTCCACTGTTTTATCAGCAGTAAGCTTCGGATCGTTATTTCGCAGGAAGATATTTGTGTCCCTGTTCATAATCTTTTCAGCACTGCTGTTCAAGTTATGACGCAAAATGCTAATATATTTATCTGAATTCATAATAACTCCAATGAAGTTCATGTTTCCCACTCCGTTTCACGACACGCAATCCCAAAGTTAAATGCTCCTAACTCTATGTTTATTGTTGGCCAAACATTGCTCATTTGAAATTCTCTGTTTGGTTTTCTACATATATATATATATGGCTATCAGAGCCAAAAACATTATATTTGCTTTCACATTGTATTTGCCAAAAGCTCCAGTGGTCCCTTTATATCGATTATGACAAACTCGGGACATTTTTTCGATTGACATCCATTACGAATGGTTAAAATGAACTCCCCATCAAAAGTATTGCAGCTTACATAATTCTCGAGATTTTCCTGGTTTTTACCTTAATCCATACTTGGTTTATATTCATATTAATATTATTCATTAAACGTGAGACATTAAGGATTAGACGCATCAACGTTTTTCTCTGTCGATAACAAACGATGTAATTTAAATTTTTTTTTTTTCAAATTTCCTTCAGTCCATGTTTATCATTCGTTTCGTTATTAACAAGTATGCCAAGGCTAGTGTAAGCAGTATATGTCTTACTAAATATAAATTTAAAAGTTAAAAGTTAAATTTGTAAATAAAGAAAATTTTAAAAAGTTTTTTAACTTTTTTGTCATTGGAAGAAATATTGTAATTTATTTTGATAAGAATTGTTTATGTCTAGTTTAGCAATGTTTATTATAGGCTTTAGAAACATTCTTAGTAATGGAAAAAAAATACGTTTTTATAAAATTCAAATATTTTAAAGTGTTGCGATACTTTTGACGGGGAGTTTATATTGGATTACCGTCAAGTTCTTTATAATTTTATTTTTAGTTGCTTTCTGCTGCGCTTTGCGAAACGCATTTGTGAAATGGTTCAAATATTGGTATTCAAAAGTTGAATACTACAGAAATTTCTCTAATTTCAAAACAATAGCTTTCCTGATTAAATGTCACGACACGATACGAAATATACAAAATGGAGTCTCAGGTAAAATAAGCGGTGACTTGAGGGGGAGGAGTTTTAGAGGCGGGTCTTAGTTGATACAATGTAGCCAGGTCGTCCCCTCAGCACCGCCCATAATACATTGTTGCACCCAGCCCCCAACCACCCAGTTTCTCACAAAACAGGGGCAAAACCTTTTAATATAAGGATTTTAATGAATAATCAAGACGAAATATTTTTCAATCCTGAAGCTAATAGTAGCAGCTATAGGTAAGTCACTAGTTATGGTCATAGTTAAGAGAACTTGTCGATTTAAAAGGGAATTTCGTCGATACAGTTTTACAATATGGCATCTTAGAAGAAGAAAAGAAAAGGAACTTTTCTCTTTGGTTATATACTTAGATTCTCAAAAGTTTATTGAGTTGAATGTAAAATTGACAAATACACTAAAGCTTCCTTTCAAATAAATTTTTATATTTTTTGACAAAAAGCTAAAAATGCCAGTGATGAGCAAAATAATCTTTAAACAAATGTTTCTTAATAATTTAAAAATGAGTATTAATTAATGAACAACTAGAACCATAAAAATGATCTAAATACTAATACAACGCGGTCTAACACATAAGTAAAATATATATTTAAAAACGTCCAAAGCTCCCAATTAATTATAAAAGATACATGACTGTGATTAGACCTATCTGGACGTACAGACTTGAGCTTTGGGGCTCCACTAAATCATCCAATTCATCTCGTATCCATTCCTTACAATCCAAAATCCTTCGAAAAATCCTCAATACACCTTACTTTGTCATCAATAAACTTATCCATAAAGATCTTAATGTTACATATGTTGCTGATTTAGCCCAAACCAGATATCTATCCTTTCATAGTAAGCTCCATAACCACTCAAATCCCCTATTTTCTCAACTTGCTTCCCACACCATTCCTGATAATCCTCCGAGGCGTCTGAAAAGAAGATGGCCCAGAGACCTTCTAGAAATTTATTTGAGAGCTATTGATGAGTAGTTCTTTTCAAGTTTTGTCACGTTATTGTAATAGTTAACAACACATTTACTAGATGTATAAATTTTGTACAGTAGTAAATTTCAATAAATCGCTATAAAAAAAAAAATAATAATAATAAATAAATAAAAAAAAAAAAAAATTAAAAACACATCATTCGATGCACTTTGTAGTTATTAGTTTAGAAAACCGTCATGAAATGAAGTTGAAAATGAATTAAAACAATTATTTATCAGAGTATTTACAGCCGCACTTCTCGTTGATTTTTCTACATAAGCAGTAACGACATACAATATGGTAATCATCCTCACTAAAAAATTAATGAATTAAAAGAAATCGGAATGTATTTTTTTTTTATTATCTTCTTACAATATTTCCAATTTTCTTAAACAGCAGTACCTAGCCATCCGCGAAGTACAGAATATAACTAACTATATTAACTAGTAATGATCGCTTAAGAGACTTAAAGTCAAACATGACCACTACTAGGAAGGGATGTAGTATTTAAGTTTTAAAATTATATAATCAAATGAATAAAATTGAAATGGATAGGGGTGACCATAACTCATACCTCGTATTTTTAAACACAGGCTATGGTCAGTTCAAAATTATCGTTAATTAAAATCAGATAGTCCAACATAGTGGAGCTTGTATGGAAGCCTGAATTCTAATGAAAAGTTACATAACTTAAAAACTAAAAATTAATTACGCAATTTCACTATAATTCCATAAGAATCCTCACTTTTAAAAATGATCATACTAAAAAAAGAGGTATTTCAGGACACTATTTGAGAAAAATATTTTGTAATGGCTACTGGAAAGGGATAGGAGGGAGAGTTTTATCAGTAACTGAATCTTAAATCCTTTTCAGAAATATTTCTCCTGGTAATATCACAAATAAATGGATTAGACATTTATTATTGCGATAGTTATATTAGCATGCCGATGACTGGTAAGGTGACTATAACTAGTGATTTACCCTTTATAGACTAAAAAATGTAAGGGCGATCCATTCTTCCTTCCACTCCATCAAGGAAAGGTTTAAAAAATTCAACCGTTGCCCGAGCAGCCATAGCGTTGGAGTATTCGATGCTTCGACGAATCAACACAAAACTAATTTTATTCAACTTTAGTTTTGATCCACATTATTAGGTATTTCTCACGAATGGCTGGCTTGCCTGTTATAGTACAGACACTAAAAAAAATCAATGTTTATCTGAAAAATAAGCTCCTTTCAGATGAGAGTTGTTATCTGAGGCATTCTTCGTGGTGTCATATGTCAGTATCTTTGCATGAATTGATTTAACATGGATCCGAAATTTCTTTTTTCATTACTCCAATTGGACAATTTTAAAGAAGGACCACTGGTGGGTCGACACAAAGACATTAAACACTTTTATTAATTTCTTTTGTAGCTATTTTTTTTCTCTACTTGTAGAATACTCTGTCTATTTAATATTATAATAACAATTCCATATTTATTGAATAAAATAAAATTTGAAACACTGAAGTACAATTTACAAAAGCATATAGTGTGATTTCTATTTTCGCAAGTAATATCAAGGGCGACTCCGAAAAACAAACAAAAATTTACGAAAACGTTTTATTAACATACTTAATTTTAAGATAAAATTGTAATATTAGTTTACACTTTAGTAATTTAGTAATTCAACGGAAAGGACCCTGCCAAAATGAAGAGATCAATTGGTGTCCAACTAAGTCGTCCTCATAGATTGACTGCTTGGCCAACGTTCACGTTAGTGCTGTCTCCAAGTCCCAAGGGGAACGAAAAGTTCGTAACTTCTTGTTGCGAATTTTAAGAAATTCAAATCTTGAAACAATAACCGCTTTCACGTTCCAATGATAAAATAAATAAAAAAGTAGGAAAGAATATAATGCATTTGGAAAAAAAATCAATAATCGTTGAGGTAAAATAATAAAATAGCCAGTCAGTTGGACGATACAATAAAATACATAATCGGTGCAACTTCACTTTCTACATTACCTCAATACTAAAAAATTCAAAAAATAAAATTAGGAAATAAAAAAATGGCTACATGTTCAAAGTATAACAGGCCCATAGTACTATCTTGCTTATTTCCCTTATTTCACTAAATATTTTACTGAAATTAAAACCTCAAATTATTCATTATAATAATCGAAATGAATTAAACTTTTACATATTCTTACGATAATGATAAATTTTTAAATTAAACAGTAAATTTAGTAAACAAATTAAAGATTTTTTTTCTATTGTAACAAAAAAACAATTCTCTGGCCTTAACAGCTCTTTTCACGCCCTATTTGTGTCGCGGTCTTAAATAAATTTCGAAGTTGTAGTTCTACTTTCTTCACATCATACAGGTTATCTTATTACTGTGATCCAATAAAAAAAAAATTAGAATTTAATCTTCAGCAGCACCAATACCTTTGCAAGTGTCAACACAAGCACAATAGTAAGTCGTTTCATATGAAATGTCCGTTTTTTATTATTTTAAAAACTCAAAGTGTGATTCGTGGACTTCTGTTGTTTACTACCTTTATGTTTATAGAATATAATGAGCCATAATCAATCCTCTCCTTTTTGATAATGTTTACTATAAATTTACATTGATTGCAAATCGTTTAGTATACCGTCAAAAATGATCAAGGAAGCACGAAGTTTTATAGTAATTTTTTATGAATTTAAACTTGGACACTCGGCAGCACTGTGGGGCAAACCCGAAAAAATTTCCAAAATCCAACATTCGATATGGGAGTTAAATTGTATCGTGTTTGAATGTTGAATAACCGAAGAATTAAAGTATATTCCCGTAACCAAAAATGATTCTTTGCTAAAGTTGAAAATTCAGATATATTTCTTTGTCAATTTAATCTACCTTTTTTTGAAGTATAATTTTATACTTTTTGTTGTAAATTTAATTGATTAGTATTTTATAACTTTTATGTATACATGTAAAAGTTAACATACACTCTACTAGCTGCCAAGTATAAACAATTAAAATAAATAAAACCTAATAAGTTTAATTACAAAGTTGAAGCAATATAATAGAAACCGCGTTAACAATGTATCAATTAATTTTCTATTTGATTATATTTGTTCTATCATTTGTCCTTATTTTCAATTTGAATTTGTTTTTTAATAAATGAGTTATTATTTTGTTAAATCTAATTTTATTGCGAAAGTGGTTAATAATTTGATTAAATTGATCTCAAACAACTGAATAAAATCTACAAAATTAATCACATTTTAAAAATAATAACTAAATTAAGATTTCAGAGTGATTTCCTAATTTTATATTTATTTTTTTTATTATTTCTCGATTTTTCTTTGTCTTTTCCGAAGTAAAATGTTTTACCTACCGAAATTACAATTCAATCTGTTTTTAAACTAATTACCTTATTGTCTTACAGTTAGTCTCTATTCAATTCAGAAAAGAAAATTACATAGGAATTTCACCCTGAAAATTTTACTTAAGAAAAGACCAAGAGTAAATATATTGAATACTAATATTTTGGTTTCATAAAGATGCTGTACTAAATAATATTTCCTTTGAAAACGTACATTTTAAATTAAATGACCCAATAACTAACAAAAGTAAGTAGTCATACAAGTACATTGCTTTCAGTGAAACTAAATTGTTTGTCAGTTAATGTTTCCATACAGAAAAGAACCCCGTCTTCTAATGTAAAAAATTAAAATTACATTTCATAAGTTAACGAATGGTCCATTCATTTTCTCAATAATTATTAAAGTATCAACATTTAATACCTTTTATATTTTATAAAACTTCTAAACCAATGTTTTGGTTAAAATGTGTTTCCTAAAATAACGATATTGTGGATTCATTGAATTTTAAGTTACATTTATGAGTTTTTGGACTGTTATTCGTTAATTTGATTTCGTACTTATTTAAATCGAACGGGTTGGAACATAAAACACCGCCGATACAGAATTGGCGGTAATGTTTTTTTGTAGGCACTGAAAAAAAAAATGTTTACGGTGGAAAACGCTCAGCCGTCTAACCTACAAATAAAGTAGTATAAAAATTAATAACGAAAACCCAGATACCATGTAAAAGTTTTTGTTTTTTTTTATTGTTTTATTAATAGAAATTTACAACTGTATTAAAAAAACACATCAAGTAAATATGCGGTATATATGAGACATAATGACATGAATTAAACTTGTAGAGGAACTACCCATTGGTAGTACTCTAATGAATATTTACATAAGAAGATCACGGGGCCATCTTCTTTTCAGACGCCTCGGAGGATTGCCAGGAATGGAATGGGAAGCAAGTTGTGCAACAAGTGGATTTGGATGAGCAGTGAGTGTTAAAGCCCGATAATTTAATATCTTCTATTTTATTTTATTTTATTTTTTTTTATTCTCATCTCCTATAGTGAGGAAACCGCATTTAACTTATAATGAACAATATGTAGTGTAAATAGCGTGTTTACGGTTCAAGTTAAGTGTTTATGGTTCAAGTTTATTTACGTACGCCTCGGGAGATAAGAGACTCAACGGTCAGTCCTGGCCAGACCTCCCTGGAAGAAGTAGTTACGCACCATCTCACCAACTTCCTCGAGACTCACCGGCAGGTTTTTTTTATTACTCACCCCTGCCCATGGAAGTATGAAGCAACTCACCGGATGGATTGAAGATTGCACCAGGGACCCTCAAGCACAGTAACACGTAACTTGAACCAATATATAAAAAAGAAAAAAAGACATTTAAATTTTTTTTGGTATATATTTTAATTTATTTTATTTTGTAATCACAATAGGGGATTTTTAATATTATTAGGAGAAACTTTTTTTTTATTTTTTTTATTTCTAGTTTCAAACTTAAATTTCTCCCCACGATATTTTTAATGTTTATATATATTTATATACTCACTCATTTAAGAAAAATATATTTTTAATTTCTGGTGTTCATTTATAATTTCAATTTTCTTTGTTTTTTTTTTTTTGTTTTTTTATGTCATTAATTATTTTACAGGTTTCCCAATCTTTAAAACTTATGTTTGGGCATTTTTCTAAGTAATTCTTTACCAGCATTCATTGGGGTTGGGAATTGTTTTTTTTTCCAAAGTGAAAGGCCCCCCTCCCCAACATCTTTTGGTCCTCCGGGCCGGATTTTTTTATTACCGATTAATTAATTACATCTTTTGTTAAACTCCGAGACAGATTTTTTTTAACGAGTAATTAATTACATCTTTTGTTACAGTCTGAATAATTTTTTAAAAAAAAAAATTAATTTTTTCGTTAATTGGTCCTCCATTTTTATTATCCTTTTCGTTATCCCTATTTAGAAAGATGCCACCTAAGAGTCAAAGTTCAACCGAAGAACAATTAAGTAAGTTAGAGGATTTGGAAGAACAAATGGCTGATCTAGCCGATGATATTCAAAATACCGCTTCAATCGGGTTTAGTGTTCGCACCGATTCTTCTAGAGAATCTTTATTTTTAGCCCGACTCTCCCGTATTGACTCTACATATGAAAAATTTTTTGCCATTTTTTATGAGGCTAAATCCTTAGCTAAAAAACTAGAAGTATCTTGTGATAAATTTAATAAGTTAAAAAATGATATGCGGTCCTCTCTTATTATTATGAGGCTTTGTCTTATGGGAAAATTTTCGATTCCGATAAGAGTACCTCAGATGTAAATAAAACCTCACCAATTGACACGGCTTCAATCTCACGCTTGCCTACAATTAGTATCCCTACATTTTCGGGAGATATCACCAGTTGGCAAAATTTTAAAGAAACTTTCAGGTCCTTAGTCCATGATAGGGGTGACTTGATGGAATTCAAAAATTTCATTATTTAAAAATATCGTTAAAAGGTTCTGCATTACAAACAATTTCGTTTATCTCAATGTCCCCTGCGGGTTATAAACAAGCATGGGAAGCACTCACCAAAAAATACGACAGTGAACGTATTCAAGCAACGTTTCACTTAACCAAAATTTTAAACTTTAAACCGATAACCAAAAGCGATTTATCCCAGCTGGAGCACTTCTCAGCAGTGGTACTAGAGAGCGCTTCTGCTCTCTTAAAACTGGAGATGGCGGACCTCTCGGGATTTATTTTAAGCACTTTAGGCCTCAGATTATTAGATAGCAAAACCCGCGAGTGTTTCGAAATGGAACATGCTTCAAAATCTGAAGTTCCGACTTGGGGGGAGTTTGTAGATTTTATTCAACTTAGATCGGTCAAATTGCAATCCGAGGCCCTTCTATCGAGTACCGCTACGGAAAACTTTCATAAAAATTTTGGGTACACTAAGTCCTCAAAACATGTTTTAATGACCTCTAAATCAGGGGTTCACTCTACAAATTGTTCAATTTGTAAGAAATCACACCGTATTTATGACTGCTCAGTTTTTAAAAATCTCACCCCACAACAACGTTGCGACCGCATCAAAAAATTAAATCGTTGCTTAAATTGCTTGGCTTCGGGGCATTTATCGAATCAGTGTCAATCTAAAACATCTTGCCGGCATTGTAATAGAAGACATCATTCTCTTTTACATTTTTTCCCTCAATATTCTCAAAAATCCGATTCAATACGCCCGCCTACTCCAGCTCGTACTAGTCCACCCACCAGTCAAGCTGATTCTCCTGCCTCGAAAAGCGCGATACTATCCGTGTCTGCCGCAGGTCAGACGGACGTTTTGCTTGGCACCGCAGTTGCTAGGATTCGGGATCATCAAGGTCATTGGCATGGTTTACGGATCCTAATAGATAGTGGTTCGCAACGCTCCTTCATAACGGAAGAATGTGTCTACAGGTTAAATTTACCACTCGCGCGCAGTAAACATAGACTAGTCGGTTTTGGGAACCAAACCATCTCTAATGTAAAATTCGAAGCACCCTGTGTCATAGTGCCTAAAAATAGGTCACTCCCCGAGCTAAATATTACGGCGATGGTGATTAAGCGAATTTGTGGAGACATGCCCACAAGTCCTGTTCCTAGCAGAATTATTCAAAGATTTCGTGCTCTAGACCTAGCTGACCCTTGTTTTCAACAATCGCGGCCGGTTGATTTTCTGTTAGGGGCAGATTTATTTGCTGACATTTTACGCGGGGGTACTATAAAACTTGAAGAAGGGGTTCCTAATGCACTTAATACCATTTTCGGTTGGATCTTAATGGGTTCCTTAAAGGGTGATTCAGCTGGCGAAGCTTGTTACCCCAGCACTGTCCTCCATAGCACAGCCCTACCCTGTTTAGAATGTGAAGAGCTCACACGAGTGATGATTAAATTTTGGGAGGTGGAAAACGTCGCGAACGTTGCGAGGTTAGATCCGCAGGATGTTCATTGTGAGGAGCATTTTGTGGCTACTCACTCCCGAGACAAAGATGGTCACTTTACAGTGAAACTTCCGTTCAAAGGAAATCCACCCGAATTGAGTGATTCCAAATTTGGAGCACTCAATCGATTCAAAAATTTGGAAAAGAAATTTGAGAAAGATCCCACACTGCAGCTTGGATATTCCAAGGTGATGCAGGAGTATTTGGAAAAGGGTTATGTAGCACGTGCAAAGGGGTCAGGGAAATGCTATCTCCCACACCATGCGGTTTTGAAAGACAGCACATCCACAAAACTTAGGATTGTGTTCGATGCATCTGCTCGATCTAGTAACGGGTCCTTAAATGATCATTTACTCACCGGACCCAAGTTACAACGTGATATAAAGGATGTCATGCTTAGCTTTCGCAAACCCCGCATTGCTATATCGGCCGATATCTGCCAAATGTATCTGCAGATAAAACTAGCCACAAAAGACCGTGAATTTCAACATTTCTTTTACCGATTCCGAGCTACCGATGCCTTGACAGAGTATCAATTTGACAGGTTACCGTTTGGGTTATCCTGTTCGCCTTTTTTGGCAATGCGCGTAATTAAGCAGCTTGTGCTGGACGATGGAACACCTTATCCTGAAGCTTCACGTGTATTATTAGAACACATGTACGTTGACGATCTCTTGACCGGAATGGACACGATTTCCGAAGCTTTAACTCTGAAGCGGGATCTAATAAATCTATTAAAGAAAGGAGGGTTCGAACTAAAAAAGTGGAGCAGTAATTGTCCACAAATCCTTGAGGACGTGCCCTCGGAGTCCTTGGAGTCCCCGATTTCATTTTCTAACATGGAAGATACCATAGTCAAATTGTTAGGCATACAGTGGGAGCCCAAATATGATTGTCTGTCATATAAGGTAGTCATCAAAGAATGTGTTATGACAAAGAGAGGTATTATGTCCACCATAGCCAGAATTTATGACCCATTAGGATATTTGGCGCCAGCGGTATTTAGAGCAAAGACGATTTTGCAGAAATTATGGGAAAAGAAACTCGAATGGGATACTCCCATACCCCCCGATATTGGCAAACAGTGGGAAGCATTTTATAACAATCTAACACATTTGAGTAAAATCCGTATTCCTCGTTGCATCTTTGTTGAGGGTTCCTCGAATGTAACGATTGTTGGGTTCGCAGATGCGTCCGCGTTAGGTTATGCCGCAGTCGTATATCTGCATCTGGAATTACCAAAGGGTTGTACATCCTATCTGATCTATGCGAAAACTCGGTAGGCTCCTATTAAGCTTTTATCGATACCTCGGCTCGAGTTGTGTGCAGCCGTATTATTAGTTGACACTTTGAAGTCACTTAAGGACACCTTGTCGCACTGGAATGTAGGGTCCACCGTTCTATGTTCCGATTCGACTACAGTTTTATCGTGGCTGCACCTCCCTTATTCGCGCTTAAAATCGTTTGTGGCTAATCGAGTAGCTAAAATATTAGAATTGTCTGAGCTATCATCCTGGAATCACGTGAGTTCGGAAAATAACGGCGCTGATGTGGCCTCGCGAGGAACGTGTCCTTCGGAACTACCTTCGCATACCACTTGGTGGAATGGACCAAGGTGGCTCTGTTGTCCAAAAAATAAGTGGCCTATTTCGTATAACCCTGTCTTAATTGATCCATTGGAATTAGCGGAAGTTAAGTCAGAAGAAACGGTTACGATGATGGTCATCAATGCGGGAGAATGCGAGTTTGATAAATTCTTAGAACGACTTTCCTCGTATTCGAGGATGGTAAGAGTATTCGCTTATGCCATTCGATTCATACACAATGCATCAAACCGTAACTCAGTGAGATCGGGTTTATTGTCACTATGGGAAACTCGACAAGCAATTGAAGCAGTGGTTAAAGGTGTACAATCATCAAAAGGTCTATCTGTATTGGACGGGGAGCGAATGAAGTCGATGAGGTCACTCAACCCTTTTGTTGATACCGGTGGTTTGGTCAGGGTGGGCGGCAGGTTACGACATGCCCCTTTATCATATGAAGCTAAGCACCCAATACTGTTACCCTCAAAATCTCATTTCGTTAATTTGCTTATTGATCACTTTCATCGGGTGTATCTTCACGCCGGTCCGCAGTTATTGCATTCCTTGCTGCGGAATAAATTTTGGATCATAGCCGGTAAAAGTGTCGTCAAGTCACGCGTGCACCGCTGTGGGAAATGCCATCGTTTAAGGGTAAAAAACATCAACCCTTTCATGGGCGATCTTCCCCCATCGCGGTTTGAACAGGGTAGAGCCTTCCTCAACGTGGGTATTGATTACGCAGGTCCCTTCCTTATCAGAGAATCGTTGCGACGTAAAGCTGCTCTAAGTAAAGCGTATTTATGCCTCTTCGTATGCTTTAGCACCAAAGCGGTACATATTGAAGCAGTAACTCAATTGAGCACAGATGCTTTCATGGCATGCTTCGATCGATTCGTTGCTCGTAGAGGGTTGCCCAGCAAGATATTTTCTGACAATGGTACCAACTTTGTCGGAGCATCCAATCGTTTGAAAGAACTCTATAAATGGTGGAACTCTCGCGATGTCTCGGAAAAAATAAGGACCTTTTTTACCGCTAAGGAAGTGGAATGGCACTTTATACCTCCCTTTGCGCCACACTTCGGTGGTTGTGGGAGGCAGGGATCAAATCGTGTAAGTATCATCTCATACGAGTATTGGGTACCCAGCCAATCACCTTTGAGGAATTAGCTATCATAGTTACAAGGATTGAAGCCGTTCTCAATTCGCGACCCCTCCACCCATTATCCTCTGACCCGGAAAATTGTCAGGCTCTCACTCCGGGACACTTCTTTATAGGAGCTCCTCTTGTTGCTTCACCGGAACACAATGTCACGGATATTCCACGGAACCGCTTGTCTAGGTGGCAGCACTTGCAGCGTTGCATTGCGGATTTTTGGAAGCGTTGGCGACTGGACTACTTACAAAGCCTTCAGCAAAGAGTTAAATGGACTGATCCGACAACACCCCTCTTATCGGGAACATTAGTTCTTCTCAGGGATCCCAATGTGCCCCCTTTACAATGGCCGACTGCAAGGGTAATTGAAACATTTCCTGGAAAGGATGGTATTGTTCGAGTGGTGAAATTAAGGATTGGGAAAACCGAATACCTACGACCAGTCTCCCGCCTATCTCCTTTGCTTCCTGAGGACACCAGTAATTGAAAATTTATGAAATTTTGGTGGGCGGCATGTTAAAGCCCGATAATTTAATATCTTCTATTTATTTTATTTTTTTTTTTTTATTCTCATCTCCTATAGTGAGGAAACCGCATTTAACTTATAATGAACAATATGTAGTGTAAATAGCGTGTTTACGGTTCAAGTTAAGTGTTTATGGTTCAAGTTTATTTACGTACGCCTCGGGAGATAAGAGACTCAACGGTCAGTCCTGGCCAGACCTCCCTGGAAGAAGTAGTTACGCACCATCTCACCAACTTCATCCTCGAGACTCACCGGCAGGTTTTTTTTATTACTCACCCCTGCCCATGGAAGTATGAAGCAACTCACCGGATGGATTGAAGATTGCACCAGGGACCCTCAAGCACAGTAACACGTAACTTGAACCAATATATAAAAAAGAAAAAAAGACATTTAAATTTTTTTTTGGTATATATTTTAATTTATTTTATTTTGTAATCACAATAGGGGATTTTTAATATTATTAGGAGAAACTTTTTTTTTATTTTGTTTATTTCTAGTTTCAAACTTAAATTTCTCCCCACGATATTTTTAATGTTTATATATATTTATATACTCACTCATTTAAGAAAAATATATTTTTAATTTCTGGTGTTCATTTATAATTTCAATTTTCTTTGTTTTTTTATGTCATTAATTATTTTACAGGTTTCCCAATCTTTAAAACTTATGTTTGGGCATTTTTCTAAGTAATTCTTTACCAGCATTCATTGGGGTTGGGAATTGTTTTTTTCCAAAAGTGAAAGGCCCCCCTCCCCAACAGTGAGTTTATTATGAAGGGAAAGGTATCTGGTTCGTGCCAATTCAGCAACATATGGGATATTAAGGTTGTTGTGGATCAATTCATTTGTGACAAAGTAAGGAGCATCTAGGATTTTTCGAAGGATTTTGGATTGGAGTGATTGGATGCGGGAAGAATTCGATGGTTTGGTGGATCCCCATAACTCTATACCGTAAGTCCAAATAGGTTTGATAATCGTCATATAGATGAGTTTTTTGTAGTGTATCGGAAGATTTGAACGTTTGTCAAGTAGGTGTTGTAGTAGTCGAAATCGACGTGCAGCTTCTTGTCTTTTCAATCTTGTATGAGGGTTCCAGGTAAGTCTCTTGTCCAGATAAAATCCAAGGTATCTTATCTGTTCTACATTATTTAATGGTACTCCATAAAAGGATACAGGAGGACAGGATGAGGTAGGTTTTCGACGTAGGGTAAAGGTTATTTGCTGGGATTTATCTTAACTCTCCAGTTATGACACCATTCTTCAAGGGAAGTAATATGTGACTGGAGTGTCTGGGATGCAGCAAATGGATCATCATTGACTGATAACACGCTTGTGTCATCAGCATAGGTTGTGAGAATAGTATTAGGATGGGTTGGGATATCAGCTCTATACACTGTATAAAGGATGGGACCCAGGATACTACCTTGAGAAATACCACCGGTCTGGGGAAAGGTGGGTGAGTATGTAGAATTATGGTTAATTTTAAATACTCTATCAGAAAGATAGGATCGGAGGCTGAGGAAATATGTAGAAGGAAGGAATTGGCGAAGTTTATAAAGCAGACCTGGGTGCCATACTCGGTCAAAAGCCTGTTCAACGTCAAGAAAGACACCCGTGCAGTACATCTTGCGCTCCAGTGCAGATGAGATAACGTCCACCACACGATGGCATTGTTGGATAGTGGAATGAGACTGGCGAAATCCAAACTGGTGATCAGGAATAATGTGATTGGAATCAAGGATGGGATAAAGGCGTTTCTAAAGGAGCTTTTCAAGGATTTTGCCCATGATAGGTTGGAGAGAAATAGGTCGGTACGAGGAAGGATTTTCAGGCGGTTTTTTAGGTTTTGGGATCATTTTTATTATTGATGATTTCCAGGAATCGGGAAAATATGTTGAACGGAGGACAGCATTATAAATGTAAGTTAGGAATAATACTGCTTTCCTTGGAAGGTATTTGAGGATTCTTGAAGTGATAAGGTCGTGTCCAGGAGCTTTGTTGGAAGGCAATTTACGAATGATGGCTATTATTTCTGAAGGGTGGAAGGCTTTAGGAGGAATGGTCATTTGGAGAGGAATGGCCAGTTCTGCTTCAATAAATTCTATATGGTTAGGATTTAGGATATCTGGATGAGGTTTAAAAATATTGTGTAAGTGTTCACCAAATACCTGCGATTTCTCTAAATCAGATTTGGTCCAGGTTTGAGCTGGAGTAAGGAGAGGATGATTGAAGGTTTTGAATTTAGTGAACAGTTTTTTGGTAGTGTTCCATAATAATTTATCGGAAACAGTTAGTTGTTCAGTTTGTTTTTGTAAATTTTCATATTTTAGTTTTTTAAGTTCTGATTTAAGTCTGTTAGTCAATTTATTATAATAGTTTTTGTCAGTTGGATATCGAGTTCTATGCCATTTGGCCCTAGCGCGACGTTTCTCTACTAATAAAATGCGAATATTCTGTCGTAAGGTACTTTTTGAAGTTTTAAATCTATTTTGTGTATTGTTTTCTGTTATGCAGGTTTGTATTGAATTTGTAAGATGTTCTATTGCATTATCTATTTGTTTACATGTTTTTAGTGGAGTTTTTAAGTCAATTTGGTTTTCTAAAGCCGAACGGAATTTGTCCCAGTCTACTCGTCCAATTATTAAGGATGGAGGAGAAGGTTTGATAATAAGAGTAGAATGTAATGTAAGCAAAACTGGGCTATGATCTGAGGAAAGGTCATCTAAGGAATCTATTGTAGTTTGGGAAGTAGGAATTTGAGAGGTGACAAATATGTCGAGAATATCTGGGCGTTTTCTTAGGGATGTAGGCCAGTAGGTAGGACTGTTAGGTGAAAGGATGGGGTAATTGTTTAAGGATGATACACGGGAGAGTATACTACCTCGGGAATTGGATATTCTACAGCCCCATCGCTGGTGTTTAGCGTTGTAATCCCCACCTGCAATGAAGCGCCGCCCAAAGGATTGGAATAAGGATTGCAGAATATTTTGGGAAAGGCTATTTCCTGGAGGACAATATACAACTGAAATAGTAAGGTTAAATGGAAGGGTGGATAGGATTAGTGAAGTAGACTGAATGGTGTCAGTTGGAGAGGAAGGAATCAAGGTGTGGGTTAGTGATCTATGGATAAGAATGCAAGTACCACCGTGGACTGATTTGTCGGGGTGGTCAGTTCTGTAAGTGATATAGTCTTTAATGTGGAAATAAGAGGTAGACGTCAGGTGGGTCTCGGTAATTAGGGCAATGTGAATGTTATTGTCGTGTAAGAATACGTCTATTTCATTTCTGTGATTGAGCAAACCATTTGCGTTCCATAAAAGAACTGCCAAGGAGTTTTGGATCATCGAGGAACAATGGACGTGATTTCTGACAGGGCTCTTGTGAGAAGGGTAACTAAGGGTCTGATAGTTTCTTGGAGTTCACGGAGGAAGGATGAAAGAATCGATGAGATATCACCAAGACTTTGAGAGGAAGTAGGATAGCGTTCTGATATTTGAAATGGATGATTACACTGCCTTGAATACGGTACCTAGAATGGGATTTGGCTTGGATATTGTTCAGGAGATATGGTTTGCCCATGTGTTTGTACTGGAGGTTTGATCTGTTGGTTCACTTGTTGTGGTGTCTGTTGACTAGTTGATGGGGAAGGATTGACTATTTTGGGAAGTCGGGATGGAAAGGATGTTTGAGGCGCCTGATTTTGTGACCGTCGATTTCTTCGTTCGACCGTCGTGAATTCATTAGTTGGTAGAGTCTGGGATGACCCTGCTGCTGAGGTTGATGGCTGAGGTTCTGCGAGTTGAACGGCTGAATGGCTGGGTTGTTGATATTGAGGCTGTTGTGCTTTGGATGTTGAAGGAAGTGAAGGGAAGTCTTTGTGAGAGCTATTGATGACTGGGATGCTTTGATTCTGGGAGGATGATCCTACAGTTACGGATGTATGAGGAACTGAATTTCTATTTGTTGCTGAGTTGGTGCTTCTTTGCTTTTGCTTAAGTTTGTATACCTGGCAACCTTTATAATTAGCGGGATGGCTCTCACCACAGAGGACACACAAGGCTGGTGTTTCGCGTGTTTTTAAGCATGATTCAGTTAAATGTGGTCCTGCACATTTAACACACCTTGGTTGCCGATTGCAATAGGTCTTTGTGTGGCCCAGGTTTTGGCATTTGGTACACTGAACAATTTTTTTTTTGAGTCGAGATACTTCAAATTTTACGACGGAATATACCAATCTTTTGATATTAAAAATCTCAGTATTGTTCTCTGCCAGCTCCAGATCCACGAAGAACAATGGGAGTTTGTGCTTGTCAATACGGTGGAGAACATTGGCGACGTGCCTGACAGCATGACCTAACTCCTCTAGGTCTCTTTTGATGGCGTTGGGAGGAACAGATTGATGAAGTCCACGCAGTACTACTCTGTAGGCCTTCTCTTCTTTTAGCTGATAACAATGAAATTCTATATTATTATTTTTCAGATGCGCTATCAGTGATTTGTAAGTTACTTTTGTTTCTGTATTTATTTTGATGTCTTCATATCTGGAGAAGCATTGGAAATTGGTTTGACCGATTAACTCAGATATATTTTGACAAAATTGTAAGTAATTTTCTACGCCGGTGACGTAGATTGGAGGTGGTTTGAAATCCATGGGAGGTTTTAGTTGTTGAGGTGCTGAGCTGTCAGTTGGCATATTTGTTAGTGGTTGGAATCTATTGTTTGTTTCTATGGGTGTGACTGCAGAGACTATAGTCTTACTGCGGGTTTGTGGTGGTGTGGTGGATACATTCGGCTTCTTATCTTTTTGTTTTTTTTTTTTTTTTTTTGTCGGGGGAGTTCCCAGTAGGCTCAAGAGCAGTATTCCTTTGTCTTTTAGACAAAGTTCTAGCCTTGAGAAACTTGGAGTCCGATTCACTGAAGTCAGAACATGGCATTTCCTCATCAGAATCAAAACACGACGATTTTTCAAATTCCATGATGAAATTAATTTCTTTAATTATTTTTAACAATTATAGGAAATAAAATAGAGAAAGACAAAAAAAATACATATATAAATATTTATATATACGTAAAATAAATTTAAAAAAAAAAAAATACCGTTTTATCAAATTCCAGAGTTCAAAAGTCTGTAAATATCTTAATGCTATTTATTATTTATCAATACTTAATAATCCCTTTAGAGCATTCTCTAAGCTTGTTTACTAACACTGGACTTCTTCAAAAAAAGCCTCAGTTCATTTATTTCAAAGAGGAAACATGATAGTGTCCTACGAAATTCTCGTAATTTTAAGACATTACTGGAAAAAAAATTTCACAACCGCTGAAGCAACTCGTGAAATTATTAAATATGAAGGGGAAGGAGTCCTTGAAGAGCGCACTGCGCGGCGTTGGTTTGAAAAATTTAAAAGTGGAGATAAAAGGGCTCCGGGCGGCCATTAATGGATATTGATGAGGTTCTGAAGGAAGCTGTTGAGTCAAATCCATCCAGAAGTACTCGCGAACTTGCCAGGGAGTGTGGTGTGTCGAAAGATACTGTTAGTCGCCATCTTCTCTTCATGAGGAAGGTAAAAAAGACCTGTAGACTGGTCCCTCACGAACTTACTCCTCAACAATCAGCAGAGAAGTTTTCAGAACTTCATAGGTTTGAACTCCTGCCTCATCGACCATATAGTCCAGACCTCGCACCTTCGGATTACTACTTGTTTCGATCCATGGCCCATTTTCTTTAAGGGAAAAAATTTGATAATTTTGCGGAAGTTGAAAATAATGTCCAAGAGTTCTTTGACAGCCATCCCAAGGAATGGTATCAGCGTGGCATCGAGCAATTGGCTAGCAGATGAGTAATGGCGGTAGATAACAATGGACTATACTTTAAGTATTAATTGTATTTTAAACCAAAGAAATAATAATACAAATATTTGTTTAAGAAACGTTTTTTTTTTTTTTTATATACACCCCATTATAGCGCGCTCTGGAGTCAATAATCCCCATTAGAAAATCAAAATTGTATGGTGCATTTTGTAGTATATTTCGAAAAATGCATAATTGAGAAACAAGCGAAAACTGAGATTAAAAAAAAGTTTTTTTTTTTTTTTTTTTTTTTTTTTTTTTTTTTTTTTTTTAGCGTTATTCCTTGTGACCACTAGATAGTTTAGCAAACTTAAAAATCGAATATTGTTGCACCATGGGGTAATGGATTGCTTAGATTAATAGGTTTAGCTTGGACCTTTGATAATCACCAAGACGTGATAATTGGATGAGAAGAATTCTTTTCCTCAAAACCAATAAAATTCAAGGTTACTGGTCTTGTGAGGAGAGGCAACGAAGGATACAAAAAATTTTATTTGTAACAAAGTTCAACTTGATTAACGCTAACATGATTAAAAGTATTTTGAGAAGAAAAAAAATGAAACAAATAGAAATTTAAAGTACTGAAATCGAATATAATTAAATGTCATTAAAGCTAATGAGAAATATTTCAAAATATGTATTTGCACATATTTATACACCATGATTATATACACAAGTCAATTCAAGTGATTTGGGTGGATAAGGAGTGATTGAATAGCTTTAAAGTGTAACAATTTTTAAAAGGTCAGATCTTTGATAATTACGAGGACTCAAAAATTGGATATGAAGAATTCTTTGCCTCAAAACTAAAGGAGCGGTACCAGCATCAAACCCAGTTACTGGAAGAAAGGTGAGTGAAAGTAATTGAAAACAATGAACTTTACTTTGAAGATTATTCAGTAATGTTTAAAATATGTAATCTGAATTAAAGCTATAATTATGCACATGTATTTTTGTAACAACCTAATACTGAGAAACTTTTGATAAGTAAATGTTGAATTATGAGGATATATTACATTAATTTTACATAAGAAATTCCACATTATACATTGGGAAATACTTTTATGGTAATATTTTGAAATTGTTGGGGTTATTCATTGTGAAGCCGAGCCCTGTATAGTTAAACAAACTTAAATTCGGATTTATCATCCCAAAAAATATACGAAATCATGTGTATATACATTACTAAGACTAGCTTTAATTTTTTTATTAGTTAGAAGGCCACACCACGCCTAACAGCATGATGTAGAAAAAGAAATAAAATCTATGTTGCAATGATAGAGAGGACATCTACAAACAAAGAGAAGTGGACAACTATAAAGCAAAGTAGTTGGTGCAGGAAGTCTTATTCATGTCATGGTTTAAGCAAAATTGCATTTACTAACATAGAATTTATACTTTAGCATTATTTCTTTAGAGCTTTTTCGATCAATTTAAATAAAAATAGGTTGTACATCATTGACAAAATGTATGCACTCCCACAGTTAACATAATTATTTTTACTTAAATATTTTTATTTCAATGGATAGATTGGTAGTTTCAACCAGCAATTAGGTCTAAAATGACTAATTTCTATTATCTAATAGCCAGTAAACTTAATAAAGTATTTAAAGTAAATAAAGAATTTACTGTTATCCAACTATAAGTTCCTAGATATTTATCATTTGCTGGTAAATATTTTTTTTTATTTGGGGCTTAATGTCCTTATGTACTCCAACTAGGGCAGGAAGGACAGGTTATCCTATGGGTTACCAATCTTTTCTAGCCATGGTGGGATTTAAACCCACAACATTCAGTACCCAGCACACTGATACCCTCACCTTAACTTGCCTGGCCATGGAGTCCCCCTCCCCTGTTTGAGTTAATCAGTGCTTGAATAAATAGTTAATTAATACAAAAGAAAATCAGGCTAAACTACATAGTCCATGATTGCTAAGTCAGCATTAAAGGTTAAGGAAACACAAATTGAAAATTAAAAGAATTTCATCTTTTGATAGTTTATTTATTGATCATATTTATAAATAATAATTAATAAACAAAAATTAGGTATAAAAGAAAGGTTCAATTACTTCATCGTACACCAACTACAAGAGACAATGTACATACATTTTTATCTATTAGTCTTTTTGATTACTTTATATACATAATTTTTTTTAATCAAAATATGTCCTTTATAAACAAGGAATTTTGCTCTTATTCTATAATTTTAATTTAAAACATTTGTGCTTGCAGTTAAATTAATAAAAATCAAATTGTACAGAAAGTGAATAATTTGTAACTATAAAGAGAATAATGTATGTGAATAATGAGTTAAGGTAGCTCAGTGGGTAAGGCATTGAACTTCCAACTGCCTAACCCAGACTTCAGTTCAGCTAGTTATAATTATTTAGTCTATTATATTAGATAAAAAGGATTGATCCTATGGCTGGACAATCCTCCTGGGGGACACCCAGAATCTAAAATTTTTTTACCCTTAATTGAAGAAGGACCTGGCAGTATGATTCTGGCTAAATCACCAAATCCCGGCAAAACCAAAGTAAATAAACAATAATAAAGTGAATCAAGATACAATGCAACAATGTCAAACATTGAACAAAGACTCTTAATAGGTTTTAGTGGTACAGGTTTTAATTACAATTAAAAAAACAACAATATAATACAATAAACTGACTTCAACCAGACTTTAACTGAAGAACTGGAAGAGAACTAATGTCCAATTTTAATACTATTTATTTAAAAAGAAGAATATAAGAAAAAGCAAAACTAAAGTTAGCAGATAATTTTATTCTCTTTCTAACAATATTGATTTTTATTTTATAATGGAAATTAAAAAATAAGGCTGATTTGAATTTTAGATATCAGCATCATTTGTAATAACATAAGGAAAAACTTGCCATTATGGCACATAAGTTCAAATATTTACAAATCAATATCTACTTTGTACAATGTTATGAATACAAATATTACGATATTTCTTTTAAACTATAACATAACTGCAATTATTTAAAAGACAGAAATTACAATTTATTATATCTAAGCCATAAAACTTAAAGCTCAGGTTTAATATACTTTAATATTTTAACAGTCTTTATTTTTTTTTTTTCAACAATATTTTAAGTGAGAAATTTCTATTTAAAATTATAACACTAGATGCTGTCTAAATTGTAATTCCAAAAAGTAAATGATAATCACAAAGCAAACTGTACTCATTGAGTAATGCTAAATTATAACATTGCCAACACAAACATTGTATTGTAAATATACAATATTCTTCTTAACCTGGCTAAAATCACAGGCTCAATTGGTGTAGCACAAGTTTCTATTTCAAAAAGTACTATTCACATAGTATATATTATACCATAATTTGTACAACCACCATTTACATTTAATTTAAAGAAGCCTTATTTTATTTCTTTTAAAAAATCTAAAATACAAAAAATATAGATCTACACTCACATAACCCAATAAAGGTTGTCACACCTACAGTTATAACATAACCTAAGCTTGTTTTCGGCAAAATACAATTCAAATTATAAAATTAATAAATCGCATGATCTATAAAGCACTGAAAAAAATTTAAGAGCATGCTCTAAGGGAATCAATGTCCAAGGTACAAAACACTAATTAAAAAAATAAGGACTCAAAACATAATACAATACATACTTTTTGGGTTCAGGAAGCAAATGTGAATAATAAATTACTAAAAACACAAAAATTGGTCCGAAAAACTAAACAGCTTTATTTTATGAACGGATAAACATTGAAATATCAATCAACCAGACATAATAAATGAAAATTGCTTGATAAGAAAATCAGAGAAACATACAAAACTATAAATAAAATAATCATAAAGAGACTAATAATAGTAACACTAAAACTTCTTTCTTTCAACACAAACTTTTTTTTTTTTTTTCAAAATATCAAACCAATCATTACAGTAATAAACCACAAATGAAAATAATACAGGAAATACATATCCATAACTAACTGAATCAAGACAGAATTGAACAAATTTAAAAATATTTATAGATAAGAGAAAAACTCTCACAATATACACATACATATATACAATAATACATAATAACTCACTATTTTCACAATATGAGAAAAGTAGAATTTAGTAATTTCAGTATAGCTTCTTAGTTTGTACATTCCCAAATATAAATAACTATTTTATGTACATATATTTAGTAATCTAACATGATTTATTTTTTATTTATTTATTTATTTTTTGTTAGAAACTCTATCATTCTCAACATTATAATTTATATAATTATTTTTCAATATTGAAAACATTTAAAGAAAAAAGTTTTAAAAATAAAATAGGGGGGAGGGGGAGCAATTTTCAAGTAAATAATTTCTCTTGATGGTAAAATATGAATAAACTATCAACAATATCACTTACGTAAGTACTCAATTGAGTAAGGAGTTCAGAAACAGAGAGTTTTTCATAGCAATTATACTATTGGGGTAAATGGATCATTAGCTATTAATAGGTTAAGGCGAAATGTACATGCTCAGTTAAACACTTATACAGCAATACCACCATATTCTAATCACTGCTGAGAAACAATAAAAGGAAGGAAGGAGAGAACTAAAAAATAAAAATAACTATGACATAACATGAAATTTCTCAACAAAAATGCAGGAGTTGTCTGCTAATCATTAAAATATTTATTTTACCTAATTATTATCACTTAAAATCACATGGGATAATGGTTAACTAATGTTGGTATTAATAGTTAAGTAGAAATGAACTTAAAATCCTATGATTAACATAAAATAATTAATTCAAGTCTATTCATCATGACTAGAGAGTAGGAATAAAAGTAAATCTAACATTTTTTTCCTTATTAATAAGGAGTCAAAAAGAAATAAATTAAGTATGACTAGATCTAATAATTTGCCATGCCTTCATTTCAAAAATAATACTATTAATTTGTTATCAACAGGAACAAATTCAATATTTTTTTAACTCATTCACTTAGTACTTAAAATATAATAAATCAATATAAAATATTTTATTATCATTATTTTGCAATCAATATCTAAGTTTTGCTGTGGTATATTTATTTTCTAAGTAAATAAAATAAAAATATATCATTTTGTAATCGGTACAGTGAGTAGTGAAGGTTACAGGTTTGTTTGTTTTTTGGGGGCTTAACATCCTTACATACTACAACTAGGGCAGGAAGAACGGGTTTTCCCACAGGTTACCAACCTATTCTAGCCAGGGTGGGAAGGTCAAGATTTATTCCTGGGTTTGCCACGAAATAAATTTTAACCCACCCAGGTGGGATTCGAACCCACAACCTTCTGGTTAAAAGTATGCTGAAACTCACGACCTAACTCACTCGGAAATCGAGCCCCCAGGGTACAGGTTATTAGCTGCCCTGATAACCATCTATCGAGAATTGATGATGTGAATTCGATTCGTATGTATCAATTGAAGCCTATCTTTTCCAGTTCAGATTTTGATAGAAAGTAAGATTATTTCCTCATCTTGATTATTCATAATATTTTTTATAATAACGAATTATGTATTTGCTAACTTATAATGACTTTTTCATACTTGTTTTCAATTTCTTATACATAATTCTACCAACTTGCAGTGAAATATCAATGGAACAAGATCTAAAGTGTTTAGTGAACAAATTTTCGGTACCACTGGCGATGACCAGTAGGCCAATTTACTGGACCACCCACTAATACCAATAACACTACCACTAGCAACATTCTGAATTCAAAGAGAAACAAAAACTCTGATAAAGTAACTGCAGCAGTGGTAAATTCATTTCACATTGCCTCTTTTCTTATCATCCTAGACGATAACCCTTTGACCTTCACTTCTCACAGTTAAAAAAATATAACTATCTTAAAAATTGACCAGTAATTAATGATAAACATTGTTATTTTAATTAAAGACCTCTTTATAAAAATCACACAGTTTTCTACTCGCCACTCTTGTACATTTTTGAAATCTATTAGTGTTATTCAGATAAATTTGGGACACAAACGTTTAACATATTCAATAATTTATAATCTCAGCTCTGTTAGTTTCTTCCTCTATATTCGATTAACAACTATTTGATATCTTTGACAATATTGAACTCCTTCAACATTTTATGTTAGTCATCTCTATTTCTCGCTGTCGCTCTCCAGTCTCTCGGTAACTAATGAAGTTAACTTTCATTGTTCCCCTTTTGATTAACTGAATATAATATGTGTTCGATAATGTGTGCATGTAAACAAATATAAAAACACAAATATACATAAAACAGAATTACTGAATAGTGATAAATTAGTAGTTTTTAAAACATTGTTGCTCTAATTAAAGACTTCTTTATAAAAGTCACATAGTTTTCTACTCACCACTCATGTATATTTTTGAAATCTATTCGTCTTATTTGGATAAATTTAGGACACAAATGTTCAACATTTATTTTATAATTTTTATCAATAATTTATAATCTCGGCTCTGTTAGCTTCTTCCTCTACAATGGCTCCGAGTCAAAATGATTTTTTAAAAAAGCCGTTTAACTGTCCAGCATAAAGTGGAGAGATGAAGTTAAAGCACATTGCCAGGAAAAAATTTAAAAGCACTAGAAAAATTTTAACCGATAGGGATGAGATGTGGATCATCAGGGAAATTTAAAGAAATCCATGTTTGAGTACACCAAAAATCTAGGGTGCAATTCGCAAATGAATATTTATCTCAAGTACCCTGAGTATTGGAAAACTCTAATATTTGCTGATGAAAGTACATTTAATATTTTTGGAGCCGATGGATGTTGCTATGTGTGGAGGAAACCAGGAGAAGAAATAGCAAAAAAAAATTTATTCCCAACTGTGAAACATGGGGGTGGGACTGTTATGGTGTGGGGGTGGTATGGCGGCTTCTGGCGTGGGAAATCTTTATTTTATAGATGGAATAGTTAACAAGCATGTTCACTTAGACATTTTAAAAGGAAACTTGAAACAAAGTGCGGTAAAGCAGGGGCTCAAAGACCAGTTTTGTTTTTACCAGGATAAAGAACCCAAACATTCTGCCATGTTAGTTAAAGAATGGCTGCTTTATAACTGCCCCAAAGTTATTAAAACTCCAGAATAGTCACCAGAAATTAGAAAACATAAACATAAAAAACTTCTAAGTTTTTCTCCCAGTGCTACTGTATGGATCGGAAAGCTGGGCATTCTTGGACCGCCATGCTAGCAGGGTAGTATCTGCGGAAATGAGATTCCTACAGGAAATATTAGGAAAAACCAGGCGACCGAATGAGGAATGAAAGGGTCCGAGGTGAACTAGGAGTTAAATCCGTTCTGGATACGATCAAGGAAAGACAATTGAAGTGGTTTGGTCATGTTAACAGAATGGGAGATGACCGTAAGGCCAGATGGCTATTAGAAGCAAGACCGGGAGGAAGGCGTCCTCAAGGCAGGCCAAGGCTCATGTATGCAGACTTGATTGAGAGAATTGGCACAGCAAGAGGAAGCACCATGCCGGAGATGAGAAGGCTTACACAGGATAGGGACCGTTGGACAAGATGGTCAGAGGATGCTACTCCAGGCTTAACAGCACAGAAGAAAGTGACGTTAAACGAAATAAACAAACAAACAAGAAGCAAAGAAGAGTTAAAAAAATATCTCCTCGAAGAATGGAACAAGATAAGCCCAGAATGCACCAAAAAATTAATCGACTCCATTCCAGACTAAAAGAATTGGATGAAAATAAAGGCTTGCCTACAAGGTATTGAAATAAATTAATACTATTCAAAATTATTAAGAAGTGAAGTGTATCGTTTAGACTGTGAGGTGTATCATTTTGACTGTGATGTGAAATTCTTGTTCATATTTTTTTTGTTAATTTTGTAAATAATCGAAGTTGAATATTTTAATTTTTTTGAGTTTGTACACATTAAACATTGACACATATGTGTTGATGAACTTCTGGTTTTGTTTCCTGTAACCATTTAAGTTTTTCTTTCTCTCCACAGGGTGTATCAATTTCACTGTGAGCCACTGTATATTCGACTAACAACTATTTGATGTCTTTGACAATATTGAACTCTTTCAATATTTTAAGTTAGTCATCTATATTTCTTGCCGTCGCTCTCCAGTCTCTCAGTAATCAATGGAGTTAACTTTTATTGTTCCCCTTTTGATTAACTGAATGTACTTTGTGTCTGATAATGTGTGCATGTATGCAAATATAAACACACACACTTATACATAAAACAGAATTACTAAATAGTGATGAATTAGTAGTTTTTTAAAACGTTGTTGTTTAATTAAAAACCTCTTATAAATGTCACATAGTTTTATACTCGCCACTCTTGTACATTTTTGAAATCTATTAGTCTTATTCGGATATATTTGGGAAATTCAGATTTGTCCAACATTTTGGAATTTCCACAATATACTTCATCAGTATCTGTTTCTTTTGGAATTTATCCAAATACAGCTAATAGATTGGAAAAAAATGTACCAGAGTGATGAGCAAAGAATAGTGTGACATTTTGTAACTTATTTTCTCATGATATTTTAGAAAATTTAAGAAAGTCTAGTGATCAAACATCTAAAATAACTGCTTGCTAAACATAGAGAGTGAAGCTAAAAGTGTTCAGCTTATAATGTAAAAAACAATGAACCAAAATAATGCTGTGATTGATCTTTTTATTTGCTTTTTTATTTTTTATGAGTACTCATTATATTATTGAATAATATCTGAAGCTAGGTAATCTAAAATAAATTCATAAAATAAAAATAAAAAAAAATAATGCATAATCAATATATTCTCATATTTTATTCTTCTCAAAACCTTCATTTAATATCTTCTTCAAAGAAATATTCTTGAGTTCTCCAAAGAAATGAAATCCCGTTTTTAAACTTTATATTATATATTTCTTTTGGAATTTATCCAAATACAGCTAATAGATTGGGAAAAAAATGTACCAGAGTGATGAGCAAAGAATAGTGTGACATTTTTTGTAACTTATTTTCTCATGATATTTTAGAAAATTTAAGAAAGTCTAGTGATCAAACATCTAAAATAACTGCTTGCTAAACATAGAGAGTGAAGCTAAAAGTGTTCAGCTTATAATGTAAAAAACAATGAACCAAAATAATGCTGTGATTGATCTTTTTATTTGCTTTTTTATTTTTTATGAGTACTCATTATATTATTGAATAATATCTGAAGCTAGGTAATCTAAAATAAATTCATAAAATTAAAATTTAAAAAATAATGCATAATCAATATATTCTCATATTTTATTCTTCTCAAAACCTTCATTTAATATCTTCTTCAAAGGAATATTCTTGAGTTCTCCAAAGAAATGAAATCCCGTTTTTTTTTAAACTTTATATTATATATTTCTTTTGGAATTTATCCAAATACAGCTAATAGATTGGAAAAAAAAATGTACCAGAGTGATGAGCAAAGAATAGTGTGACATTTTGTAACTTATTTTCTCATGATATTTTAGAAAATTTAAGAAAGTCTAGTGATCAAACATCTAAAATAACTGCTTGCTAAACATAGAGAGTGAAGCTAAAAGTGTTCAGCTTATAATGTAAAAAACAATGAACCAAAATAATGCTGTGATTGATCTTTTTATTTGCTTTTTTATTTTTTATGAGTACTCATTATATTATTGAATAATATCTGAAGCTAGGTAATCTAAAATAAATTCATAAAATAAAAATTAAAAAAAATTATGCATAATCAATATATTCTCATATTTTATTCTTCTCAAAACCTTCATTTAATATCTTCTTCAAAGAAATATTCTTGAGTTCTCCAAAGAAATGAAATCCCGTTTTTAAACTTTATATTATATATTTCTTTTGGAATTTATCCAAATACAGCTAATAGATTGGAAAAAAATGTACCAGAGTGATGAGCAAAGAATAGTGTGACATTTTGTAACTTATTTTCTCATGATATTTTAGAAAATTTAAGAAAGTCTAGTGATCAAACATCTAAAATAACTGCTTGCTAAACATAGAGAGTGAAGCTAAAAGTGTTCAGCTTATAATGTAAAAAACAATGAACCAAAATAATGCTGTGATTGATCTTTTTATTTGCTTTTTTATTTTTTATGAGTACTCATTATATTATTGAATAATATCTGAAGCTAGGTAATCTAAAATAAATTCATAAAATAAAAATTAAAAAAAATTATGCATAATCAATATATTCTCATATTTTATTCTTCTCAAAACCTTCATTTAATATCTTCTTCAAAGAAATATTCTTGAGTTCTCCAAAGAAATGAAATCCTGTTTTTAAACTCTAAACTGTATATTTTACATTATATGGTTCTAGTAACCAATAAGTAGTTTGCACTGTTTTTAAAATTAAGTAATTAATCCTATTTTGACATATTTATCAATGTTTTGGTCATTTACAGTTTCTCCTAACCTCTTTATAATCAGGGAGATTGTCCTTTTAAATTGACTTCAATAAAATTAATTTGTTTCCACTAAGTGTAATTTTGAAGTTTCTATCTTTGTAAAATTAATTTTAAAGGACAAAGCTTCTCAATTTAAGCTTTTTAATATATCTTATAATCTCTCTAAAAAAAATCTTTTTTGTATGATGATGATATTAAGTGAATGAGTTAACTTCAAATAAAAAAATCAGAGTAAAACCCGGTAAAAATATTAAAAGGTACATACTTCATAGTTCAAGGACTAACTTAATAATTAAAGTATCAAATCAAATTTTAAAAAAACTCTTAAGAATATCGAGGAAGATAAAACATAAATTATTAAAAATGTTTGCATGGTAACCCATTATTTTTTTTCTACATACAGGAAGTAATATTAAATATGTAACTTAAAATCAACACATATTTCAAGGATAAAATTCTAAAAATCACCTATTGATTTGTTTCTCTCACTTAGCTGTAATGAGCAATTATCTAAGTATATACAGATTTATGGCAAGGATGATAAACTTATTTCTTTTATTTTTTTTTAAAGAGGCAGTGACTGATTCAATAGGTCAATAAATGGCAGTGCTCCGTAAAGATTTCCTAAAAAAAAAAAATACATATAAATTTACAAATCGAGTATTTAAATATTATATAGCATTTAAAAGAATCAATTAACCATAAAATTAGTATACTTAATCCTGCCTAAATGAAAAACAAACTGGACTAACTAGCCATTAAAAATAAAATTTCCGAAGTTAAATTTTTCATATTTTGGTTTTACTTAATTGTAAAGATTTTTTTGCAACCCTGGATGTAAACAGTTTACTTGTGGAAAGCTAATATGTTTTAGATATAAACTCCCTGTCAAAAGTATCGCAATACATTGAAATATTTGAATTTTATGAACGTATTTTTTTTTTATAATAAAGAAAGGTTCATAATAACCATTCCTAAACTAGACATAAACAATTTTTATTAAAATAAATTACAATATTTCTTCCAATAAACAAAAAAGTTAGAAAACTCATTTTTTAAAATTTTCATTTTTTACAATTATAATTTTAAAATTTTTAATTTATATTTAATAAGACATTTTGCCCCCTCTGGCTTGAATGACTGCTTCCACTAGTCTTGGTATACTTGCAAATAATGAAACGAAAATAAACATGGACTGAAGGAAATTTGAAAAAAATAATCTAAAATTTCATCGTTTGTTATTAACAGAGAAAAACATTGATGTGATGAATCCTTAATGTCTCATGTTTAATAAATAATATTAATATGAATATAAACCAAGTATGGACTAAGGTAAAAACCAGGAAAATTTCGAGAATTATGGGTGTTGCAATACTATTGACGGGGAGTTTATATGGACCAACATGAAATTATACTTTGATGCTTATCACAGGAAGAATCAGGCTGCAAAAAGCATCAATCCCTCTTGTTTAGATTTTGAAAAATTAACCTGTAGAAAAAAAAAAGTACCCTGTCTTATATCTTATATACAGTGGAGTTCAAAAGTTTCTGGTCACTTAATATTTTTTAAATACTTTGTCACTATTAACACCCAATAGAAGTTAGAATATATAGGCTAATCCTAGTTACAAATAGATTTTTGACAACAGAACTTTATCTAACCAATAAGCAATGGCTTATCATAAGGTTTTATAACCATAAGTTTCCGGCCTGAGAGATAGTGAATGTTGGGAGAGAATCAAATACGAGCTAATCTAATTTAGTTTATGCCTGGCACTGTGGCTATAAATAAGTTTCTCACCCCAATCCTCAGCTTCCAGAAAGAATCCTCTCTCTCTCCAAGGAAGGTTCATCCTCCCGAGACATTTATCTTATTAAATTAGCATTAAATTAAAAATGACTTCCTATGTAAAATTTGAAGGAGTCATGGCCAAGACTAGAGGATCACCTAAGGAAAGGAAGCCAAGGAAAACCTCAAAAAGTACGGATAGAGCCAATAGCAGACTTTCGAAAAGAATTCCTGGGAAAAGTTTCGATGAATTAAGACGCCGAAATATTGCTAATTTAAAACAATTATGTGGTTTAACTGCTGTGAAGAAACCATTCATCAGCAAGAAAAATGAGAGTGACCGCCTTGAATTTGCCCATGAATATTTTCATTGGACTTGTGATAAGTGGGAAAATGTGGCCTTTTCGGATGAAACAAAATTCAGCTTGATGGTTAGTGATAGGAGACAGTATATAAGACGACTTAAAGGAACAAAGAACAATGTTCAATAGCAAATAACAACTGTAAAGTTGGTCCGATCGGTATGACCGATAATCTGTACAGGGTTATACTGAAAAAAAATTTACTGCAATAGGGGAGGAATTACCCTGGCTGCATTTGTAAGCATAATAATGATCAAAAACGCATATCAAATATAGCAATATCAGCACATGGTGGCACCAGTAAAAAAAAAAAGGAAAAGTTTTGAAGTGGACCGCTTAACCCTTTGGCTGCGGCATGCTCGTGCAGCGGGAGGATACAGTGGAGTGGGATAGTATAGACACCTGCAGGGCCCCGTGTGCGGCATACTATTTTCTTTATTTATTTTACATTTGCTATTCATGTTTCCCATCCTCCTTTTCTCTTATATTTGATATTCCACTAGTTCCCGGTATTTCTCCAATAGATACATTACCGGATTGATAAAAAAAATCCTCGTCATGATCTAAAGAAGATTCTCCTTCACTTTCACTTGCACCCACCAAAAGTTCTAATGAATTTCAGGTAAAGAGAAGCAGTACATGGCAGTAAAAAAGGGTCGAAGCAGGTACACACAAAAGGTCCTTGAAATTGACAAAGTGAAGTTGTATGGCGTTTATTGGTTTTAAGAGGCACTGCAGCTTCTATAAAAAGTCCACAGATGGTGATAGAAAAAGAACTACAATATGAGTTAGTAGCAGTCTGGTGTCGAACCAGCTGGACTCATATAGTAGTCAGTAGAACCCAGGCACTGCAACCACCGGACTCATATAGTAATCAGTAGCAGCCAAAGGGTTAAAATTCAACCTGAGTCTGATGCAATATTTATGGTAGGAGGAGAACCAGTGTTTAGTGTCGTAGCAGTACCAGTGTAGTAGCAGTCTGGTGTCGAACCAGCTGGACTCATATAGTAGTCAGTAGCACCTGGGCACTGCAACCACCAGACTCATATAGTAATCAGTAGCAGCCAAAGGGTTAAAATTCAACCTGAGTCTGATACAATATTTATGGTAGGAGGTGAACCAGTGTTTGAAAAGCAAAAACTTCCTAAATTTTAATGAACTATTAAAAAGTAATCAAACATAGGCAGCCTGTTCTACAAGACAGAATTATGGCCTCAATAAATTCTAAACCCCAATGGTGTTCAGCTGTTATTTCTGCCAAAGGTAAAGCAACTGCAAAATAATAATAATTTACTAAATAGACTGTAGGACAATTTCCTAAAACTATTAAAAGTTGAATATTGTGCTTTCCATCATTGGCATATATTATTTGTCATTTTTAGTTTCAATAACATTTCCAATAGTCCCATTTTAAATTTTTTTTCCAATAGGAACGGAAAAATCCAATTAGTCGTAGTGAAAACCCAAAAAAATGTAACCTACCTGGCCCTTCCCCTTCCTCTCTTCATATATTTCAGAAGTCCGTTAGATCTCAGGTGAATACTATATATATATATATATATTTGATCTTTTGTCTTATATTTTTGAAAACTTTAGTATATATAATCCATGTAACAAAGTGCTGATGATGTTTTGAAAATTTTGTGTTTTAGAACTGAATATGAATATTTAACATTCGAAACTATTTTTGAAATAAAATAATGCCGATAGAAGTGACAATTAATTCATCAATCCTAAATGGAAGTTAAGATAAAATTTTAGGGTGGCCGGAAACTTGTGAACACTGCTGTATATATACTCTTGTTCCAAATAATACAAGAGCAAGAAGAATGGGAAAATCCAGGGCAAAGGAACAATGCAAGACAACCAGATTCCTAAAGGTAGCCTACTAGAAAAAAAAAAAAAAAAAAAAAAAAATGAAATTCAAAAGGAATAAGGAACATCATTATCAGCTTTTGAAAAAGAAAAGCACATTCTTATTACAAGTGGGTGGCCAGTGATGCAGTATCACTTCTATAACCCATGGCTTGGTTTGGATCGATGACTGCTACGATCGGGTGGATCATTTTGTTGAACTAATCTGTAAGTGCAAGGTTTAATGACGTACCAAATGTTTTCATTCCTATCATAAAAAGTGAAAAAGTTTATGTATTCATGTTTTTGTTTAAATAATAATTAATTAAGTATTTTAATACAACTTATTATTTCTATCTTAAAAAAATCTTAAAATTCTGGAATTCAAAAAATATAAATGTAATGAAAGAAATCAGTAAATCACTACTATTTAGTAGGGATTAGTCACATGAATAAAAACTGACCACAAAATAATCTAGAACTTCTTTGAAACTTGATACACTGATTTTGCTAAAAATGATTAATTTTAACAGACTTTTATACTAAAGAATATAAGGTCAAATACATGTTAACACCTACGTAATTTATGTATCATGCCACCAAATGGTATGGGTCATGATGCTTCGAGGAGCATGGCTGGACATCATACAAAAGAGGAGCAGTAGCTGATGGGGCAGATGTATGACCTGAAGGCAGTGTGGTGGGAGTAGGAGAGTCTCGAGTAATTCCATGCCTCTCTTGTAAGGTCATGCTACTAGGGTCTTCTTCAACCGGGGAATATTGACCACCTTCACATTTACTCACCACACAAAGAACTAAAGCTTCCAAGGCACAAACATATCCTAATATCTGAAAAAAAAAAAAAATAATAAAAATACATGATGTTACTGATAGAACAAATTCACTTGTCTATATAAAGATAGTAGAAATTTAATGACTATATATTGAAGTGAACCCTTTTTCCACGTTAACTCTTGGGGATTTTATCAATTGATATATTAACATGGCACAGCATGCATCATAAAATTAAACTTTATTAGAATTGTTAAAAAGACTTCATTTGAAACATAAGAGCTCATCATTTACACCATATTTTCAATACAGGTCTACACTGCCTTAGAGTGGCTCTATCCATCCACCCATAGACAATATTTCCTGAACCATGTCATTAATAACCATCGCCTACCCTACATCTACTAGAATTCAAGTCATCCGTCCACTTCCAACTTACAAGATCACATTCCTCTGATCTATATACTCCTTTCCACCGAACAGCATTATACCAACACTCCTTCCAAGCTCGATCCACTACCTTCTGGAACTCAATCCCTCCCAAAATTAGACATACTTCTTCCAAAAACTCTCCTATTCCATTATCTCCTAACATCCCAGTCAGACACTGCTAATATGAGTAATAATTAAAAATTAAGTTAGTCAAACTGAGCAAATCCAATACTAAAGAATTATTAGTTCAATAACTAATCATTATATCAATGAAATATAGTTATAGTTTTTATTTTAATCATTTGTTTCTCTAATAATTGCTTATTTCTTATATAAATATGTATATATGCCATTTTATAGATTAATGGGTGTGGACAGATATGTATTACCACCTATATCTACATAAATGAAAATTGAAGTGAGTACATATGTTTTTATGTATTTGTAAATATTTTGTCTTATCAACATTCAAGTGGTTCTAAATTCTTTTCTCAATACATATCTTTTCCTTTTTATTCATTATTTTAATTTAATTTTATTGATTTCTTTTCTATATTCCTTTCTTTTTCCTGAACGCATAGTAATTATTATAATAGCACATAATGATTTTACCAGCATATTGTAATTATAATAATTATTATTTTTTCTCTTATTTTTCTTATGTTTATATTTATACCAAAAGTTCTATTTTCAATTTTCTACATGTATCATCTTTTATACATTAATATAATACTATCGAAATTAAGATAGCCGCCCTATTATACAACCTTATTGTACATTTTTGATGATCTTAGGGGACAATATGTCCCAAAATAAAGATTATTTTTTTATTCTATATTTAGGAAGCGGAACAAACTATTTCTTTAAAAGACACTGCCATTGAGTATGTATTTTAAAATATTTGCCATATAAAAAAAAATCTGATTCATGCGTAACTTACAAGAATTTTAATGCCAAGGCTATAATATATATATATATATATATATATATATATAATATTACAAAAGTCGTCGGTAGTAAAAAAAAAAAAAAAAAAAAAGAAATAATAAAATAAAATAAATTTTAACTACTTTCCTATTGAAACTTACATCCATAAAATTATTTATTTCACATAATTTTCTGTTTTGTTTGTTTATTTCGTTTAACGTCAATTTATGCTGCTATGGTTAATCGGATGAGGCGACATAATTTTCTGTACAAGGCTAGTACTGGAGCAATTCCCCATAACGAGGGTGTTATATTTAACTCTTATAGAGGCTAATGAGGAGAGAGGATAGGTCAATCATTAGTAGGGTCACTATTACCTTTTCAGCTATCTTAGATTATTGCAGACTTAAATAAAAAAAAAAAAAATTTAAATGGCTAGAAACAGTACCCGTGAGTTAATTTTGCAGCAAGCTCACTAAAAAGTTTCAGTTGAGGAAAAAGTGTTTTGCTGTTGTCTAAATGAGGGATATTTGATATTCTTACTTACTTAAGACAACACTGATTGGGTCTAAGGAATTTTCACGCTGATCCTAGCTACATCTCATGTTTTATAACAGTTAGTTGATTGTAGTGTTTCAACAGGTGTGATTCCTTTGTGATATAAAGTCGTGGTTTCAACAACTAAATATTTCTAAAATCGATTAAGTTTTGCATTAATTTTATTCTATGATTATTGCAATTTAAATATATGATATTCATTTTGCTCAAAATATTTGGCAAAAGTCATGGTATTTGAAAATAAAATAGAATCCCCTTTTTGATATGAATTAGGAATGACTTTGCACCAGTATATTTTGGCACAAGGTGGCCTCCCAGTGGGAAGAAGTCTTAGGCAGCATTGCTCCTTCTAAACAAATCAATAAACGAGGATATTTTGAAGTTAATGAGTTAATAGGCTGGTTAAAATCCAAATTATTTGAGATAGCGTTTTGCTTCTTGTTAATAAGGTTTTTGTCATCTATGTGAAAGTATATTGACTGTTTTGCCCAGTTATAGCTTTAAATTTTTTCAAGCCATAATGTTCGTTTTATATTTTAACAATTTTTGTCTAACTATTGCAGATTGGATTTTTCCAAAAGTGTTTCTCTAAGAATCTGTGTGTCAATTATTTTATAGGTATCGTTTTCTTCCTTGTTTGCCAAAATTATAGTTGTTTACGTTATTTAGGCATGTTTTAAATTGTTATTTTGTTTCTATATAATATTTTGTTGGTATATTCTTGTATTTTCTATCGTTCCTCAATAAACCTTTAAACATTGTGCAATTTAGTTTCTCATTTCAATGAAAACATTGTAATTTACAATCAACAAAATCCTTAAAAACAGAAAAAAGGATCACTAGGCTAAACTCCAAACACTATTAACAATGACTTTGCATCTCATAACTACTATCAAGCTTAGACTCCAGAATACATTTTAAATGCTTTTTTAATTGGAAAAATGTGGAGGTGCAAAGTCACAGGTATCCGGTTGACTTTGCATTAAAGTTTAAAAACAATAAAATTAATTATAAGTTTTGTAAATTTTGCAATTCCAAGATTATGTGATGAATCAGCAGCATTTTCAAGCTAATTGTTCAAAGCAAATATTTTAATACATGCATTATAAACATTATTGATAGTTAGTTAAAGAATGAAGTTCAACAAAAGTGGTGCAAAGTGACGCCGTTTTACGGTTAATGATTTCTACAGAATATTTTATTATTTTATTTAATAAATATTTATCAAAGCTAAAGCTGTTACTTTAAAGGCCCTAATTTAAAAAAAATTAATGAATGGCATTTAATAATGATAAAGAATATCAATATATCTTCATAATAATCACTTTGAATATAAATGCAATACAGTTTGTCTTAAAAAAAAAAAAATAATAACAAACAATAAATATTTTGAAATAAAGAATAAAAGAGAAGAAACTATTTTATTATCATATCACTGGATTGCACATAATATGTCACCACTAGGGAACATTCTTTTACGTGTTTAAATATTTATATTTATGTTCAATTTAGACAAAAAAAAACTTGATTTGAACATTTTGAAGTGAAGAATCATTTACAACCATTTTTATTTTATATTTTTCTGGTATAAATTCATAATAACTTTATCATTTTTGTTTTTTAGTAATCTAGATAAATTTTAGGAAATCCAGATTTTGAAACTATAAATTATGAAGAATAAAACTAATCTAGGCTTTTTAAAGAAATATTTACTTTCTAAATAAAAAATTAAAGGAATATAATCATAAATGTATTGAATTTCAAAATTAACTCACACCAGTGACTAGAAGTTGCTGATTTGTCCATTTTGGCACCCAGTGGTATCTTTCTGCATACATATTGAGCAGGTGAAGAAGTAAAGAGGAACTCAAAAGATATAATAAGCTTAAAACCAAATATACTATTGCATTCTGAAAAATAAAAAATAAATAAAAATAAAAATATTCTGAAGAATGGAATATTACAAACTAAAAATATAATTAATTGATTTAATTTAATTGATCAATATTCAAGCATATTATTATTATAGCTAAACAATAAAGTAATTAACATTATAATCAGAAATATAGCTGACAAAAAATAAATCAATTCAAATAACATTGAAGTATTTGAAATTTATTTATACTTTTCAAATTTAATTCTTTAAAATTAAAATATATAGACAGAGTAATGTGGGACCAGTCCCTGAAAGATAACAAATTGTCATAAGAAATCATAGTGTATACATCTGGTCAGAGACATGATTTTTGAAAATTTTAATACACGAAAAAGTTTTGAAATACTGAATGAAAAATCAAAAATTTGACCAAATAAAAATGAAATTGTTTACAAACAAAACTAAACTTGAAATGTTGAAACTAAAAACGATTAAGTATACATAGGATAACAAATCATAATTGGAGATAAGTACACTAATTGGAATAAAAATCTATAATCACTACTAAGGAATTTAATTTTTAATCTCTCCCTCACCCACTCTCTAAGATTAGAAATGTTAAAACTATTAAAATCATAATCTAAGAATGTTTACTGGAAATGTAAACGAATATGCAAGTACTGCAGTGCCCTCAAAATAATGAATGAATCACCTCGAATACCTATGTCGGTGGAAATTCAAAACACAAACTATCCACTTTCTTATCAGGTGGCACAATCAAAAGATTTCTTTAAAATCATTCATTAGCACAACCCACGTTTCATAATGATATTGTTTATTGCAATAAATACCATGAATGAGACATACATGCCAGGATTCGAAATGCAAAGACAAATTTATCATTGACAAATGATAAATTTCTTGCAGGTAAAAAATTTCTTGACATTTTTTCAAGAGGAACACAAATCAATCAACATCAATTTAAAACAGGTACATAACCATAAACTGTTGCTGCATTACAAACTTTTTAGAGATAATAATCACGTTAGAGATAATGAAATACCCTTGAAAGACATTAAATTGAAATATGAGTAAAACTGGGACTAGGGCTGGGCTATTCTAAGCCAATACAATAATCAGAGAACTACAATTTCAAAACACTTTCCACCAATATTGGTATTAGAAAAAGTCACAGTTTAATCCCACTCCGTTTCATAATGGTTCAGAATTGCAAAAAAAATAAATAAAATAAAATAAAAATCTAAACCGAACATGAGCACCCCAGTGATTTACACCATATTAGCTTTTGTTGCTAATGACCTGGTCATACTTGGGAGGTACTATTAAGACCTCCAATTAAACCTCCACAACCTTCAAGAACAGCTAAACAAATCAAAATGGAAAAAAACAACAAAAAAAAAAACAATAATTTGAAGAAAATAGGAAGGAAAAATAATTGAGACGGTAAAACCGTACGGTTTAATAGTCTTAATAAATCAGGTAACTGATCCTGCTTAAATGAAACGAGAAGGTTGAATAATGAGATTAAGGCGAGGGTATGGGCGGTGGAGAGATGCTTCTATTCTCCGAAAAAAGGCTTTCTGAAAAACAAAGAGGTCTCAGAGGGTAAGAAAAACATAATCCATTAAACATTTTCTTTCCAATATTGAACTATGCAAGTCATGGATCCTGATAACTGAACATAAGAGTCAGATCCAAGCAATGATTATGACCTTAGGTAGGTCGAAGAAAAGACCAGAGAATGCATGAGGAACATTACAACCACAGTGAGCCTTAATATAACGATGAAATATTAGAACATCATTTGAGTGGGTTTGAACAAGTTACAAGATTTTCAGGAGTCAAATAGTCAGAGCAACAAGGGTAATTAAAAAAAATAAATAAATAAAAAAAAGGAATATTTCCAATAATAATAATAAGTTTTACATTCACCCATTTTTTTAACATAATCCCCATTTTAATCAATGCATTTTCGTAAACACTGTGGGAGCTTTTGTATGCTGATTAGCTACTATCACCAGGTCCTTGAGAAATCGTTAAACCTCTTCTTCCACCTAGTTATCAGAGCTTAATCAGCTTTCTGCCAAATATTCTTTAAATGTCAATGGCTAAGTTTTTATTTTATTTATAAATTTATTTGAACCCGAAACCCTGTATGCCTAAAGAGGCTAGCCAATGCTCTGACAATAAGGTGATTTTTCAAGGATATGGCGGATGGCAGAAATGGGGATTTTATAGAAAAATAATAATTTAATATTAATAATAACTTTTGGCTATGTTTCTACGGTCATATGATCAGGATGAACCAGAGCAGAATAAATAGGAAGATCTTTGGGAAAATGTGGGGATATAAAGGGGTTGGAGGGTACATTGGAGAGATGAAGAAAGAAATGGGGAAATTGGGAATTTCAAGTCAGGACTTTCAAGTACCAAGGAGGTGAGGGGGAGGAGAGTATGGAGCGAGGAAGAAAGAAGAATGCAGTCTGAGAGAATGAAGAAGAGGTGGGAGGAGAAGAGGGAGGGATGTGTGGGGAGAGTTGGGAGGAAATGATATTCACGTGGTCTATAAGGCCGTTTCGTGTCCAAAAAAAAAAAAAAAAAAAATAAAATAACTTTTGACCTTCAAAAAAATGTAAGATTATTGAAAATGTAAAAAAAAAAAAAAAAAAAAAAAAAAGATCAAACTTTTGGGATTACCTTCATATCTATAAAGTTTGCAGAAGGAAAGTAAGCCCACGAAAGACCTAAGAGCTAGAGAGGAAAGAGTAAAAGAGGCCATGACAGACAAGATCATAAATACATGGATCTGGAGTGGAAAAGGTGGTAACAGCTGGTACATAACCAGGATTTATGATTAGTCTCCACCGAAAGGTAACCTACATAGCTGTAGAAGAGGAAGATCAAAAAAAAATAAAGTGATATCACTAGGCTTATTTTTTTAGAGAAATAATTTCACAAAACGGTACTTTAAAAGTAATGTAAGTATATTAAATAACAAATAATTTTTTTGAAGCGCTCTCAATATGTGGAAGATATAGTCCTAACTGCAGATTCAAAGGAAAATCTATAGTAAAATTGAGAAAAATTATATAATACTAACGAATAATTAGATTTCAAAATAAATATTTGCAGAATAACCAGTTATGTAGATATAAGAGGAAATGCTTTGCTAATCTTAAAAAGAATAAGAGCAATAAGTTCAAAGGTTCAAACAGGTGACTAGGTGAAGGAGTAATAACAAAGCAATACAATCTCATAATGATATAAACATATTAAACTATATTTACTGGATCCTATTCCCTAAGGATTTAGGATAACAGGATCACTAAAAAATTTGTAAATAAACACTAGAAAAAAATGGCCAAGTCTAAGGAACCTAGATGGCAGGACCTAAGGAGAGATAAAATAAATGTAAGTCAAGCTGAAGATAAAACTAGATAACTAACTAAAGATAAGCAGTTTATTGACACCTTCATAGGTGTGTAACATTAGTAGTGTAATTAGGTGTGTAATTTAGCAGCTAGGAAATTCATATAATGAAAATTTAAACTGAAAACCAAGAGCTGCATAATTACTTCAGTCATTATCACTACAAAATAAAGAAACCTCTCATATTATCAGCTTTACAATAAGCAGCATTGGTTTAATATAAATGAATAACAATTGTCAACAATTTCACATATAATTGGATAAATTATAAAAAAAATAAATAATAACTACTATTACTATCAAAATAACACAGTAGTAATTTTTTATCTCTTTAGAACTGAATATGACTAGTTGACAAACAAAATTAGGATTCTAAATAAACAAAATACCAATAGAAGAGGCAAATAATTCAACTCCTAATACAATAATAGTTATCTCAATAAAAAAAATAAATAAAAATTAATGCAATCCATAGTTAAGATATTTTCCATTATATGCATACCAATATTTTTACTTTGATTTTTATAAATTTGATATGTTTTGAGGTATTCCATGGTTCCCTTAGGTTCAATGATAGGCACTTGGAAACCCTATCAGAGGCTGGTTTTTTAGTAGTTTCATTCAGTTGTATAAAGAATTGTTTACAATTAGCCAATACTCATAGAAGTGAAGAAGACCCAATAAATTTTTTTTTAAGAGACTTTTTGCTTAACCCGTGTAAATATTCTGTGGTCATGATACGATGAATAATTTCAATTCATTTTGATCGTTTTGTTCAAAGTGAGAGTGGCGGGAAAATAAACCAATAGTAGTAAACACAAAGTTTATGGGTTCTAAATTGCCATTTAGATAAATGAAGTTATTTATTTATTATTGGACAAAGAAACTAACAACTATTACATTATGTGAAGTAGAATTGCAAAGTAACCACAACACTGCTGTGGATTGGTGCAATTATGAGCAAGAGTGTGCCAACAATTTACAGCAAATCTTTATAGATAAGTGGGCCAAATATGACAGTGGAAGTCAATAAATATATTCTCCTGTAGAAGTTATATATTCTACTTGTTGATCAAGTACTTTCACAACAGTGGGTATTTGGAGGTATGTGTTGAGAATTGAGAGCGTTTTTTTTGTAACTGTCGGCAAATGATCTGCAGTGCAGATGCTGCTAATAATTAAAACATATCATCCTGAAAGAAATATTATATTTTATGAGTGGAAAGCATACAATAAAATTTATGGGCTAAGGTACAAACTCTATACCTCAAACACCAGTGTGATTTCTTTGATCAAGAGTGAAGCATAAATGCAAACAATAAAGAGCTTTTAGGGATTAGTAAAACTACAAAAAACAGTGCAGTACAAGAGATACGTTGGTGGACTTTTATTTGTGTGAATTTATCTAGCAGTGACAAAACAAGGGAAAAAGACTTATATCAACATATATTTCACATCCTTGAATATTGGTCTTTTACATAATAAAGGTTGTTTTTAAGCAATCGTTGATTAATTATAAAACCTAACATATCATGTTTCAAATTATTGTATAAGTCCAAAAGATTAGTGTTATACATATAACCAAAAAGATCCCATAGTTAATTATTTTACTCACAAATTTCCCCCAATTAAATGGGAAGAGGTAGACAACATGTGATATGTCTAAGAAGAGGAAGAGCAATGTGATCAAAACACTGAAGACAGTACTGAACATCATAAGCCTCAACCTTGCAGCTTGAGGGAGCATAAACAATTTAATACTGACAGTGCCAGATGAACATAAGCATGCTAGACATGCTACCGAAGATACCTGAAATAAAATAAATTAATAAAACAGAAATCATAAAATTATAAAAACAAAAAAAATAATAATAAAAAAAAAACTATTATAGCATAATCTTAATTAGTTTAATAAAATAAATAGTACTGTGAATAAGGGACTGAAGGTGACTTCTAAATCATTCAATACTCAAGCATACTGAAATGTTTGAAGATAAAACAGTTGGAAAAACAATTAACTAAATTAAATGATGAAAGGCTAATAATGAAATTTTGATGGGCTGACGGAAAAGTTTTAAAAATAAAATACTGATTTCAAAAAGAATCTTACCACCAGCAGAAGGCGGATGATACCAGTTGACGTTTTGAGATGTGAATCATCACAATATAGAACAACACCAGAAAATATAGAATGGGTGGGGGAGGAGCCTGGCAGATGATGCTTATAATGAGCATGGGAGTCCCAAGAATGAACAGTTGTTACATCAACAGGAGTATCAACACCACCTGTTTGACTCCCTGCTATCTCAAAATCTTGCAACTCATCCGGGCCCGGCCCGGGGCCTTCCAGCTCCCGTATTTCCTCCAGGAGTACTGACACTTCGTCCCCAACGTAAAGGTCAGAAACAGAACTTAGATAGCGAGCACACTCTGACTGCATCACACCTCCATCCCCCTTACCCTCACCTCTAAAAAAAAAATAAATAAAAAAATAGTAATAATAATAAAATAAAATAAAAAAAAGAAACACAAGTCTCAATCAAACAAAATAATATTAATAATTATTTGCCATAATGAAATGGAAACTCTGAAGCACTACAAATTATTGGTCAATATTATTTTTGATGAGACTCACAATTTCAAATAAAATTGTAGTTAGAATAACACTATGAATTACAAAGGTATACCATAATATGAAACATTTTATTATTATACAATAACATTAATATATATATATATATATATATATATATATATATATATATATATATATATATATATATATATATATATGGGTAGAATTTTATAGAAGTAAAGAATAGTACTACGCTATTCGGTAAAGTATAATTGTTATTGACTGATTTTATCAGAACAACAAAAAAGAAAAATACAACTTTATATAATAAAATAATTTTGCATTGTAAAATTCAAAGAGAAAATGTTGATTTCAGTAAATGTACAATAGTAAAGTAAGATACATCAATCACACTTAGTGATTTGATCTTCCAATTACATAATTACAAAAGACTCATTTCCATGACAGGAAATAAACCTAACCTATTAGGACATACAGAGCTGAACTTTGGGGCTCCATTAAAACATCTAATTTATCTCTTATCCGATCCCCACAAAATTTTCATAAAATCCGAAATGCACCTTATTATGTCACAAATAAACTTTGACAGACTGATCTTAATGCCCCATATGATGCTAACTTGGTCCAAACAAGATTCCTATCCTTCCATAATAACTCTCCCTACTTGCTCAATTACATCTATAATTTTTGAATTTAACATGCAATGATTTTAATTAAACAAGTTAATGAGCACTTTTAGTTGTTTAATTCACCATCTAAGAGGAAACAATAAATTAAAATTTGTTAACTTAACTCAAGTATTCTATATTTCATTTCAAATTAAACATTTTATGCATTATCTCTCCTATTATATAAAAGGACAAGCCATTTTTTGTTTGTGATCACTAACCAAGAAAACTACTGAACCAATTTTTACCAAATTTTAACAACACCATCGCCATAGTCCCAGGAAGGTTTAGCAATAATAAAATCTACTGATTATCAAGTTATTTGAATTTGAAAAAGCGATTATATGTAGATATTAGGGAAGTTTGAAAACTGACCAATAGGTGGTGAGCACCGTTCTACATGAGAGGTTACAAAGGTACGGTGTTATATAGAGCTTGGAATTAATAAAACAATTTATTTATACATAATTAAATTATTAAAATAAATCTTTAAATATGAGGTGCAATACTTGGATCCAAGTGAAATTTGAAAATCAACAAATATGTGGCTTGCGCCATTCCACAATGGAGTTTACAAGAGTAAAACTACTGAACCCATCTGTACCAAATTTTAAATATATCATCTTCGAGAAATGTTTAGCAATAATAAAATTTACAATAGTAAACATTTAAATGCACAATGTTAAGTGGCAGAAACGAGGTCACAATGTCGTACACTTTAATGGTTAGAAATTAAAATCCAACCAGATGAAACCAATAAAATTATTTCTGCCGAATTAAAATTATTACCTAACCAAAATGTTGAGCTTTTTGATATAGCATGTAAAAACATGTTTTATGAGCCTTTAGTTGTAACCGTAGATAATGCGGTCCATTATCCACTAGTTTCTTTTTAGTCTCTGTCCATCTGGATTACCAACTCATACTTTAAAATGAAAATTGGATATCAAATTAGGTTTTTACGTGAACATCAACCACCTAATGAAGAAACAATGCTCAATTGGTAACTTCATTACAAGATACTTATTGACAAACAAATAAAACTTCAATTATTAGTTAAAATTATCTAGGTTCATTACTTATGAGGGTGACGAGGGATGCTAGTTCTCATAAAAAGATATTCAGTTCATATATTAAGTTCGGGCACTGTGTTATGTCACTTACCACTAATATCAAACATCCATAACAAGAGAGAAGCTAGTTTATTTTTTTTTTCACTTGATTATCAGTACACACCATTTTACAAACATTTTAAAAATTTTAATAACCAGAAACATAATATCTTTAAACATCTTTTCTGCAATCTCCATAACTAAACCATAAATCCCATTTCAACCACTATTGCAATCTCTACATACAACTGGTCAATTAAAATCTTGGTGTCAGTTTTCTTTTTGTGCTACACCTTATGGGCTGAACCCATGACACCTCTAAACATCGACTCACTTTTCTGCTTTCGAGAGATATATATCCATATGTTTTATCATAGCCTTAACAATGCTAAACATAGTATTTCTGATAATTAATTTGTAAATATCAGATACTACCAACTAATATCAATTATTATCGGTAAAATATAAGAAGTAAAATTTAAAGTAAAATGATTTCTGTAATTAATTTACAGTTGCTCTCATAATATTTTATGAACATGGTATTCTGAAAGTAACATACTTCAGTAGAAGGTGAACTAATACATAAAATAATACTGAAGATTAAATTTGAATTGAAGTTACAAGATTTATGATGCATAATTGTATTATACAAATTGGTATAAGAATGATAGAAAATATTGAGAATGGTAAGAAAAATAGACCAATTTTAACTCAGAGTGAGATTAAGAAATAAGCATCCTTGGAGATCCTATACATACAAAACAATTGTCAAGATTTTCACAGAAACTATAAGCTAAATATAACATACATCATGAGAAGAAGAAATTAAGAAAGTAACTTGGAAACCTATAAGTTTCAAATAGTATAAGATGCCGAAGAAAATTGAATTGTATTAAATTTAAGGAGAGTTTGGAAATGTCATGTTTTTTTAAGTTTAAGTACATTTTTTGAAACTTAAGATTAAAGAATTATAAGAGAAAAAAGTAAACATTAAACCATCCTAATTAATGTTGGATGCAATTTACTTCTATTTTTAGGCAGTATAAAAATTTAAATGAAATATAGTAACTAAGCTGACAATAAAATATAAAACGTTACTGCATTACCAACAAAATAAAAGGGAAAAAAACACATGTAGATATTAAAGCTGCCTACCTAGTTATTCAGTGTTGGTTTATAATGTTGTTAAGACTTGATGTAGTATCCAAATTTTTAACGCATCATTGACAACAAGTTCCGGCTATTCCACCATCTTTAACAGTAAAAGTAATAAAGAATAAATTTTATTAAAATTATAAAAAATTATAATATAATTAATTAATTAATTGGATTAATTGAATACATTAGATTGTACATTAACCTATCCACTAATTTAAAACAAATCATAGTAAACTTAAATAAAAATAACAAAAAACATGACTATAATTCGCTTCAAAATTAAAAAAATAATACTAACAAGTTTTCAAAGGTTTTAAAAATATTTATGATGCACTAAACAAAAGAGAAGTGTTACAAAAAAAAAAATTTGTATATTTCTCCTATTAAAATTCATAAGTTAATTAAATACCTTCTTTAAACTTCATTTTAAACAGTTTCAGTAAGCAATGAATTTAATTATTAAAAGCTAATAGATTTAAAAAATAAATCATATAGAAAAATAGACAGGGTACTATGATTGAAAATGAGATTTTACAACAAGGAGATATTACCGACATTTTTTGTGAATTAATTATATTTTTAGAAGTAAGTATTGATGATGACAGGAAGGCCAAGCGGTTTCTAAAAGGCAGGCCAGAAGGAAGATTTAGTACTTCATAAAGCTTACATCATAGAATTATTTTAAAATAATTTATAGGTAAAATTGATGATTTGATACAAAACAAATACAATTTATGATATATTTTTAACTGCTATTGGTTTGGCGATGACAGTGTTTTAATTCATTAATAAAAAAATGAAAATAAATAAAAACCAAAAATCATTTTCAAAAAAAAAAATAAACCAAAATGACACAATAACATCCGATATCTTTTTATGGAGAAAATAAGGCATTCTTTCTAAAAGTCAATTCAGACATATTCCATTCCAACAGAGAAACAGTTGTAAAATTAGGAAATTATTAGTAACAAAAAAAAAAAAAATTAACTAGTGACATAAGAAATTGCTATGAGGAGAAAAAATGTTTCTGTTTTCCTTACAAACACAAACACTTTTGCCAATCAATATTTCAAATTAGTGGTATTCTAATTTTGATTGTTTCTTTTGTTTCAGCATACTACATTTCCTCCACAATGTTTTATTTTATAATAAAGCAGTCATGATAAAACTTTGCAGTGAAAATTTTAACTTTGAAAGACAATAAATTATAAGATAATTAAAACATTTCATAGACAATTTGTTTACTAAAAATTTACAATTAAAAAAAAAAAAAAAAAAAGAAAAAAGAATACCTCATATAAATGAAAGGAATTGTTAATAAAATCATAAGTTAATAAATTTTAAAGAAACTAAACATAGCACTCCAATAAAAATTCTACATTTGACAGATTTCTACGATTCTGGTCTTCTTTTAAGAAGCCTTGGAGGATTATTGGGAATCAAGTGGAAGTCAAAATGAGAAATTAGAGGGTTCATTAAAAAAAAGAAAATTAATAAGTTAAAGCCATATTTTGTTTAGACCAAGCAGCAACTTATATATAACAGGGCTACTACATATAGGTTTATTTGTGAAATGATAAGGAGCTTTGAAGGTTTTACAGTAAACAATTTTTATCTGATTAATTGAATACTTAAGATTAACTCCCTAAGTTCAAAAGATCTAATTATATTAACATAAATGAGTCTTGTAATAAATTGGTAGCTTAGAGTGCTCATTTATTACATTTAGAGTAGTCAAAAACAATAAAGTGCTTGCTTCTAATTTTAATCTTGTATAAGAATCAGAAGTAAAATGTTTGTCCGGTAGGAAGCCAAGAATGATTACAATTTTTGAACTTTAAGAGCTTTTCAGAGGTGATCATTAATGATATGTAGGTAGGAATAAGGCATTTAAAATAACCAAGTTCAAAGATTAGGAAATATCAAAGAAACATAGATTGAAATTGCACATTAACAATACTTAATCTTTATTTTGGCATTATTAAAATATTAATATCATTTAACAAATACATTAATAGTAGAAGATGGATAAAGGAAAATAGTGGCTTAAATATCAAAACAGCATCAGTTACTTTTTAAACTAAATAAATTATCTACAGTTTGAAACCAAATTAAAAAATCTATCATCAATACTTTCCAAGATGTATCTATTTCAATTTTTCTAAAAAATGTGAAAAGTAAAGCTTTTCAACTGATTCTCACTCAACAGGAAGTAATTGATTAATCTTGTGTTTAAGTTTGAAATCATAACATTTGTAGCAGACGTATATTGCTAAAGTTTAAGACTAAATAGGTTCTGATAGACTCTGAGATACAATAATTCAATATAATAATACAATACAATACAATATAATATATATATATATATATATATATATATATATATATATATATATATATATATATTTTTTTTTTTTTTTTTTTAAAGCAATAAAATATGATTGCGTCCCAGGCTTCATACAGTCTAGCAGAGCCTATTTAGTCTTACACTATAGCAATTTACTTCTACTTCAAACTTAGATGCGGGATTAATCATTTACTGCTTACAAGTGGAAATCAATTAAAAATCTGTACTTCTCACATTTTTGGGAAAAAATCTAATAGCTCCATCTTGGATAGTATTAGAGAAAGATATTTCAATTTGGTTTCAGATTATAAATGATGTACTCCAGTTAAAAAGTAACTGATCCTCTTTTTTTTAAGACTTATATTTAATATACCTCCTAAATATTTTTGATATAAATTGATGTGATTCTATATGATATACAAAGAAAAAAAGGTTTAAGTACATTACCAGAGCATCAGCACATTTTGCTGCTTCCCTGGTCTTTTATCTATGATATGATCTCAAATCTATGATTTCGAATATATACCTTTTCCAAGTTTACCTAAACCTTTTCCATAACAGTTTAATCATTTTCCAGTTATGTTGAATACATTCCCACAATTATTTACTCTTTTCCTGTTAAATTAATTGTTTTTTTATTTTTATTTATACAATTCCGTTTATATTTCAACTTTTGCATTCATATTTGAACATTTTCCAATTATGTTAAATCTTTATCCATTTTATTTTAAACTATTCCATTTATATTTCACCCATTTACATATATGTTTAGTTTCTTTTTTATTTAGGTTGAACCATTTTCCAATTTTATTTAACAAGAACAATGGCAATATAGTCCATACAGAACCTTGGCCTCTTCCATGATTCCCCTCCATTTATTCCGGTCACCAGCTGCTCCATCTTAAATAACTAAATATATATGGAAATGGGTGAAATATAAATGGAATAGTTTAAAATAAAGTGGAAAAAGATTAAACATAATCGGAAAATGTATTAAACATAGCTGGAAAATGATTAAATTATGGAAAAGGTTTAAGTAAACTTGGAAAAGGTATAAATGCAAGAGGTGAAGGAAGGAATAGAAAGCATACCTAGAAGCGATAACCGAGTCAAGAAATCTATAGTGTATGGACTGATAAAAAAAAAAAAATACATATATTTATTTTAATTTGCCTTATTAAAATAGATCACAGCATTGACTTTAAGGTATTAATAAATAAAGGAAACCCTAAGGATATTTTGGTATGCAGGAGTCAGAGAGTTAAAAATTGTGTTTCCTTTTTTCTATTTTTAAATCAATCGACTAATTAATTCAAGAAACTGTTTTCCTAATTGCAGAGGTTGCAAAATAAATAGAACTATAATGTTTATAGTGCCTGATTTGAAGGTATTACAAATTTCTAACAATTTTACAATGAACATATACAAATACAATTTTTAAAGCTGATCAAAGACTGTCCAAAATGGAGGTTGAATAGATAAAAAGAGAAAATGGTTGTTCTGCACAGTTGGGTTTCTTGATAGTTGGAAAAGAGACAAACTCGAAGAATCAAAAACTCAAACTACCGAAATTTGAGTGGAGAAATTAAATAAAATTATGAGAAATTATTGATATCAAACTTTATTAAAACCAATTTGTTTACACAGCATATTAAATAAAACCAACCACAAGAAAAAAATAATAAATTGACAAGTATGAATGGAAAATGGGGTCTCCAGCATGCCTCACACATCATTGTTAATGTTTTTCTTTTTGTATCCCAGCACATGGGCTGAATTTAGTTATTTTAAGATAGCTGAGAATCAAATATCTGAAGTTACAAAATAAATTTTTTAAAAAATATGAGGCTCGGAATAATGGGAAAATCGAAACATAGACACTTTACTGTATTAAAAAATGAAAATGGTTTAAAAGAAAAATCTAGCTGTGTTGCTATGTATTAATCTACCTTTCAAGAAATACTTTGAGAAAAAGTTGAAATTAATAGTAAATAATATGTTGAGATACAACAGAAAAAAAAACCCATTACATCAACATTCTAGATATTCAACTCAGTTTTTATATCTATAATCACAATTTATGCTGTAAATGCATGTGGCAGTAAATGGTATCAAGTGGTAGCTAGATTATCAAACTATATATTAAGATAATGTTTTACTTTCCACAGTTTTACCTGAATAAATGAGATTAATTTCATGAAATGAGATAAAAATGCAACCATTAATTTATTTTCACCAAAAATATGATATAACTGCATGATAAAAAGTAACTAAACATGCCAACTAATCAGATTGCCTATTTTTTCAGCTAATTAAATGATTTAACACACAATATTCTTGTACCAAAATGTAATTAGCAAAAGATGTAAGATCACTGACTAATAGCAATATCACAGATAATGGTTCAATATTATTAAGTTTCAAAGTATTTTTTTAAAAAACTAATTGTATTAATTTTAAAGTAACATTTTATATTAATTTAAAGTGAAAATTTTCATTGTATCTCGTTTAAAATTTGTATAATGATACTCTATTATCTGCGCTAACTACTAAAGAGTAAGTCCAAATGACGTTTAGCAAACAAATAATTGTTTATTTGGAAAGAAAAACAACTGTTATACTGTAATTTGTTTGTTAATTTAATACATTGGGATGCATTATCAGCTTTGAATGGGACACATAGAATTATATGTGACCATAGTTTTAACTAAAATAAAAAGGGAAAATTATCTTTTATTTATTTATTTTTTTTAAATCATTAAAGCGAAACTCTGTTCAAAATCATGGAAGAAATCGGTATAGACCAAAAGACAAGAAAAATTACAGAGCAGACACTTACTGCATTGTTGGGCATATTTATATTCGTAAATACGAATATGAATATATTCACATGTGTGTATATAAATAAATGTATTCATACATATAAATTGTGAATGCAGTTGTATTTACACCTCTCGAGTGTGAATACAGTTATGTATAGTCTCAAGACGTGTAAATAAAACAGTATTCACACTCGAGATGTGTAAATACAACTGTATTCACAATTTATACGTATGAATACAACTATTTATATTTACACATGTGAATACGAATATATTTGAATTCATATTCGTATTTACTGGAGTTTGACAGAGGGAAGGACTATCCTCGATTCTCTTTAATGTTGTCCTAGAGAAAATCATCAGAGAATGGGAATGTCATGTAAAAGGCATCTAAATTGGCATCAAAAAGGAGAATCGGATTAGAGTCAAATGCCTTGCTTTTGCAGACGATATCGCAATTATCTCGGACAACAGGACTGAGGCAAGTCGAGCAGGAGAAAAGGTACATACGATTGCGCATAAAACTGGACTGCAAATTTCATACAAAAAAATGCAATACATCGAAAGACAACCAGAAAATAAATCATCTTTGATCACAAAATACAGTGAAATCATAAAAGTCCGGCACTTTAAATACCTTGGAGAAATCATACAATACTCTGTTTAAAACAGAATCGCCAACAAACAGAGAGTCGTAAAGCTGCAAAAGGCCAACAGATTAACATGGAATCACTACCAGAAGTGCATCTCGACACAGGCCAAACTAAGACACTATCAAACAGTGATTCTTCTGGAGCCACCTATGCAGCAGAAACAATGGTCATTGATGGACACTCCAAAATTAGGGAAATAGAAAAACAAGAGCGAAAAATTCTTAGGAAAATATACGGAGAAATTAATAAAAATGAACTTTAGATGAAGAGACTTCAGAACAAACTTTATCAAAAGACCAGCATAATAACAGACATAATCAGAAAACGCCGAGAAAAATTTTACTCGCACATCAACAGGATGGAAAGCTCCAGATTAGCAAATAAATTATTCAAATGCAGCACAGAATGGTTAAAGGAGACACAGAGGACCTGCAGCTGATCAATATAGAAAATTTTAAAGAACGAAACGAATGTCAGACTAAGATCAACAATGACATTTGAACAAAGAACATCACGACAACCAGGAAAAAAGTGGATGGAGGAGTGGAAGAAGCATTCCGAAAGAATGAAGAGACCCTGGAAGGAAAGGAGGAATAACCGAAATTGAAGTGACTTCAAGTTAAATTGCTCTCCTCAGGGGGAATATTCGTCATAATAATAATAAGAATTAAAGCAAGGAAATTTGCATTAACACATTCCATAAACACACACACAAGTTGAACTTTCTGAAAGAAAATATTACCTACTTCTAGTTCTGCTTCAGACAAGTCAGACCTGCATATTGTTATCCTCTAAAGTTAATTTACCACCAGTATCCTGCTATGCTTGAAATTGAACAGTTGTGACAATTTCTTTTAGTTTAAAAATGGGTTACAGCAAAATTAAACAATTGAAGTTGGTCAACGATGGGGTCAGAATTAGGTGAAAAACACACCGAGATTAGTAAAGAAAAAATGTTTGTTCACCGATGTTTCAACCAGCCATGAGCATCTTCTTCAGGTTCAAAAAAAAACAACTAGATATGACCAAATGAAAAAAATTAACAAATAAATTAGAAATAGATATCAAAAGTATGACATATTTAACATAAGGTAAAGAGAACAAAAAATCATTTGCAAGAATATTTGATTAACAATGGTTTTTTTCTAAGTTTGCTGGTAGAACCAGTGCCAGACCGGAATGACCAACTCATTATCGAAATTCACTTGTAGGGATAGTGCAATCTGGTACAATAAGAATTTCTGATAGTTGTAGGGGAAACAGAACTAATTATATCAATGAAACTGGATGTTACTGTAAACCACCCCTGGAATTATGTAGCTTTAATATTTTTATAAGATACAGATTGTGTTTAGGGAGATTCTTGAATTTCTACAGTAATTCTGGGAAGGAGTATAAAAATGTCAATCAGTGTAAATATAGGGGACTTTAATGGCCTTAATTTAATGGACTTTAATGGCCTAGGGAATTGAGGAGAGTCTCAGAACGAAAGGTTGTGGGTTCGATTCGCAACTAGGTAAGTTGATATTTATTTTGTGATGGCCCCATGATAATTTCCAGCCTTCCTACTGGAGCTAGAATAGGTTGGTTACCTATAAGATAACCCATTTTTCCTCCCCTATTTGGAGTAGATGAGGATGTTAAGCCCCCACTAACATTTAAAAAATAACAGACAAATACTTATCATCTAACTTTTCGGTAATGCTCAAGTCACGTAAATGTTATATGTTATATATATCTGTGTTGATATGTGTGTAATAATCAAGAAAGGTGTTCAGGAAGAAAATGTGTTTTAATGAAGTACACAAATATAAAGTTGAGAGTAAATTTGATAGGTCTCACATTTATATGAAACATATTCTTATATTTTAAAAACATTTTCTATAACCCTTGATATTTGCATGAGGATGTATAACAAAATTTTGTACTTAAAGCTATATGAGATTGACTAGGGTACATAAGTAGGCGTAAAGTAAAAAACTTTTAGACAATTTTATTCATTAGGAGCAGAAATAAAAAAAACAACTCAACAACTCATTTATTAAGTCTAAATTGTTTCAATTTCAACTGTTGTTGGCTTATACATATCTGGTGGCTGTCTTATCTAGTAGCTATATAAAAGACCAAAGAGCTTAAAAACAGCCAGAGCACCATGTAAATAAAAAACAGATAACTCCAACAGAGTTTTGCAGGAATAAAATAACACATTTAACATGAATTTTAAAGGAGAAGGATATTGATGTCAACCTTGTCACAACCAAGTCTCAAGAACATTACTGACTTAACAATATGATGATTTAAAGGACTACAGCCACCAAATTTATCAAATCTGTACCATAACTGTAGAAGGAAGTCATATAACAAACGAAATAGTATGGTAAAACGGGTATGAAAACACTTACAGCCAGATTAAACACTGATATCAAATATAAACAAATAATTTTACACAGAACTCAAACAAAAACATTGCATTCATTAAAACTGATAGCGGGAAAGGATGAAAAGCTTCATTGCAATTGTAACTTTGGCCAATTAATTATAATGTTAACGAAACAACATTGTAAACATGAACAAGAAATCAAACAACACTTACACATATTTCTAGATTAATTACATTTCAGGAGTACACATACACATCTGAATGAGTGTGAAACATCATAAACAGTTTCACACAAGCGTTTAATAAGTTTATACTTAAACAGAATACATCGATGCTCAAAGCTAAATAATGCAGCGAGGTTCATATTGAAGAGCGGTGAAATAGAGAATGCATTGTGAAGAACTTATAGTATAGATAACATTAAGAAATATATTTATAGAGTTATTTCGATAAAAGTGCATAATACGAGTATATACTGTTTTTTTTTCGTGAATCCTCTTCATAAGTGCTCTTAAGATTGATTAAATTATTCGAATATATGGGTGACAAACTACTTACACCAGGTCTAATAGTTGTTCTTTCAAACCCGTTAAATTATTTACTATCATTATTTCAAAATTTAATTCAATTTATTATTATTTTTTGTTTAACATAGTTGCTTTTCGATTACTGTCATCGGTTCAGTATTTATTAATACATCAAAAAATGATTTTTTATTACTAATCTTTTATTTGACAAGCGTCCGAATGGTTTGGTCAGAATGGAAACTTCTAAACAGGAAAAGCATAAAAGATTTTTTTTTTTTTAATTTAGAAAAAGCATCAATGATTTTTTTTTTTTTTTAATTTAGAAAAATCATCAATTAAGACCAGGTTGATACTCAAAAATTGAGCTAAGCATTCAATTGAGCTACGAATGATGTAAGATGATTTCAGCCTTGAAAAGGTCATGAAATAAATTTTACTGGCAACGTAAAGGTGAGCTATGGTGGAAAGAAACTTTCATTTAGAAAATTAAGTCATTAACACTTCGCTACCTGGTACAAGAAAGGTAAGTATATGCCCCCCTTTAATATTAAATTGGTGTTTGAATAGTAATCAAAGTTTCTTGCGATTTCTAAGCATTATAATTCTAATAAATTTTCATTTTAAATAGTAGGATGTGGGGTACAATGCAATGAAAGTTGATATACAGTGATTTCTTTGATTATATATATTTTTTCCTCGTTGGGAATAGAAAAAATGAAGACGGACATTAGTCTACACAGTGCTAAGTTGCATTAAAGAAGAATAGACGATGTTTTTATATTATACATTTGTTTATGCTTAATTTTGGTTACTACAAAATTGTTATAAAACATAATTGAGATAGTGTTATAACATACATAATTGTGTGTTAGAACATAATGTATGTTTAGTGTTCTTCATGTTGTTGTACTGTATCTCTATGGATGTTACACTGTACCTTACCCCTTGGGCACACTGTTACAAATTTGCGATTTCAGATAACTAAAAAAATAAGCAGCTTTTAAGTGTAATTTTGATATTCAAGCCTATTATGAAGGTCAAAGACTTTTGATTTTATGGTAAATAATTAGAAGATGATGTAATCAACGGTTTTGTTATTACTTGCGAAGAGGTGGCTTGTAGTGGTGGTTCAGAAATACTGGACCTGTTATTTTGTAACAGGTATGGGCTCACTGAACCGCGTCCCTGTTACCGATGTTCAGAAGTAACAGGGACGAGATACTTGCGTACTCACTTCAGTACTGGGAACAACATTCATACCTGTTACCTTCGTACTGCGTACTGTCCTAGGCTAGTATTTTTTTCTTGTCAACTCTACCTGTTACCAGATACTCGTTTACCTAAACCAGTATTTTTACTTCCACTCTTATACGGGTATTTTCTAGTAAAATGTCAGCCGGTCTTCATTGTATTTTGACACTCTTACATTATTTTGTATTTTATTATTGTTAATTTTATTAATCATTGAAATACACTTAAATATGAAATCTATACATAAGCAATTATATTATTTTTATGGGTCATAAATCAAATAAAAAATATGAATGCTGTTATAAAACATCTAACATCTTAAATAATTATATATTTTATATAACCTAAGGAGATTTAAGTGTATAAGGAATATTAATTAGCAATATTATCTGCTATCACAATTATATTTAAATAACCATGTTACATAATTCCTTTTATTTGGGCAAAATTTCACATTTTGGCCTATGCCACATTTTCAAGCCCTAAAAACATGAAAACATATAGGTATAATAAATATGAAAATTAGTTATGACAATATTTAACCTGCTATCTATTCAATATACAATTCTGAGTCATGTACAATCATTTTGATTTGGTCAAAGAATATAATATCAAAAAAATTCGGATTATTTCTATTATTATTTAATGTTGGTGTATTATTTGTATTGTCTATTGAATCTATATTATTCCTTAAATGTTCTATTGTATATTTGCTATTTTTTTTATTGATTTAGAAATCAGTTATTTTCTTTTGAATGTTTCTACCTTTTGTTTGTTTATTGTCTTTTAAATTATTTCTGGATGGTGTGGCTAAATGGTTTATATTTATTTTATCCTCTTTTTTATTTTTTTGTATTTAAGTTCTAATACCAATATTTGTTAATTATGTTTTGGTATGAAATTGTCTTCCAGTATTTTGTATATATATATATATATATATATATATATATATATATATATTTTTTTAATTTCTTTGATATATTCTGTCTGTTATGGCTATTGCTTTGAATATTAGGCTATTTTCAGCAAAAAAGTAAATAAAAATAAGTTTGGTGACTGCCCCAAATACTTTGTTAAATTATTTGGCTATATATATTTATATTTATATATATATTATTAAACAGGTAGTTGAAAATGTAAACTTTTGATTACAGCCGATATTGAATAGGTAACAGATAAGCGAGTAATAGGTATGCTAGAATATCAGTGTAACAGGGTAAACCAGTACGAGTATGGAGAGACGCTGACCTTGAGACAAGTAACAGGTATTTGTAACAGGTATTTTTTTGGACCAGTATCGGTTGTCCCTGTTACTGAAAAATATCGGTTTAGACCATCTCTAGTGGCTTGTCCCTTTCAGCAGTTACTTTTCGGTAACCAGTTACTGTTTAACGGCGCGCATTCTAGCGATAGCCATTTGAAATTAAAGCTTCCAAATGTAAATGCAAATGTTTGCATACTTATGTAAATTGTAATGTTTAAAATTTTATTTTATCCAATAAATAAGAAAGTGCTACTATAATATTAAATAGACATGGTATTCTAAAAGTAGAGAAACAAATAGCCAGAAAATAAATGAATAAAAGTGTTTAAATTTATTATTTTTATAAACAGTCTCTAAATGAAACGAACAACAATTTATAATAAAATGACAATAGTAAAAAACCTGAGAAGCCATCAATAAATGGCAAGGTATGAGAATGATTTAATTGAAAACTAGTACGATTATTAGGATTGATGAATTTAGTGCCACTTCTATTGAGATTATTTTATTTGAAAACTAGTTTCGAATGCTAAACATCCATCTTCAGTTCTAAAACATAAAATTTTTATTTTTTTAACACATCAGTACTATGTTACATAGATTATATATATACTAAAGTTTAAAAAAAAAAATAAGACAAGAAATCAAGCATAGGCACTTACCTTCGAGGTAACCAAAACACTGAATTTGTGAGAAGTAAAAGGGAGAGGCAGGTAGCTAAGTTTTAGATTTACAATGGGGTTTCCCGTATGACTCATAAGGGAAATGGGGTTTCCCTTGAGTCATAAGGGAAACCCCATTGTAAATCTAAAACTTAACCTACCGCCTTCCCCTTTTACTTCTCACAAATTCAGTGTCTATGCTTGATTTCTTGTCTTATTTTTTTAAAAAACATTAGTATATATAATCTATGTAACATAGGTAGTAGGGTAAACGCACCAGTAGCTGACATGCTTAAGGAAAGTTCAGTACACTTAATGGTTTCAAAACTCTAATGGTGATGTAGTTGTATTTTTTTCACTTTTATATTGTAAAAAAACTTCTCCCCTTGCTTACTATATCTTAAAATTTTAAAAACCTTCGCTCAATGATAGGATAAATGGCAATTTCGAGAAAAGTAACTTTGTTCTAGTAGCTGACAGGGTATCTCAGTAGCTGACAGGGAATGTAGCTGACAGGGACAAGAAAGTCATACAAAAAATAGCTTAATCTTTAGCATTTTTTAATTTTAAAACAGGAATAATAAATTTATCATTTGTTTCAAAAAAAGGTACTTGAGTTTTCTATTTTTGGCAATACACCTTAAATTCAATACAGGTAACTCATAAGCAGTTTCGTACCCAATTCCCAAACTTTTTAGACTGTTATCTAGCGTTCATCTTAAATTCATTAAAATGAAGTACAATTGGCACAATGCTAGGAAATTGTGAATCGTCTTCCACAGTTCCACCACCTTTAGTTATAGAGACTCCTGACTCTGCACAATCTTCTTCACTGACTTATTTTTATATCAACTTTGCCACTTTTATTTCTTTTAAAAGTGTTTATTTTTAGTTCTTCTTTTTCTTGTTTTGTTTTTTTTTTGTCTACGGCTCTCTTTTTTTCTTTTCCTTCGCTTCTTCTTTTTAAAGATCTTTTTTTTGTTATATCTCTCCAAGATTCATAAATTACAAAGCCGCATAATTTTTCCTCTTTGATATTTTCTTGGGAAGTTCAAGCCACAGCAGCGCCTTTTTGAAAGGGCTTGGGAAGGTAATTAGAGGTGTTTCTAGTATGCTGGTTTTGTTAGAAATTGTCTCAAAGTGTGTGGAGCAGGTTACTGCAGCTTGGTGAAGTATCGTTTTCTCCTTTCCCAACACAAACTTTGTTTCCTTTCGGATAAAAAAAAAAAAAGGCTTTTTCATCGGCACCGAAAATTCGGTTGGGATCATCCAAAATATCTGCCAGACCTTTTTCTTATAGATGCGAATGTACATGTGAAAACCGTTGTATCATAATTTCCTTAGTTACAGGAAGCACGCGATGATATAAGGTATTCAAAGGGCCTAAGGATAGGCGTGGGATCCATTTAAGAAACATACTAAACCACTTTCGACCAAATTGGTCATCTGCGAAGGGATTTTCCCAGCCCAATCTTTTTAATATGAGCTGGACGTTTTCAATAAGTGTTGACCTAAGGCAACAGGAAAACCCATTTTTTCCATGTCACAAGCCAACTTTCTTCATCAGAGGACATGATAGAGGAGGGCCCCGGTTTACGCTCCTATTGGGTATTTTCCTGTCACTTTACACAACAGTGTTGTTCTACGAACATTATTCCAGTGAATTCCATAAGGAAGTAGCACAGGAAATGAAGGAGTGGTCAAATGATGTACTCTTATGGGAAGAAGTATACAGGTCAGAGGAGCGAGATCTTGTAGTGCGGGAGGAGACCGAGGATCTGAACTGGAAGATGTTATAGATGTAGGAGGGATTCCGAGAATTGATGGTTTGATAGAGGAAGGAGGCTAGGAAGTAATTTATGCGGGATAAAGGATAAAGCCATTTTAACTCTGTATATAGATGTGATGTGTGGGAGGCTTTTGGAACCCTAAAGATAAACCTAACGAAACAGTTCATTAGTCTCCTTAGTTTACTCTCGAGTTCCGCCGTCAAGCCACCATATGAAACACAGCTGTAGTCAAAATGGGGTAGGATAAGGGAAGAAACCAAGAGTTGACGAGTAGGTTTCGGAAGGGAGTCCTGGGAAGAATGGAATAGTTTAAGGATGGATATAACCCGTCGAGAAATTTGGGAGATATGAGGTTTCCATGCAAGGGTTTGGTCAAAGGTAATACCAAGGTTTTTGACTGTGGGGTGGAATTGAATAGGTTGGGAGTTCATAGACAGGATCGGGAGGTGGGGAAGGGATCTCAGATGGGTATTAGAACCTATGATAATAGCCTGCGTTTTTTCTACATTTAATTTTAATTTGTTATCAGAGGCCCACTTGCAAATGCTATTAAGGTCTTCTTGGATAAGGGAGAATGATTTAATTAAATCAGAGGGATGGAAGGATAGATATATCTGGAAATCATCCGCGTATAGATGGTAGGAACAATAGTGAATGGAATTTGGTAGATCATTTATGTAGGCACAAAAAAGAGTAGGAGAGACACTGGAACCTTGGGCTACCTCTGATGTAAATGAAAGGGAAGAGGAAAGTGGCTGGTTTGGTATGGATACTATTTGAGTTCTACTATAGAGGAAGGAATGAAACCAGAGGAGAGAACTTGAGGAAAAAGATAGGGCTTTTAGTTTCGTGGGGAGAATAGAATGATCTAGGGGTCAAAGGCTTTGGTAAAATCTAGAAGGATAAGGACAGTTACTTTTCGTTCGTCAAGAGCAGTATGTATGTCATTAGTAATTTTTGTTAAGGCTGTCTGAGTTGAATAACCAGGTCGGAACCCAGATTGGAACGGATTTAGGAGATGAGAGTTTTCTAGGAAATTGGAGATTTGTGATTGAACTAGTCTTTCAAGGGGTTTGGACAGATTGGAAAGTATTGATATGGGACGGAAATCATTAAGTTAAGATGGGTTAGATTTCTTTTGTAAGGGTTGTATTTTAGCTTTCTTCCAGGATGAAGGAAAGGTGGAATTTTGCAAAGAATAATTATATATATGTAGGAGGACTGGAAGGATAGTAGGAAGGCAGAGTTTGATTAATTTTAGTGGAATACCATCATGTCCAATAGCTTGCGTTTTACATTGGAAAATGGCATCAATGAGGTCTGAGGGGGTGTGATATAGGAAAAATAAAAATTGGAGGAGTTAAAAGGAGGACCGCGCTTGGAGCGTAGCTGGCGGAAAGAGATGAGGAGTTTGATGATGAGGTAGCAAAAAAGGAATTCATTTCATTAGGAGTAAAAGAGTATGAAAGCGGAGCATTTGAGGATTTACTAAAGGAAAGTTTTGATAAAATTTTCCATTTTGATTTTGGATCACAGGCACTGGAGAGGGCTTCATGAGATTAACATCTCATAGAGGTTATAACCTCTTTCCAACCTGTGTAGTATGATACGAAATGAATATTGTCTGATTCAAGTGGAGATCAATTCGTCACCGCCAAGATCTGAAATTACTGGCACATTTACCGAAAAACATTTATCGCGAATTCTATATACTGAAGTCCATCATTCGGGCTGTGAAGGAGCTCTTTCTTCGTTGATAATACTGAAGTCTATACCCAGTGGTCGGAGCTTTTCAAAACCTAAAGTCCAGTGTGCCCAATTCTGGTGCATTGTTCCCACAAAAGTTTGATTGAACGGCATGCTGTCTCACTTCCATTGAGTCAGGAGCAGGATTAACAATAGTTGTAACAGATCTATGCTTAAACCCTTCACTGCTCAATACTGCTACCCTTGAAGTGACAAATCCCGGAACTTAATCATTCTGGCTAAATGGCTCGTGGCTTGCCACAACTCAGATTGACCTACGATTATCTACAACCTGCATATATTGGGAACTTTTTGCCATAGAAAAAGACTAAAAGAAATGACTTACTCTATCGACTGTATTACGCAATAGTGAGAGCTAGTGAGGAGATAACTTAAATTTATAAAGACAAATTTAAATGTCATCCTTCACCAAGATTAATTGCGTGATAGGGTGACTTTTTCAATAAACATTCATTCATGGATAGAAGATGCTTTTATGGACGTCAGGTGCCCAGCCACCAACATGTATTCCGATCATTAAATAAGAAATAATACTGCTGAATTATATCTGGAGCTCAGGGTATGCAAGGAGCGTGAAACTCTGAGTTGAATAACAGCCTTAACTCTTCCAGGCGTGCTTCTTAAATATTCCTGTCCAACCTCTTGATTCATAAGGGGCGTGGGAGGGTCATCCCCCTGGTAAAGAAGAAGTCCTTTATTACTTTAATTTTTAATTACTCTACGAACAGCAGATCCAGTTAAATCATGTGAATAGACTGCTTGTGTGCACCACTTTGGTAGAGACATAAGATGACATAAATCAATAAGATGACGCAACAAATTTAATATGAAGCATTCCTTAAACACTTAAGACTGAAATTGAAGACATAGGTATCACGGACTAAAACGTTTTTATGGTATCTGAGTTTTCTCTATAATTTTCCGAATCAGTTTTGAGTTTTTCCTCATTATTTATAACCCATTATCACTGAAGTTATAAAATTTAATTAGAGAACATATATATGAATTTTTCTTAGAGTGCCACTTTTTTGAGAGAAGTGGGCCAGTGTAAAGAAGTAAACTGCTGTATTAAAGTTTATAACGAAGTTTAGCTGTCGTTGCAAAGTATATAATTTTATTAAGACCTGATATAATTTCCAGATAATTATGATATTTATTATATTGTTGTTTTACTTATAATTTTGATTTATTTATTTCAGCAGGAATTTCTTTCCCTCTCCATCCTATGGTTAAAAATGAATGACAGTAAATATATCTAGGGATTGATAAATGTCCCCGAAACCACTGGCCATGATTCCGGTCACGACGCATCCATTATCCGCATTAATCCCCTTCTTTTGTACATCAATATAATAGTGTTATAGTACTTTTACAGGCATTTCCCGATATTAATATTATTAATTCTGGCTATAGTTGAAATGCCCAGATTTCTTATACATATATTTAATCTTGAGTCTATTTATAGACTCAAGATTATTACAAACCTTTAATTTATAGACCTACCTTTATATTACATTCCGATTAAATTCGTATAAATACGAATTTGATCAAATAATAGGGTTATTCATTGTTTAATGCTTATGTAATTTATAATCTTTATGTACGAAGGTTAGAACTCAAGGATAATATTCCATTATAATATTTTTTACATATGATTATTATCTTGAAAAAAACAAAACACAATGAGACTGTTTAAACTCCCCAAAAACATAATACAATTAACCGAAGATAGTTTCTCACATTATAGCATCATAGTATTTGCATATTACTCGATCGATTTCGAAAATCATTTTATTTTAAATTGTTTAAGGAACTGTTTGGCAATCAGCGCAAGTAAACGGCAAAAACTGAATCATAAAAAGCATTAGTGCTAGTTTTACATTTCTTGAAATGTGTAATATTTTAGGTCGCTCGAAATTAGATTTTTGGCACTTTTTGATTAATTTTTTTTTTATTGTGTTTTACAACTTTTAATGTTCCAATTATTCTTGTAAAAATCACTTCAGTAATCATTTCAAGTTTTCAATACTTTTTTACAATTAGTCTGTGGTTCACGGCGAGTTTCGATGGAACATAGAACTGATATGTACCCCTTCACAATTAGAACGCAGTTTGTCTTGAGGCAGTATTCACCGTTCGTGACACTGCGTAGCGCAGCCTTTATGCCGCATTTTTCTCTATATATCACCGTATGTTTTGGAAAAATGGAAGAGAAATAAGCTGAGGCCATTTTCGTTTTATACACCTATTTTGCGATTATAAGGGTTTACAAGAACATTCATTACTTTGAAACTATTTGTCGTAGAAGGATAAAACTGAAACCACCTTGCTTATGATTTCGCAAGGAAAAATAAAGGTTCAGTTGTTTATTTATCTATCCTTCTTTATTCAATATGAAAATTAAAGGACAAATCGAATGTACAATCCATCGAAATTTCACTTTTTGTAATTTTTTTCAAGCAGAAAAAAAGTCAATTCCAATATGATATATTTTTTTATTTGTTAATATATGTTTGTAGTATAATCATAAATAATATGAATTATGTTATTAAAGCCCTAAAATTATCATGAAAATCTGAAACTTATACAAATTGTAGTATTTATTTATATGAAATGCAATGAAAAATAAACTTTATTTTGTGGCTTACTGTCCACTAAGAATAACAATAAAGCAGGATCACGGGTACTATTGTCTGGCGGTATTATTTACAAAAGCTTCAGTAATTACAGCGAATGTTGTCGACTGGAAAGAAAAAAAATAATAACATAAAATACAATCGTATATGAAAAGACAAACTAATTCTAAACATTTGCTTGGTTATTAACATATTTGTGGAAGATTGAGTGTCTAAAAGGTGTAAAACTAAATTATTTTTAAAGGAAGTAAATGGAGCAGGTTTACGAATAGGATTGGGTAGTGAACTTTTGAAGGAGGTAGTAGCACGAATGATTTTTCGAAGGAAGCGTTTTATGTGTAGGGGCATACAGTTTAAAAGTTTCCATTTCCAACTTAGAAGATAAGAACTTAACAGAAAGACCAAATATTTATTTGTAACGGGCCTCATGCTTTTTAATACTAGGCTATGGTCCTCATAATATACTCTCGAGAAAATGCGAAATAAATGAATAGTGTTTCGACGGTGATATTTTTAACCTTATTTTCACATTGTCATAGCCATTACCATTTGACACTGTCATGGTTTCTTTATATTCCATGCAAATGTCAAGATACCACGGCAATGTTAAAAAATTCATTTTTAAATAATTTTAGGAATGCTGTGGCCGAAATGAGTGTGATATTGATATTGAAAGTGATGTGATATTACTTAAATTATGTGATGAAAATATACTTTAATGTTAAGAAATGGTTGATGCTCGTTATGAAGCAGGAATGTTTCATGTTTTATTTATTTTTTACCTGGAACCTTTAAAAAAAAAAGTAAAGTGATTCATGTGTAGCTTCACCACCTATAATCCTCACAGGTAGCCTCCAGGAAGTATCCAATGTTTTCAACAAGATTTATCAACATTTAAATTTAGAAATTTGCCTGTAGTTTGAGAATCACCACTATACATACCTACAATTTCGTTTTCTGCGAACTGTATACTTAATTAGACCATTCCATTTGTTTCTCTCAATATCTATTTAATCATTTGGTTGTTAATAGATCTCACCTTAAGTCTTAAATCGTTCGTTGTGAGGTATACATCACCTTTGTGATCACTTTTTGTTTTAAAAACTACATATCATCATCCATGCTAACAAAAAGGAAACGAGAGCTCTTTTCATTTAAAGACAAAATGAAAATCATAAAAAAAAAAATAAATAAATAAAAAAAAGTGAATTCGGTCAGACATTAGCTATCGATTTCGGGGTTGGTAAATTAACAACGGGAATCAAAAATAATTCTAATTCAATCGTCAGGTACCCCATGATCTTTACAGTGAGACGGGCAGTTTGAGTCGTAAAACTGTGAAAAAGCGAAAAATGAACTGTTTGAAGATGCTGTTTGCTCATAACAATTTTACATACATAAGGATATGATGTACTGCGCAGAAATATGCGGAGGAGCAGCAAGAAATTTGAACATCAACGAACCGATGATTTTAAGAAACGTCCCACATTACTCCTACAACAAAACTTAACATTATGGCGTTTATATAAAATCTCTACTGTGAGTGTAAATTGTTTCAATCCGCCTAAGATCCGTTCCGAGCGGAAAAGCCACGTAATTTTCAGTCTTAATCCATTTTACTACCGTTTAGCAGTGACTTACAGCGCCAATGAATAATACAACTATTGAAAACAATGTTAAGGCCTCGCTGTCTATTTATGAATACTCTGACCTATGGATAATTTGAATGTAGTTAGTAGGGTTTTAAAACGTACACAACGTTATATCTTGAAGTGATAACCTGTCCGAGAGATCAATAGCGCCCGTGTCTTGCGGGTCTCGCATTTAGCTGGAACAGTGACAGTTAGCTGTTACCATATATCATTTTTAAAAATGATTTATATATATATATATATATATATATATATATATATATATATATATATATATATATATATATATATATATATACCGTATGCTGGGGTTACTTAAAAAAATTACTTTTTTTTTTTATTCTTCAATCCCGAAACACATCTCTAATCCGTTCTGTAATCCTTGTTGACTAGGCTGTTCTAATAAATAAAGATTATTACCTTATAATTTCGTTAAAGGCAGTTATTGTTATAATGTCCTTATGTCAACTATCATATTTTAACATGTTCAACTGCAAAATAAAAATTGTAAATACACAATAATCAAATCTAATATGTGGTTCTGTTTGTATATTATGTAATTATTAATTTGTAATAAATAACTTTTTTTTCTCCTAATTAGTAGAGGAATGATGTTTAGTAGTCAATGATGTTTCATTGATATGTATATATATATATATATATATATATATATATATATATATATATATATATATATATATATATATATATATACATACGTTTCCTATGTTTTTGAGGGTGCTGAAATCGAATCCTTGGGCTAAAACATTTTCTATCACATTTTACGGTGTAAATTAAAATTTTACTGACGTATTTTATTTTTTTACCCAACATATAGGGCGGTAATACGCTTGAAATGTCTTTGGTTTCATCTTCCTATCTGGTTTCAAACTCAAGTTAAAAATCGAAATGTTTTTCGGATTTTCCAATTTTTTAACAGGTTTTTGTTTTTCAAATTTTCCATTTATATACACCAAAAGAAAGCTGAGATTCTCCTTTTTCCAGCGATAGCAATCAATGAATTGCGTGACCACGTAATGGCGACTTAAAGGGAAGTAACCAATAATCGGTTTAAAAATTTCATTCCCTTCGAAGAGGGTGAAAAATTATATTTTTGTTTTTATTGAATAAACGTTTTTCAATGTTTTTGAGAGTGCTGAATTAGAATCTGAAGTCAATTTTTATGTGAAAAAAATCTATAGAGTTAGTTTATTTGAAAATCGAATAGTTTTTTTTTAGAATTCAATTAACCTAAACCGAAATCTATGGAGCGGTTGTATTTTTCCTTAAATTCACAATAAAAAAAAAAAATCTTGTTGCAAGAATCATGTCGATATCATTTTCTAAACTAGAGATATAAAATAAATTAGTTAAATGCCATTTTATTTTTTCTTGGCTTCTAGGACCCATTGGTCGGAACGGTAAAATACGTGTCTAATATGTTTTGACCAGAAATCTATATAAAAATTGCCAAAAACATCCGTGAGAGACTGAGTGTGTCTTCCCCTAGTTAGTGTAAACAAAAAAAATGGATGAAACTAGACCAAAAATGTAGAAAAATGCCGCATACCTCTCCTTTCTATTCCAATCCGTTGCAGATATACGATAAATCAAAGACTTTTTTGAGGAAACCACGTTTCTTACCAAAAAAGCTGTAATATCTCCATTTTGTTTAAATATTCTTCAAACTTTTACCTCATTTTCGAATTTAGCATTAAATTTTCTATAAGCGCAGAGTTCATGTAACCATAAACCATATAAATATAAACTAACGATATACATGGATAGGTAGAAATGCCTTCCCCTGTAAAATCAGTCTCATCTATCCATAAAATTCGCTTCAAAAAGTGGTATTCTTCAACACAATCTGCATTTAGAAGCTATCGGCAAAATTTAGGTCTATGTCCATTATCGTTGGGTTTCAAACCTTACATTGAACATCTAATAAAATAAATCCTAAATAATAATAATAAATAAATAAACGTAATAACATAAGTTCCTCTGATCTGGTGTCACTTTATTGACTGTTTTCCTTTATTTTCTATTAAACAATAATTGTTTTCTTTGCTTTTTATTCCAATGAAGAGTTTTTTATGTTTAAAATGCACATTTCCATTAAGGGATTATCATAATGTTTCATTTACACAACTGATTTGTACGCCAAATGAGAACATCATGCTTTTTCAGTTTTAAAACTAAATTTCTTCATGAAATCGAAACAGAATCATCAATTTTAACACATCATTCAAAAAATGATTAAATTTTTGTAAGATTTTCAGTTTTGTGGATGGTTTTTTCAAGAATCAGTGAGCGTGGAAGTAATAGAAGACATTGTAACTTCCCTAAATAAGTTGTAAATTATGCTGATCTTTAGATCACAACTTGTAAAATTCAAGGTTACCTGTACTCTGCTATTTAAAAAATTTAATGCTAAATCCGAAAATAAAAATATTTAAACAAAATGGAGATATTACAGCTTTTATGGTAAAAGACGTGGTTTCCTCAAAAAAGTCTTTGATTTATCGTATATATGCAACGGATTTGAATAGAGAGGTGAGGTCTGTTTTTTTTCACTAAGAGTAAGAGGTACTCGTACTGTATATATATATATATATATTCTTCATTCTATCATTTAAAAAAAAAGAAAAATGTTTCGGTTTATCTATGTACCTTTAATGTAAATAAAATTTTTAAGCTGTTCTTAAAACTTACTATAGCAAATCAGCAATGCAAATGCCTGGTATCAGTATTATCAACTACTTCGTATAATATTTTTTGCGTATACCACATCCCGTATTTTACTGTTTATAGCGTTTGAAGGGCAGTTTATTTAAATTATTAAACGGGACGTCAGAAGAAGCCTTCCAATAAAAAAAAAAGGATCTTTAGTGTATGAAACTATTATCATTGGGCAGTTGACTTTGTTTTTTTTAAATTTTAAATGTTAGCAAATTAATGGGAACCTATAATAACTTAGGTCACAACGATTTAAGAACAGTCGATAAAAGTTTATAGAAAAAATACAACCTGTTATTGCATTTTTTGTTAGTTTAAATAGGTTTTCACACGTAATTTGTTTGACAGACTCAAACGAGTATTAATGTTTTAAAATAATTTAAAAAATAAAATGAATCCTAAACGCTAATCATCAAATACTGGGAGGTTACGGATGGTTAGGGAATTGTTATTTTTTGTTTAACAAAATATGCATTTTCGACTCAAATAAGAAAAAAACAAACAAATTAAATTGTTAAATATATATTTAATCAGTCATCGTCCTTCTCCTCACAAGTGTGGTTCGGTGGCTTTGAAGAAGACCTGCAACGCAGGTCGAAACGTTGGCACGTATTAAAGAATTCTTATTTGACGTGGTGTTACTTTGACTGCATCCCTGACTATCTTTTCTATTAAATATATACTTTCAAGCAACAATACAACCCAATTTTTTTTTTTATTTCGACTTCAAGTTTCATTTTTTTTTTTTTTAGCTTTTTACGTCACCAAATACTTTAACCAGGGCATCCGAAACGTATTAGAATTATTAAACATATTAATTAAATAAAATAAAGCTGTATTTAAAACAAATATAAAATTAGGAACTTTTTTATAAATTAATGTAATTTGTTTTTCATTAGATGCGGCTTGTCAAGAAGTTATTCAAAATCGCATTAGAACTATAACCCATCGAATGCATGAGGAAATGAACGCAATCGTCGTATATAAACCTTATAAATTTAAAATTTAATTAATAATCCGAATGCGTCACATATGCTCTCATTTAAGTACATGGGGAGGTAAAAACCCAAACAGTAATGACATTTTAAGACGAGGAATTGAAAATAAAAAATCAATAGGCGTGAATATTTTGCCTTTCAGCGTATGTCAGAATGGACCTGGTGAGTAAAGATCTGAGATCGACCATTGAGAATATGCATAACAATGCAAATATGCGATTGTATATTGATCCGGAGTCTAATTATAAATATACCGTTATATTACACAATCCTGTAAATAACGATACCTCCAACAACATTTTTATCTAGAATACTACATTTTATACAGAAATATTTTTCTTATTGGCTAGAATGCTTGGCATCTATCTCATATATTAAAATTCATTTCATTAATTGAAAAAAAAAAAAAAAAAAAAAAAAAAAAAAAAACTTAGCTCATTACTGTTTTGTTCTTCTCAGCCATACTTGTTAGGAACAAAATACCAGCTTGTATACCTTTTTATTATTAATAATTTTTAACAAAAGACATGTTTTACCGGTCACTTAAGTTCGTCGAAAACGATCCATTTCTAGGGACCGCTAGGGCGTTACGCGTAGTTTGATAGTTTGATATTAGGAGAGTATAAGCAGTAGGGCGCTTATACTAAATAACACTATCTTGGAGTGAGCTCCTTTTAACCCTGTTTCTCCTAATACGAAATAAAAATAGCCTAGATTTGACCGATCTTGCTCGACGGCTGTAAAAATTTTCGTTTGAATAAAAAAAGTCACACGTGAACTTATTCGACACGCTCTAACTATGTTGGCGTTGCTCGGATAAAATATTTGCTAAAAGTAAAACTATCGGAAATTAAATGGAATATATTTTTTGTTACGTAAGATTTGTGGCTATGACCTACCGTTTAGGAGCTTTATTAGTTTGAATGAAAAAAAGTCAGGTCTTTAACCCATGTATTTTTTCAACTATGTTTATATGTTTGTTTATGTTTAACCGTTATTTGTTAATGATTTAAAATCATATAGCTAAGAAAGAAAAAATAAAGAACTCAAGTAGGATGAAGCTATTTAATTTAAAAATTTATTACGTACAGAAAACTGAATGTAAGTGAAAAAAAAAAAAAAAAAGAAAAAGAAAATATATGCCATTGACCGTCAAGGGGGCAAACCCTGCATGTTCCATGTTATTCTTCAGCCGAAAGTCTCAAGGGGGCCAGTTTTAAAAAAAATTATTTTAAATGTTTCTGTTTTGTATTTATCTGTTAATTTATTTATTTTTTATTTTTTAATAAGTTTTCCCTTTTATTTTTAGTAATTTGTATCAATTCTAGATTTCCTATTGTTCGTTCTATGCTTAAAATGTGCGGAACATCAAAATAAAAAATTATGTGTCGAACATAAGGAATTTATGGGACACACTCAGCATAGAGGGGTACCCTTAATTGCGACCATACTGGCGGTTGAGTGTGATTTCTGCCGTCTCCTTTTACTGTTGGCTTTAAATTTACTTTCTTATCAAAGTACTGATTTTGAATATTGTGATGAAACGGGGCAAATGTTTCAAAGAATTTTATTTTAAAGAACGATGAAATAAATACAGGGTGAGTATCCCTTAGTGTAAAAAAAAAAAAAAAAAAAAAAAAATCGGGTGAAACTAGATCAAAAATGTAGCAAAATGCAGCAGATCTCACCTTTCTATTCCAATTCGTTGCAGATATACGATAAATCAAAGACTTTTTTTGGGGAAACCACGTTTTTTCCCATAAAAGCTGTAATATCTCCATTTTGTTTAAATATTTTTCAAAATTTGACCACACCTTAATAACATAAGATCCTCTGATCTGGTGTCACTTTATTGCCAGTTTTCCTTTATTTTCTATTAAACAAAAATTTTTTTCTTTGCTTTTTATTCCAATGATTATATTTACACAAGTAACTGATTTATATGCCAAAAGAGAACACCATGTTTTTTCGGTTTCAAAAGTACGTTTCTCCATGAAATTGAAACAAAATCATTCCGTTTAACATATCAATCGAAAGCTGATTAAATTTTCAAGTTTTTGTGAGATTTAATGTTTTGTGGATAGTTTTTTCGAAAAACATTGAGCGTTGAAGTATTATGAGACATTGTGACTTCCCCAAATAAGGTGAAGATCAAGCTGTTCTTTAGATACCAAGTTATCAGCTATTATAGAAAATTTAATGCTTAATCCGAAAATGGGGTCAAATTTTGAAAAATATTATAATAGTATATAAATATAAATATAATATAATATAGATATAAATACTATAATATAATAGGAGACATTACAGCTTTTATGGAAAAAAAAAGTGGTTTCCTCAAAAAAGTCTTTGATTCTTCATATATCTGCAACGGATTGGAATAGAAAGGTGAGGTCTGGGGCATTTTGCTACATTTTTGATCTTGTTTCACTCATCTTTTTTTTTTTTTTTACACTAAGAGATACTCACCCTGTATATCAAGTTTTCGTGCTGTGTACATACCCCTCCATACCCCCTTCCTAAAATAATAATTAATAATTCTATTTATTTATTTATAGACATTTAAAACTGTAAAATCATACAATATGTTAATCAGCGTAACAGTGGATAAATGTCAAGTTCCACTAATAACTCAGAAAATAATTATAAATGGAACGACGATCCCTTGGGCACAGACTATCAGTTAATCAGTCTTAGAATTAGACGAATCATAAACTTTCTCCTAATATATTAATAACAAATGCAATAGAACTAAAATTATCATCAAATTGAAACCATATTTCAATAGACAATCTCATCTATCTGCAAAAAACAAATTGATATTTTATAAAAATGTTATACGGCCAATATTAACATATTCCTCTCCTGTCTGGAGCTATACTTGCAACTCTAATTGTAGGAAATTAAAAGTTATCCAAGAAAAACCCTTGTATGAAAATAATAAATAACTATCCGATGTACAACAGAATTTTAAACCTGCCATCAATTAAACAGTACACTCACTTACAGACACAAAATTTCTTTTCCCTTGCAACAATATCTAGAAATCCCTTCATACAAAAAAATAGGTGACTAAGACAAGACATCACTAGAAAGATACATCCTACAAAGGTACTAAACATTTATTTATATACATAACATGACATAATATACCAGGTCCTCCAAATAGTCCTGTCGGTTTTTAATACCATATTTTATATTTTTGTTTTAACACCAAGTAAATTCCTTTCTGCCTAAACCCATTTGTTCTTATGTAAACAATAATGTTCACTCTTCACAATAACAGTAGCAACCTTTAATTCAGTCTCTGTGTATTTTAAAAAGTGCGGTCAAAATGGTGAGCACTGAAATTAAAATTAGATCTGCTTTGCAGTATGAATTCAAACGCGGTTCAAAAGCGAAAGAGGCCGCTCGTAATATTTGTCACGTCTTTGGCAAAGATTGGCAAAAGTCTTAGTGAGCGGAAGGCACAATTTTGGTTTTCAAAATTTCGGGAGGGCGATGAATCGCTTTAAGACGGATATCGGTCTGGAAGACCAAAAGTGGTTGAACTAGCACAAGTGCGGGATATAATCGCAGTAGATCCACGCCAAAAATGTTCAGAAATTGCTGAACAGCTCAACATTTCCGAATCTACAGCTTGGAACTACCTAAAAGAAATGGGAAAAGTAAAAAAGTTGGATAAATGGGTACCTCACCAACTATCGGATGCCAATAAACTGGTTCGGGTAACAACGGCTTCTTTATTGTCTCGATTAGAAAACGATCTCTTATTTGCCTCATCACCTATTCTCCTGATCTTTCGCCAACAGATTACCATATTTTCCGGGCTTTAGATAATAGTCTAAGAAAAAAATGTTTTAAACAATCGTCAGAGCTTAGAAATGGAGTTGGACAACTTTTTCCGTAATAAAACAAGCATTAAAAAAAAAAAAAAAAAAAAATTAATTTGGGACCTGGCGTTGGTACAAAACAACTGAATTTAATGGTGCATATTTCTCAGCTAACTTTTTATAGCCCATTTGAAAAAAACGACAGGACTTTTTGGAGGACCTGGTATATCGCTTTTATAAAAAAAATTATTACGATTATACTTCATTCTAAGTAAATATCCCTATTATGTATTTTAAGTTTTTTGTATGTCCGTATTTTATTCTTAGTTACTTTTTCTTCTCTTATTATACTAGTTTTTTTGCTTCCAATTTTTCCTACTGTAAATTTCTACAAATGAGTACAATAAACAAAATACAAAATACATATGTAAAGCTTCTATAACATGCATAAGGAATAGTCACCTTTCACATGTAAAATGTATATAGTGGTCTCTAGGCAACATTTGTTACAAAACTCTTTAACAAATGTTTAAAAAAAAAAAAAGGGATATTAATGACTTTTAAAGCAGCTATCCATTGGTAAAACTTCAATAAAAGTATATTGGAAGGTCACCAAGCCATTTTCTTTTTAGACGTCTATTATATATTATTATTTTTAGAAATGGGCCAACAAGTCGGTGAAGCCAACTAGTCGGCGACTTGTCCTGAATTAGTCGGCAGAAGGCGCGCCAGTAGTAGGCCATTTTTTGATTAATTTATATTTCTACACTACAAATACGTGAGTTGAAATCAAAACTTGTTTTTTTTTTTTTTTTTTGTAATCAATTATCGAACTTTCATCAATTATCAAATTATCAAAATCGATAATAATTAATATTAACTGAAAATAAATTCGATATATTCTACAGTACTGAATAATGAACGTTACCTACTATTTTTGACAGGGATATATTTTTGGCTGGGAGGTCTACACTTTTTTTCTGTAACGTTTTCACATTCAAAAATTTAACATTTTAAATTAAGTTGGTGTTGCTTTTGTTGGAGAATCCTTTTTGTCATACATTTGTCGCTAGGACCTCCCGTTTAGAAGCTACATTGAAACGTCTATCAAAAAGTCCCATTTGAAAAATCTATTTTTAAGCTTAGTTAAGTTAAGCAATGATCGGCCCAAGTAATAGACTGGCCGAACTCTAATGAAATTCCTTTATAATAATAATAATAAAAATAAATAAATAAAAATATATTTATGAATGGCCAGATCATTATCTCTATTACCCTTCACTAAGATAGATTGTAATATGTACAATAAAAGCTGATACAATTAAAAAGATGAAATGCCTTTTTAGTCCAGTAAAATAAGGGTTTGCCGCACAAAAAACTGCGGAACTTTTATTCTCAACGGATCTTTATATTTTTTGGGGTGCTGAATCCGGATCTGAAGTTTGCTACCACGGCAACCATCGGCTTCATATTCAAAATCAAAAAAAAAAACAAAAAAAAAAAAAAAAAAAAAACCGTTTTTTTTTTTTTTTTATCTATAAACGATAACGAAGCTTTTTTCGAAGAAAGTCTAACTTAAATATTAATTGTAGCTAGAACTGGTACCTAAACAAATTTCTTTTTTCTATCTCAAAGCTGGTTAAATACGCTATCAAATGCTATATATGTAAATTATATTAAATCCTGTAAACCACCCAAGCTAGCACGCTAAATGTGTAAATGGTGTGGGCATTTCACGGAGTTAACGATAAGTTACATATATAGGATATAATAGTAAATTTAACCAGCTTTTAAATAAAAATATTAAATTTTGGATCGGACAAACGGTTTTGGAGTTATAGCGAATAATGTGCCAAAAAAAAAACATGTAATTTACAAAAGAAAGTGATTTTCAGCGTGATAGCTTGTGTATTTCAAGAATTTTGATAAAAATTTCACATATAGGATCTAATTGTAAATTTTACCACATTCAGACTGATAAAAAAAAAAAATTTGAATCGGAAAGATACTTTCGGAGTTATAATGATAAATTTGCCGAAAACCATGGATTTAACAACATTACGGGTTTTTAGGCGTCTCACAGTGGGGTATTTGGCCTCAAAAGCTGGACAAAAGTCATTTTTTGAAGTTAAAAATAGAACAAATTTTCGAATCAATTAATGAAGCCAGATCCTTGGAGCATAGAAAATGACTTAAGTAGGGCCATCAGAGGTCTTGGGGCTGCGGGTCGCGAAGTACAAAAACGCGCTTAGACAAGTCCTCTCTCAGAGCTAACTCAGCCTGCTCTCTAGCTCATACTACAACACGTTCTCCAAGCTTGTTTTATATTTTTTTTGTTTTTATTTCAACTTGGATCATCTTCAGCAAGGTATGTACTTTTATTATTTTGATGCTTTACTTCGATTTGAATAGTTTCTAAAAGCTTTTTTTTTTAATTTTGATTTTAGCAAATACGAGTAAGTGAGTAATTTTTTTCACAAAACATAAACTTCAGAGATGATTAAGTTTCCCTTCCGGGTTCGTCCCGGTAACATTTCTTTTACCGTCACAAAGAGCAACCATCATACTTACTTTTTAAAGTGAAATCAGCTGCGACTATGTGCGACTAAATGTTTTAAGTATTTTTTTATGAAAAAATTTCATTTTGGCATATTTCAATACTTCAAAATTTTAACGCTCTTTCTTCTTTCTTGGGCCTTCAGGGATAAATTGTACGACTCGTGGACAATTATATAACATTATGCTACAATATACAGAATGTAACATAAATGAAAAGTTAAAACATTTACAAAATTTTCTTCTGGCACAAGATAATTATACTGATCATGAAAGTGCTGACTTGAAGCATAAATTGTCTTATCTTAGAAGTGAATTCAAACAAAGATGGGCAGCTGCAGGTAGGAAGATTCACCTTTTTATAAAAAAACAATGAACAATGGCTTCAAGGAACTTTTGTTATTCCACGATCAGAAAGCATTATAATTTCATCTCGCAGTGGACGACCGGAGAAGCCTTTCCAAGATTTAAGCGATCACAGTAAAATGAGAAAAACTAAATGTCTTCGAGAAAATATTGATTCAGACAAACTTAATTTTGTAACAAAAATATTATTAATATTTCCGGTAATAGAAACGCTTCAAAACTATTAGAAGATGTAACTAAGTCCCCAAATCGAGCTAAGAAATACAGAAAAGCATATACAGTTAGTAATAAAGTCGAAAAGTTTTCACATATAAAGGCTCTTTTCCTGTTTGTTGAAGCAGGACTTACAAGATCTCAATATTATTAGAAGTATCAATAAAAGGTTTTATCCTTATTACAGTATATTACAAAAGATAAAAAAATATTGCTATCCTTCACCAGACTCTTATAGAGTGACAGAATCTTGTGTAGAAATCAATTGACAAGCATTATTAGAGCACACCACGTTTGATACTTCATTTAGAAGACTTTCTGCATCAACTAACTCACGAGGAACGCAGTAATATGGAAATAATATTAAAGTGGGGATGTGATGGTTCACAACAAGTACAATACAGGCAAAAGTTTGACTAACAATCTCGTATTTAAATTTTTTTTTTTTTATCAGTAATTATCTAACTTGAAATATTTGTGAAATATGATTTCTAACAATAAAACAAGTTGATTTATGTCATTTAACTATATTAAATAGCTTAATGACACTAATTAATATTAGCAGTAGTAATTTGGAGTTGATTTAACCCATAAAATAATTTTGTCCAAGAATTTGGTACAAATACCCCACTGTGCGTCTGGGATATATATATTATATGGGAAAGGTTATATTATAACTCCGAAAGTATTTTTCCCATCCTGAAAATCACTTACTTTTGTAAATTACATGTTTTTTTTTTTCAATCTGTAACTCCAAAAAGGTGGTCCAAAATTTAATATATTTACAATTTTAAATCCTATATATGAAATTTTCATTAATCCAAAATTCTTGAAATACACATTTAGCGTGCTAGCTTGGGTGGTTTACAGGATTTAATATAATTTACATATATAGCATTTGATAGCGTATTTAACCAGCTTTGAGATAGAAAAAAGAAATTTGTAGGTACCAGTTCTAGCTACAATTAATATTTTAGACTTTCTTCGAAAAAAGCTTCGTTATCGTGTTATAGATGAAAAAACAAAAATAACGGGTTTTTTTGGGTTTTTTTGTGATTTTGAATATGAAGCCGATGGTTGCCGTGGTAGCATACTTCAGATTCGGATTCAGCACCCCAAAAAACGTAAAGATCCGTTGAGAATAAAAGTTCCTCAGTTTTTTCTTGAAAACGGCCTTTTGGAGCCTTATTTTACAGGACTATTTTAAGAACAACAATCCTTGTTAATAATTATTTTGCTGTATTTTTTAAATATTATAATATTCGTTTATGTTTAACTGTTATGTAATTCTGATTGATCTGTGATAGAATATAATGTTGTATTTAATTTTTAGTTTTTTCTTTAACTGTCAACGATTGGTAGCCCATGCACCGCTCAAAACTGCATTAAGAAGATATTGCATTTAATTTTTACTTTTATGATTATTTTTAACTATCAAATACTTGTAGTAACATATGTAAACTTAAAGCACCTACAGTTGTATATATACATGTGTGTGTGTGTGTTTGTGTCTGTATTATACATTTAGTACGACTGTAACATAATTTTTATTACTTAATTTTTGTTGAATTTTATAATTAATATATTTTTTAACCCACTTCAAAAAGTAGGAGGTTCGACTGTAATTTTTCTTGTATGTTTGTTACGCGGTTATTCTGTCAAATAAGAATCGATGTTGACGATTCTTTTTTTGATCGGTAGGCCATACTTCAGAGTTGGTCACATAAAAATTTTATTTAAATAAACTCAGCGCCTTTTACGAAAAAACAAACAAAAACCGAATTCAAGATTAAAACTACATGTATAAATTTGAACTAAGAAGTATAGAACTAAAACAAAATTCACTCACTTATCACTGAAAATTCAAAAATAAAATTATTTTTAGAAGCAAAAACGAAAACCTACTTCAAGATAAAACTTACATGCACAGATTTGAACTAAAAACTAAAATATATTATTTAAATTACTTCAAAACAAAGAGCATTAAAGGACAATCAACGAAATTATCGATGCTTATATACCTATTAGAAAATAAAGGAAAACTGTCAATAAAGCGACACCAGATCAGAGGATCTTATGTTATTTATTTATTATTATTATTTAGGATTTATTTTATTAGATTTTCAATGTAATGTTTAAAACGTAATGATAATGAACATAGACCTCAATTTTGCTATTAGCTTCTGAATGCAGATTGTGTTGAATAATACTACTTTTTGAAGTGAATTTTATGGATAGATGAGTCTGTTTTTACAGGGGAATGCATTTCTACCTATCCATGTATATCGTTAGTTTATATTCGTATTGCTTTCGAATAATGTGGAGGAGCACCATGGTGTTGGAAAATCATATTTTGCCGAACTTTAGGTGGAATATCATAATAAAGTTGTGGTAGGATATTAATAACAAATCTTAGTAATATCATCATTCAATCTGTTGGGCAAACTATGATTTTCCAACACTATTCGACAGCAATACAAAGATGAATAAACTAACGGTACTCCACATGGATAAGTAGAAGTGCCTTCCCCAGTAAAAACAGACTCATCTACCCATAAATTCACTGCAAAAAGCGGTATTCTATAATATCATCTGCATTCAGAAGCTAATAGCAAAATTGAGGTATATGTTCATTATCATTGATTTTTCAACCTTACATTGAAAATCTAATAAAATAAATCCTAAATGATGATAATTAATAGATAAATATAAAAGCATAAGATCCTTTGATCTGGTGTCGCTTTATTGACAGTTTTCCTTTATTTTCTATTAAACAATATTTTTTTCTTTGCTTTTTATTCCAATGATTATATTTACACAAGTAACTGATTTATATGCCAAAAGAGAACACCATGTTTTTTCGGTTTCAAAAGTACGTTTCTCCATGAAATTGAAACAAAATCATTCGAAAGCTGATTAAATTTTCAAGTTTTTGTGACATTTGTCGTTTTGTGGATATTTTTTTTTTTTTCGAAAAACGGTGAGCGTAATATAAGACATTGTTACTTCCCCAAATAAGGTGATGATCAAGCTGTTCTTTAGATACCAATTTTGTAAAATTAAAGGTTACAGGTACTCAGCTATTATAGAAAATTTAATGCTTAATCCGAAAATGTAGTCAAATTTTGAAAAATATTATAATAGGATATAAATATAGATATAATCTTATATAGATATAAGTACTATAATATAATAGGAGATATTACAGCTTTTATGGAAAAAAACGAGGTTTCCTCAAAAAAGTTTTTGATTTATCGTATATCTGCGACGGATTGCAATAGAACGGTGAGGTCTGCGGCATTTTGCTACATTTTTGATCTAGTTTCACTCAACTTTTTTTTTTACACTGAGAGATACTCACCCTGGATAACAAAGTTATTTAAGAAAAAAAAAACGACTTCAAGATTAAACCTACCTATACAAACTTGAACTAATAAGTAAAAAAATATATTTTAATTACTTTGAAACAAAGAGCATTAAAAACAATCAACGAAATGATGAATACTTATATAGCTATTCACAATTTATGACCAGTTTTTTTTTTTTTGGAGTCGGTGCCAGCCAAGAAGGGCAGTTTAATCATGCCTCTGCAAAAACTTTGTATGTTTTAGAACTGAAGATGAATATAGAGCATTCGAAACTAGTATTCTAATAAAATAATCCTAATAGACAGAGTGGCATATATGTATATATATATATATATATAGAGAGAGAGAGAGAGAGAGATTTGCTTTATTTAAACATTTTAAATGTAACTGTAAAATTGATTTGGTGGTCAACACCAGAAGAATAGATAAGGTGAACTATTGAAGTGTGCTGAACACGAATCATAAGTCAGAAAATCTCCACCAGGCATCATTTTTTTTTTTTTTTTTTTTTTTTTTTTTTTTTTTTTTTTTTTGATTTCGGCCATCTTTGGACCACGTTCAACTAATCACTCCTTGATACTCCTTCCATTCTTCTTCTTCTCCTCCCAATACTTCCTCATCATTTCCGAATGGTGCTTCCTCCGTTCCTCCGACCACTTGCGATTCTCACCTCTCTCCCTCCTTTCCTCTGGGAGTGACTGAATTTCTTTAATTGCTTTTCTAAATAATTTTCTATTCGAAATTAATTGTTGGGTGATGTTGAGTGAAGACAGATCCCTTCTTATCTCCTGTATCCATTTGTTGAACGTTTTCTCTCCCAGGCATCATTATTTATCAAATCTGTGGTATTTTTTAGGTCGAAAAATGAGTCGAAAAAAGTTTTTCGATATTTTTTATCATTGAAAAATTTAACTATTTGATTATGAAACTTTTATAATGCATTGCAAAATGAAAATAATTTGGAGAGCATATGTATTAGGCTTTGTTGCATAAATGACATTGTTGAAGAATTGCTTTTATAATATAAGTCCATCGGTTGCAACATGTCTTCAAAAATTTATTATTTCCATTCCACTTTGAATTTCATCCCTCCCAACTTGGGAACAGTTTCAGATGAACAAAGAGAACGCTTTCATCAAGAGATAGTCCAAATAGAAAAAAGTTATAATAAATGCGATTAGAAGACGCTTGCCGACTACTGTTGGGCACAACAACGGGAGACACGTGATGCAGAGTACAAAAGCAATTTTATTATGTTCAGTATTAAATAATATTTTACATATTATTGTTTCTCACCAAAACAATTGTTAATATGAAAAAAATATATATTAAAAAAAGTGATATTTCAGTTTGTTTTTTTAAACAACTTCCATTTTCTATAAAATGGTGTTTGGTAGAATTTTTTTTTTACTATTGATTCGAATTTAGAACAATTTTAAATATAAAAGTCACAAGTTATGTTCATGGGAGTGAAAAAAATAAATAAATGATTGATGAAAAAAATAAGCTATTTTATGTTTTTCAAAAACAACGTCTAATTTCTCAAAAACTATGCTAGATAAAACATGTTTGTCTTCAGATTCATTGTAAATTCAGCTCACATAAAAATTTACCAGGAATAATTTCTCAAGGGAGCTAAGTTATTTTTTTTTTTAGCGCATCTGTGTATATTTTATTCATTCATTCAATTTATATTGTTTTATTTATAATTTGTATCTTTATTTTTGTATGTGTGTGTGTGTAATACGAGCCTAATACCTAATGCACAACATTATTTTGTTAAGTTCCACTCAACCCGTTATCAATTTTTATCTTAAACATTACATCATAGGCGGAATGAAGTGGTCCGATTTTCAGTCGAATTTGGGCATCAGTACAGTGCGGATTAGAGTTCCGCATAGATATTTTCTGAACTATTATAGGTTCCTGGGATCGGGAAATGTGGGGAAAAGTAGTGAAGGCTCTGCCCTGGGTGGGAAGGGAGGGAGGGGTGGGAGTGCGATCGATGCCGGCAGTCCGGGGCGAGATGTTCACCACGCTCGAGAAACTCGGCCTTCTCTTGGCCGGCATCGTCGTCTACAAGCTGGGCCGTGGGCTCGCCTCCATCGGCTACTACCTCCTCGCCCCCCTCGTCAACCTCAACGTAGACTTCGCGCAGAAAGGACAATGGGCAGGTAAATAAGAATATTATAAAATAAATAAGGAGAATTTCCTCTTTAAATTGATATAAAACACACCGGCATTCGTTGTGCACCCGGTTATGTTATGCACCACCAACTTTACTTATAAATCCATAAAAAAAAATCTCTCGCATATTATTGGCATGATATTAATTATAACAGCATAAATTCAATCTGAAATTTTTTTAATATATATATTTTTTAATTATATGAAGGGGTGAAATAAAATGTCTAAATAATTGTGGTAGAATTATTTTATTCTAAGTGCTTCTAGCGAGCAGTCTTTCACAAGTTATTTACATGCCATTGTATTCACTATCGACACATTTACTTGATGTATATATTTTGTACAGTTGTAAATTTCAATTAATTTATATTAAAAAAAAAATAATTTAATTTTATATACACACAGTAGAATCTCTGTGTAAAATAAAGGCCATTTTTTGAGATAAGTGGGTTTAAAGTTTTCATTGCTAAGGAAAATGCATATGGAATGCTTTAGTTTGCTTAAATAAAATTACCTTCAAGTTATACCTTCTCTCGTTTTAAGAAAACTAAAGCATTTCCTATGTATTTTCCTTAGCAATGAAAATTTTATACCCACTTATCTAAAAAAATGATTTTTTTGAGTTGAACCACTATTGCAGTCAATGAGCGATACACAAAGTGAAATCTCTCTAATCCGAACTAATTGTTGTTATAAGGTGTTCTGATTAGCGAAGAATTCTGATTATAGAAGTTAGTAAAAAAATAAACACAAAATCAGACTTTTTTTTAATCTATATAATATATAGATTAAAATACATATAGACATATATATATATATATATATATATATATATATATATATATATATATATATATATATATTTATATAATAACTTGAATTTATTTATTTATAATTATTATTATTATTTTTAATTGTATGAAGACGTGAAATAAAATTTCCAAATAATTGTGGTAGAATTATTTTATGTTTTTCTACTTTTAATTTAAATTTAATTTTATATACACACAGTAGAATCTCGCTAATCCAAACTAATTGATGTTATGAGGTGTTCTGATTAGCGAAAAATTCTGATTATAGAAGTCAGAGAAAGATAAACACAAACTCAGAATAAATGTTGTTTTTAATGTATCTAATTTTTATTAAAATATTTAGCATGTCAAAAAAATAAAAACAATTAATTAATTTTTAAATTTAAAACTTTTTAGTGTTTTTTTTTTTAAAGGTTGATAGGTAGTTGTTTGTTATGATGTTTGGATTAGCGAAATCCACTGTTTATGTTTATATATATATATATATATATATATATATATATATATATATATATATATATATATATATATATATATCGCTCGTCGGCTCCAATAGTGGCACAACTCAAAATTAAAAAATGTATAATATTTCAAAATTTTAGTTCTTTGTTTTGGTCTATTTTTTCCATGTACGAATCCTATTTTCTTTTCACGCCTGCTAAACTAATTATAAATAGTTCAACAGTTAATAATAAGTATACATATATAACTGTCTAAAATTCTGAAATAATATTTCCAGATTATTATGATAAAATTATTTATTTTATTTACATAAACACACACATATGTTTTATTTTTATTCATCTATTTTATTGTTATTTTTGTTTTTGATGATCCCAATCTATAACATTAATAAATCCGTTTTATTCCATCTTACCTAATTTTCATAGTCTATACTAAAAGACAAAATAAAATTTTTAAAAATTAAGTTGTTTTGATATATTTCTTCATTGTATAAACCTTCCTCCCTTTCAATGCCTTCTAAATTATTAAAAAATATCTTAAAATTTTACTATACTCATAAATAATAACTTCATCTTAGCGAAAAAAAAAAGAATTTATTAATTTATTTTTTTTAAATTTATATTTCAAATATAAAATATTGGAGAAACCGTTTTAAACATCCATTCATTTAATTTAAACCTCATTTTTATCATACATTCAAAAGAACGATTAAATAAAAATTTCAATATTTAAGTTGTTGTTTTGTTCTATTTTTGCAAAGTATGCAACCTCCCCTTCCACGCCTCCAAAAGTAATAATAAATAATTAAGAAATTACTGCCTTTTCCTTCGTTTAATAACTTAAAACTTCGAAAATAACAAAACTGATATTCATAAAAATTTTCATTAATAGTTGTATGAAGACCTGAAATAATGTTTTCAGATAAAATTGATAGAATTAGATAATTTCTCTCACACACACAAATATTTATCAGAATTAAATAAAGTATTGGTAAACGGAATAATGAACGATGACGCTTCATTATTAAATCTACTGTATATAATCAAAAATAGGTATGTAAATATTGTTTATTACGACCACAAACATTTATGCAATCGATTAGCGATTCATTCATATGATTATTTACTTATTGTGTAGATGATGTATAAAATTATCTAATCTTTGAGAATATTTTAATTTTTCTTTTATCATCAGCATATTTCTAACAGTTTTACACAGAGCAAAACAGATCGATGTTTCATTATTTTTACGTTCCAATGGTTTTAGGGAAGTTTGTTGTCGGGCTAGATGTGATTCGCTGTTACAGGAAGAAATCGAGAACACTATAAATATAAAACCGTACTATGAAATAATATTTTTCTGGAAATCGTCCGCGTAGTATAGTTTAATGATTATTTTTCAAACCAGGTTTAACAAAAAAAAAAAAAATAATATAAAGAAATAACCATCAAGTTCTATATCAGTTTTTATGTTTGTTTCTTATCCTTCAATATACACGCAGGTCTCGATTAACCGACGTGGTAGGGAGATAGAAACGGATAACCAAATCCTTGGTTAATCGAGACCCCGAAGAAGTCTGGGAAATGCATAAGAAAACATAAATGGAATAATTAGGATTGATGAATTAATTGCCACTTCTATTGGAATTATTTTATTAGAATACAAGTTACGAATGTGAAAAATTCATCTTCAGTTCTAAAACATACAGATTTTTTGGACTAATCAGCACTATGTTACATAAATTATAAATAATGAAATTTTTCAAAAATGTAAGACAAGAAATCAAATATTGCTACTCACCTGAGAAGATCTAACAGATATCTGAATTATATCCATTGTGGAAAGGGGAAGGTTGCAGATAGGATAAATGTTTGGAGTTTACTATGGGATTTCCCCTATGACAAATTTAAAATGGGGCTGTAGAAAATGTTTGTCTGGCTATTTAAAGAAAAATCTGGATTGGTTTTAAACGATTTTATTATTTCTAATGATTTATAAATATTTAATTTTAGGCTATTTTCTACTTGATGTATTATTTTCACTCCCGAGTCTTTATTGAATTTATGGTTATTTTTATTTAGACGGATAGCGAAGTTGGAATTTTAGGTCTTATTATTGTATGCTCTTATATGTTCTTTTACTCTTCGATTTACCGATCGTCAAGTTTTTCCCGTGTATTTAGCTTCACAGTGATTGCATTTTAGTTCGTATACACCATTTTTTTGGAAAGGATCTATTTTGTCTTTAGGTGAATGGAAATAAGGAAATAAAAAAAAAAAAAAAAAAAAAAAAAAAAAAAAAAAAAAAAAAAAAAAAAGTTATTCATTAATAGAGAATCCTTCAGCCTGAAACGAAGAACAATGAACATTCACACACTCGTAAAAAAATATATATATATATAAAAAAAATAAAAAGTAAAAAAGACAATAAAATATGACCCTGTTGTTGTCTTTACGTTTTTTATTGAATCTGTTTGGCCGTCGAATATCTCCCATATCCACGTTTTACGATCTAAAATTTTCAATGCTAGATACATTAAAAAAAAAAAATCTAGATTTTTCTATCATATGTTTTTCATGAACAGATTATACTATTACAACTGTACACCCACACAACTATATTATTTTTTATTATTGCTCATTAATTGATAAATGATAATCCATAGAGGTGTCTGAAAAATAAGATAGTTTGGTGACTAGAAGGATTTATTACCAAGTCATTTTCATAGTTGTCAGAGATATTTGCATGACTTATTTACAATACAGTTGTAAATTATTTAAATGATGATTACAAAAAATTGATTCCTATTGTTCATCGTGGATAATAAAGGTCTGAATGCAAATAATATTGGATTCCTACCAAGCTCGCATGTTTCATTAAAAATTATATTTGAACGGAGCGATTTCCTGTCAACACGCGAAGGTATACTGATCCAACATCTTTAATATAAAAAAAAAAAATAAAATAACCAATTGATGCAATGAATTTATTATTTAAATTTAAATTTCGAGATTAGTAGAAATTTTTAAAAATTCTATTAATTGATATTTACAACTGTATACATTATATAAAACAAGCAAATTTGAGGAAAATGATTACAATGACATGTCAGTAACATCCAAAGAACTACTTATTAGTCAATAATACGTAGGACCTTCCAGAAATGGAAACCCTAACAATCTGATCATTATCAAAATACCATATATATATTCTCAATTTAATACATGTATAAGATTTTATAAGGCTGAGAGATATATGCAGTATCAATAAGAACCCACCCTTCATGCATATTGTTGTTATCGTTGCTTACGAAATAGGGCTCTATCAAAAGCTGTTTTAATTTTCATTCCTAAGGAGAGTAAACAGTCTGTATCAGTTCTAAAAATACACTTTAGATGCAGATTTCATATCGGATTTCCGCTAGGAATAGATAGATTTACTATTTAGAATTTATTTGATTTGAATTACTTAGCTGTAAAGCCACGATTAATGAGAGTATGTTACAACAGCTTTCTAATTCTAGTATTAATTCAGATATTCATAAACTGGGAAGCAAGTCGAGACTGTAAGTTCGGTGGGCTCGACTTATGACACGGACACCGAATTTTCTTTAATGATGTTTGATTTTTAAATGAAATAATAGAAACTATTATAATCTCGCGTAAATTTATAGTTTAAAATAACTTTTTTTTTTATAACAATTTATTGAAATTTTCAACTGTACAAACTATATACATCAAGGTGTTGATAACTATTGCAATAATTTGTCAAAACTTCAAAAGAACCACTTATCAGTAGCACTTCAATAAAAGTTCTACGTTATAAGGTCTCTTGCTCATCTTCTTTTCATACGCCTCGGAGGATTATAGGATTAAGTGTGAGGCTAGTTAGAAGACCAGTGGATTCGATTGGGTATGGAGTTTGCTATGAAAAGATAGGTATCTGGTTTGGGCCAAATCAGCAGCATATGGAACATTAAGATCTGTATGGATAAGTTTATTTTGGGACATAATAAAGAACAGGATAGGGTACGAGAAGAATTGGAAGGTTTAGCGGAGGCACAAATCTCAAATTTGTGTCCAAATGGGTCTAATTATTGTCATGTAAATAAGTCTTTTGAGATTTATCGGGGGCTTTGAACGCTTGTCTAGTAAATATTGCATTAGTCGGAAACAACGAGCAGTTTCTTGTCATTTTAAGTCTTGTATGCTAGAAGACAATTTTATACGAAATGTTGTTAGTGTTGACGAATTTGATATAAAAATATTTGATGTAATTTTGAACTTTATTTATTACTTAATTTTTTTTTTCCTATTTCTGCATTGAAATAAAATTATTAAAATTCAATGGCTTAAATGAAAAGCAATGTAAACATTTTTGTATATTGGTTAAAAAGATCTTGAATCGAAATAAAAAAAATTTCGCAAGTTTGATGTAAAAATTTTTAAATGCTGTCATATCAGAAATAGACGCTTATAAGAAAATGGAGAAAACGCACCATCAAAACGTTAAAACTTGCCCTCCATGTAGGTGATTTAAACAAATTATATAAATTTTACAGCTTCTTGGGAAAGTAGATATTTTGACTCGACCACTTATTCACCGTCTATAGAATTATGGTCAATGTTCAATTCATATTTTATGTTGTTACGTAGTAGCAGCTGTGAAAGTTATAAACTTTAAAAATATTTGATATAATTAAGACCCGAATTTTTATGGAACAATAAAAATTGTGATAATAATCAGTGTAATATTGGACGAAATATTTAAGAAAAGTAGTAATCATAAAATATTGAAACATGAAAAGGTAGAAGAATGAAAAAAAAAAATTCAAACACTAAACTGATTTATTAAATAAATATTATAATATGTCTCACTCAAGTACAATAAGAAATATGGATGTCATTGAATCAATTTATTCTTTATGTTCAACAATAATAATAGTAAAAAAGAAAAACAAAAAAATAAAGAAAAAAAATACATTCATACTATACATAAAATATAATAACAAGGGATATATATATATATATATTTCTTTATTCACAATGGGATCATATTACCCAGACTTCTTTATGGTATTCCAGTATGGGAAGCAGCCGCCTTAAAACCGATTAATTTGAGAAAATTACAGAGAGTTCAAAGGCTAATTGCACTAAGAATTATCAAAGCTTTTCATACTGTATCATATGACGCTGCATGTGTACTTGCAGGGTTGATACCCATTGAGTTTAAAATAACAGAGACATCAACAATTTATAAAATTAAAAAACAAGGACTATCTTTTAGAAATATTCAGGCTGACAACATTGAACTGGAACTGACACCAAAATTTTGGCTACATCCATCATCTCACGCAAAATTGGTACAATACTTAGACGAAATAGAACCAAACGACATGAACAGCACAGACAGACGGTAGCAAAACTGAACAGAATACATGCTGTCCCTTAATAACCTTACATAAACAAGAAAAACGACACGACGAACAATATCGATTAGGACCAAACTGCTTAAACAATCAAGCAGAAAAATTAGCTGTTTTGAAAGCCACCGAATACATTTAACTACAAACATGACAAAATCTTTCAACATATTTACAGACAACAAAATACTGACAGACTCTATAAAAAACCCCAATATACACGACCCACTTCTTAACAAAACTAGACAGAATTTCCATCAATTAATAAATGAGGAAATCTCAGTTAAATTAACATGGATTAAGTGGAAATGAACTGGCTGACGAACTAGCTAAATCCGCATCGACAAACATTTCTTTACCTTTTGAATATTCTCTAACGCCTATTTCTTACATCAAGAAAACTTTAAGAAAGGACACAATACGAAACTGGAACTTACACTGGCAACAATCAAACAAAGGACGACCAGTTCACAAGTTTATACCAGGCGTTAATTTAGGAAACTACAACAAACTAAAAAGTACACATTACAAACTTACACAATTTGTAACAGAGCATGGACCTACCAAATACTATTTTAAACGATTTCAGCTTTCGGACAACGAAACTTGCCACTGTTACAAACAGACAACACAAACATTTAATCATATATTATATAACTGCCCACTTTTTGACAAGGACAGATTTTTTTTAATCAAACATATTATAATTAGTGGAGAACAATGGCCAATGTCAGAAAAGAATCTCATCAAAAACTATAGTAATGAATTAAAGAAATTTGTTCAAAGCATTGAACTTTAAAAAGAAGATCACAGAGTATATATAGACATCAACTTTTTTGATTTTTTCATTTTTATTTTATTTCATTTTTTTTCGTTTTTGTTTCGTTTTATTTTATTTTTTTATTATTTTGTTTTTTAGTATTTTCATTTCTATAAAATAATTGACAATGCTGTAATTAATTAAATTTTGTATTTGTTATGAGCTAAGCACACAATATGCTTGCATGCATGGGATGTGCTCATCTTTTCAATATAAGGAGTTCCGATTATTACATTCTCTTCATCATTAATATTTTTTTAATAATTAACTAAATGTTTTAAATGCACACACATATACATAATTATATATATTTAAATTTAAATTGTGCTTAATATATTGAAAGGTAAAAAATTCCTGCCAATGTTTATTATCATTTTCTCGTTATAAAATTTCATTCTTTATTAGGAGTTTACGTCCCTATATACTTTAACCAGGGCATATGAAACGTGTTAGAATTATTTTAAAAAATAATTAAATAAAAGCTATCAGTATTTTTAAAAAATAAATAAATAACTTTACGAAAATTTAAATTAATATGATATATGATTTGCATTAGATTGGGCTTATCCAAGGATTTATTAAAATAAAATTAGACCTATACATCGAATGCAATACGTAATGGACGCAAAGAGTGCATATAAACCTTATTTATAAAAAAGTTTCGTAAATCTTAAATTGCTTGATTTTTTTTTTTTTTTTAATACTGGCTACTTATATTTATTTATTTTTTTGATAATCCTAATTTTCTTGTGCCCTGGTTAGTGTAAATGGGTACGTTAACCTCTAAAATAAAAAATAAAAGTTTAGCGGAAAAAATTAAAAAATAGAATTGCTTGGAATAATTTGCCTGTTAGTGTGTATGCATTCGAAGCTTAGATATGAATAAAAATAAACTATCTAAAAATATACAACATTAAAATTTTCAAAATAATTTTTAACGACTGTTTTGGATTTTTGAAAAAACGAATAAAAAAAGAAGGTGCATTTTCATATAAATCCGGTCTTATGTATAATTAATCAGGATTTAAGTAAACTTTATAAATTTAGGGTAATTTATAAATAATAGGGAACTAACAATATAATAATACTTCAGAGATCGGGAGCGATATCAAAGTTTTAAAAAGTATTACCAAGACTCGAGCTACCGTCTAAAATGCTTCATCACTGCCTTCAAATCGTTTTCTAAAAATAACGAGGACATTTAGATAGCCCTTTCGCAATACTTTCTCTTACTTTCTTCTTTGGGTTTGAAATCAAAACGGGAACAAACCATGTAAAAGCAGTAATTATAAAAATTAAATTTAAATTAACCAATTGAAATTTATTTATCTTGCTAAACCTAGGGAGAAATGTTGAAGAGAAAACACTGATAGAAACAGTGAGTCCTCCCAGACGCCTTCACTGTATTAAAATTACTTTGTTTAATAAAATAAATTTAATGTCTAGTATTAAAATAGAATAAACGGGTTTAATACCTTCTTTTTACGAAGGTAATTCTACTTAAATGTTTTAAGAAAATATGACCGATTTTTTTTTTTTATTTAGTTAAGTTTTTTTCTTAGAATTACTATACCTCATAGCTAAAAAGGTACGGTAAGTCTTGATAATCCAACACATTTGGGACCAGAGCAGTGTTAAAAATAAATAGTAAAATAAAAAATAAAGAAATTTAAAATAATGATGCCATGCAAATAAAACGATCTTTTGATAATTTTCTGTTGAGACATGAATCTTCGTTCCTAGGAAAGGGATTTTGTTTCGTAGTAGTTTTTCCCGTCGGCATTGTTGGCATGCTTTGAACCTAAATTTATCATGTAAAGGTTTGATAACTAATTGATCTGAAGACAGTTTTTGACATTTCTTTAGGCACGTCTATAGTTTTCTTGTGTTTTTTTCACCTTCAAAATGTGTAACTATTTTACATTAAAAAAATGTAACATTTTGAAAAGCTTGGATTACTGAGTGTACAGAAAAAAAAATTGCATTTTTAACAAATGTTTTAAAATTTTTCTGAAGGAATTATTTTTTACGCAGATATAATTAATGGAATGGCATTTTTATTTTACACGGCATGAAAATCAGACTATGTTTTGATTATTTTCTGATAGTAGACGAATCTGCGTTCCTATGAAAGGGATTTCGTTTGGTAGTATTTTTTCTCGCCTGCGTGGTTGACTTGCTTTTGACGGAACTCTTTATCAACTAAATGATCTGAAAACTGTTTTTGACATAGATATATAACTTTTTTTTCACACTCAAAAATGTAACATTTTGAAATGCTCCAGCTTGGTTGGTAATGTTCGGATCGGAAATTTGACGACGGCTTCCATATTAGAAATTTAATGGATAATTGTTTTTATTATATAATATTTGTCGCTACTGTTTAGGAGACATATTGGTTTGAATGATAAAATTTACGCTTTGCCTATATTTTCTAAGTGTTTTTTGACTTTTTGACAAGCTATATAATCTGTTGCTGTTGCTCGGATCGAAAATTCGCCGAAAATTTAGATAGACATCCATGATCTATTGGTTTTCCCAGACATGAAGAAATTGATTTTTCCTGTAAATGCCTAAAATCTCTTCTCAATACGACTTTCATTTACCTATACATCCACCGTTAGTCTTAAACTCTTCTTTTCTAGGAATTTTACTGTTGAACACATTAGCTTTATCGTCTTATTTTTATCCGGAAATAGGAGTTTCTTGAACGAACCATTCAATCGCAGGCGGGTTCTCGAGAGAGGAACGGATTACTGGGGGTATCGGACTATCGAAGGGCCGGTTTATCGAGGTGGTACTGAATATTTCTATTACGTTGAAGAATATTTGTTTATTAAGTGAGCTTGGCTTTACACTCCTGTATTCATAATTTCCTTAAAACAACATGTAGATTATTAGGGAACGTTAATTTACCATTTTCAAGAACAATAATTATTCTTGTATACAGTTATCACAAAAAAATATTTTTTTTTTTTAGTCTATATTAATAGATTAACAATTAATTAATTAATAAAAAACATTCCAAATATGTCTGTTCTACTTTATGTTCAATATAATTGATCATCGTATAATTGAACATAAGGTAGAACAAACACATATAAAATGCATTAGACGTTATTCTATCAACATACAATAAAAAAAAAAAAATTAATTAAAAAAAAATTAAATAAAAAAAATATTTGTCCTGTGATTACTGGTATATAAGACTAACTATTGTTCCTGAAAATTGAAAATTTATGTTCCCAAAACGTGTAGAAGTTATTCTAAGGAAATTATTCATTTATTTATTCGTTTTTTATTAGATAAACTATATATTTTTAAAATTATTTTTTAATAATCTGAATCCATTTTGCTGTTTCCTTTTTTTGTGGAATTCATCGTATGAGCCAGGTTTCTTACGAAATTAATGTTAGATTTTATTACAGATAAATAATTACAATAAAAATATAAAATTAAGTTATTAAATATAAATTATTGATAATTGAATATAAAATTATATTTTATTGAGGAACTGATAACTAAGAGGGTAGAACACGGAGCCTCTTGGGCCCGAGTTCAAGTCTGGCTACTGGTAGAAAATTTACTTTCTCCCATTTCAGACATGGATCGACTTTATTGTCTGATGACACACTTGTTTGTTGTAAACATTCCCAGTTTTTATATATCTTCTTATTCAGAGGAAAAACCTGGCGGTTGTGTGTGAGTCCTAACCACATCCCCTCAGATTTTTTTTTAGTTTATCTATATTTTTTATTTCTTAATTATATAAGAAATCGATAAATACTTTATCGAAATACTCACAAATATAAAATTACCGTCATAGAGAACATTTAATTATTTATAATAGTTATAATAATGCCCATTTGATTAAAAATTAACATATTAAGAATAATATTACAGTATATGAAATTTTATTAATATATGTATACATTTCAATCCATTAGTGTTTTTTTTTGTAATTTAAGTAGAAAAGGCATTTTTCCTTATCGTTTTAAATAATTAAAAGGGTATATTTATGTTTTTTTTTTTATTTTTTAAATAATCAACATTTTTACTAGACAATCGTTCAAAGCTCCCAATTAATTGCAAAAGAATTTTTTACATGACTGTGATTAGACCTATTTTTATACGTCTACGTGCTGAGTTGAGCTTTAGGGCTCCACTAAACCATCCAATTCCTCTCGTATCCAATCCTTACAATCCAAAATCCTTCGAAAAATCCTATATGCTCCTTACTTTGTCACCAATAAACTTATCCATAAAGATCTTAATATTCCATACGTTGCTGATTTAAGCAGATACCTATCCAAGCCAGATACCTACCCCTTTATAGTAAACTCCATACCAAACGAAAATAGATTTAAATCGGTATGGTCTGATTTTATTATCAATCTATTGCATTATATATATATATATATATATATATATATATATATATATATATATATATATATATATATATATATATTAATTGTTCAGTGAATTCGTCAATATGTATTGTTCCTTACCTTGACATTTTTATGCCACTTTAGTTTCTATACATTTTTTTTTAAACTAGAACTGGGAAAGAATTTATTTATAATTGGTTGTTTACTAACAGCGTGTTTACTAATGGATTGTGAATAGTCATTAAATACCTATTTTTCGTCGATTTCTGTTTCTTCTCACAATCGTTACTGGCATTATTGCCAACGATTACAATAACATATCAAAACTTGAAAAGATCTACTCATCAGCAGCACTTCAATAAAAATTCTACACTAGAAGATCTCTAGGCCTCGGATTCTTTTCAGACGCCTCGGAGGATTATTGGGAATGGAGTGGGAAGCAATTAGAGAAACTAATAGATTTAGTTTAACTAATAGACCAATAGGTCTTATCACAGTCATGTAAATAAGTCTTTTGTAATGAATTGGAAGCTTTGATCGTTTATCTAGTAAATGTTGAAGTGGTCTGTAACGACGAGAAGTTTCTTGTTGCTTTAGTCGTATTTCCATACAAAAATTAATGCTTTGAACAAAGCGAGAAATATTCCGAAACGTCAGCTATTGTAGCTATGTCATGTCTAAGTGAACCTATTTCATAAAAATTAGTGACAGTGTCCTTAGCATACTGTTTCGATTCATATGGGATGTCCGTATTATATGATTACTTCAATAATGTTTTACTTTCGAAGGTCTCTCAGCCATCTTCTTTTCAGATGTTTCTTAGGATTATCGGGAACTGCATTTGAGGCAAGTTAGGAGACTTGAAAGGATAGGTATCCAGTTAGAGCCAAATCAGCACGATATGGAACATTAACATCTTTATGAATAGGTTTATTTGTGATATAATAAGGAGCATTGAGGATTTTGCGAAGGATTTTGGATTGTAGGGATTGGATATGAGAAGAATTGGGAGGTTCAGTATAGTACAAAAGCTCAACTCCGTATGTCCAAATAGTTCTAATTAGTGCCATGTAAATATGTCTTATGTAAGTTATTGGGAGCTTTGAACGCTTGTATAGTAAATGTTGGAGTAGTCGGAAACGACGAGCAGTTTCATGTCTTTTAAGTCTGGTATGTTGTATTTAATTTAGCTCATATTTTAATGATTCTTTACGTACATATATATACATATAGCTATGTTATTATATGCCTGTTTGGCTTTCTATTATTAATTTTTACAACGACTTAAGACCAAACAGTAAGCAATATTTAAGAGTATTCTTAACCAAAACATTGACATTTCTGTTGCTATAAAGCAATATTTTCATTTATAAATGAGATTGGAAAATAAAATGATGTATTTAAAAGAACTGTTTTCCGTGATGTCTAACATAGAACCGTGAATTCATATGATAGATATATTTTAATATAATCATCATCTCAAAAATATATATCAAAATTTCTGACGTAATTAATAAAATTAATAAAATTTTATTAATTTGGAAAGGTGACGGCCGATCTACTAAAACCTTGAATCCAAGTTCGAATGAATAAAGAAATTTCGTCAGGTAATGAGTTTTCTAATATTCCCATATTTATATCCCGAAATAATATATTTCGGTATTTACAAGATCAAAATCAGCATACAATGGACATTTAAACTATGTGAATATATTCCATTCTTTTCGGGTATAGATTAATATTTTGTTAATTTTACCTGAACTAAAAAAACATGAAATTTATATTGCTGTTTACCTTGAACGGCCATTAAAAAATTATCAACTATTAATTATAAAACAGAATAAAATATTATACCTTGCAATTATACAGGGTGTCCCGAATTTAAATAGCAAAACTTCAGGAACTTATAGGGGACCGAAAAACTAAGACACAAAGTCCTTTTTGGCCAAGGTACTATTCCTCCACGTCTAATCCATCGTGGATAATTTATATCCAGCCATGCTCGAGCAATTCTGCTATAATGAGATGGACATCCGTCGAGTTGGAACCACATTTCAATCCGCTGCTGTAAGGGAATGTCATCTAAATATTAGAAAAGTCGTTCTCCAAAAAATGTGTAAATGTGATACCATTTGATCTTCCAGGTAAAAAATATGGTCCCACCAGTAATCCGTTCCAAATTCCAAGCCAAACGTTAAGAGCAAATTCATGCTGAAATCCATTCTCTCTAATAGCTATGGGAATTTCAAACAGCCCATACATGATAATTTCTTTGATTAACAATTCCTCCTCTTGTAAAGGTAGCTTCATCGGTCCATATAACTTTTAATGGAAATAAATTATCATCGCGAATTTTGTCAACAAACCAGTTGCTGAAATTCAATCTCTTGACATAATCTTGAGGTAGAAACTTCTAAACTTTTTGAAGATGGTATGGGTAGCGATTACCACCTTTCAAAGTTCGCCATATTGCTTGCCGCGATATTGCTAATGCAACAGATGCTCTTCGGATGTTAGTCTCAGGATTGTTATCGAAGTGGCGTTGGACACAATTTCTTCTCCGATAATCTGCTCTTATTCGTATTCATATTCGTATTCTTATCCGATAATCTGCTCTTATTCGTATTCTTATCCGCAGTCCTACAGAACGGAGACAAATGGCCGCCTTCAAAGAAGGATCTCATAGATATATATTTTGATGCATTTGTGGATCATGTTGATTATATGGAACTCAACAATTTAACAATTAATCTATAATATCTATATATAAATAGACAATCTAATATCTATGATCTCTCTCTCTCTCTCTCTCTCTCTCCTCTCTCTCTCTCTCTCTCTCTCTCTCTCTCTCTCTCTCTCTCTCTCTCTCTCTCTCTCTCTCTCTCTCTCTCTCTCTCTCTCTCTCTCTCTCTCTCTCTCTCTCTCTCTCTCTCTCTCTCTCTCTCTCTCTCTCTCTCTCTCTCTCTCTCTCTCTCTCTCTCTCTCTCCTCTCTCTCTCTCTCTCTCTCTCTCTCTCTCTCTCTCTCTCTCTCTCTCTCTCTCTCTCTCTCTCTCTCTCTCTCTCTCTCTCTCTCTCTCTCTCTCTCTCTCTCTCTCTCTCTCTCTCTCTGTATATGTATATATATATATATATATATATATATAATATATATATATATAATTCTACATCTATTTGTTTATATATATTATTTTTTTTTTTTATTTTATTTTTTTTTTTTATTTATTTATTTTTTGTTTATTTATTTATTTACTTATTTTGTTTAGCTTCAATTTTTTATTTATTTATTTATTTTTTTATTGTATTTATTAATTAACTTCTAATACCATTAAGTAATTATTATTTATATTTCATATTAATCTCTATATTATTTTTTAAATTAAATATTATTTTTGCATTATATATAACTGAACATGTTTGTACAAATATTAATGATAATACGCGTTATGAGAGATGGTACGCGTAGAAATACATACACCCATTGCAGGGTTACTGCAATGTGGAAAAAAAAAAAAAAAAAAAAATCTGCTCTTATTGCTGCCGAAATTGGTCGCCTTCATTACGTATTAAGAATGACCCAGTCTCTTGTAGTCTATTAAGAGTTAACGAAAAGACTCGTCGATTAGGCACTCTTCTATTTGGAAATCGGCGCACATACTCCCGCACCGCTTCTAAAGCATTACCGTTACAGAAACCATACACAAAAATCATATCAGCGTATTCAACATTAGAATATATATGCGGCATTGTAGCTGGTGCTATTCACATAAAAATATCTGAGTAACTGACTGAAGAGTGATTTAGGAATTATAATCCTAGAAGGAAGCCAAAATATAAACAAATAAATGAATGTAAAGGATAACATTAAATGTTTACATATCTCACTGCCTAGCCTGGCGAACTTTGAAAGGTGATAATCGCTAACTTTAACATTTTTGTTTTGTTTCTTTTTTATGTGAGAGGAAGACAAACGAAATTCTCTCTCTATCTGGATTACCTACTCATGCATTAAAATTTAAAATTTGACGTCCAATTATGTTTTTACGTGACCTTCAACCACTTAACTATACAATGTCATGAGGTTAAAAATTACTGCTATGATTCTCCCTGGAACAGCGACTGGGGAAATCATATTTATGTCAAGAATTCCTATGAGTTCTACTAATCTACCACTTCAATTGAAACGATTAAAATTTCAAATTAAAGTTTCCTTTAATATTGTAACTAACAAATAAACCTGACTTACAAAATCGCCGTTGTGCATCTTCAGACTGACTGTTTCTCAAGTCAATAATACTTAGGACCTTCCAGAATTGGAAACCCTAACAATCTGATCATTATCAAAATACCGTATACATATTCTCAATTCAATGCGTGTATAGGATTTTATAAGGCTGAGAGAGATATATGCAGTATCAATAAGAACCCATCCTTCACGCATATTGTTGTTATCGTTGCTTACGAAATAGGGCACTATCAAAAGCTGTTTTTTTTTATTTTCATTCCTAAGGAGAGTAAACAGTCTGTATCAGTTCTAAAAATACACTTTAGATGCAGATTTCATATCGGATTTCCGCTAGGAATAGATAGATTTACTATTTAGAATTTATTTGATTTGAATTACTTAGCTGTAAAGCCACGATTAATGAGAGTATGTTACTACAGTTTTCTAATTCTAGTACGTTCGGTGGGCTCGACTTATGACACGGTCACCGAATCTTCTTTAGTGATGTTTGCTTTTTAAATAAAATAATAGAAACTATTGGAATCTCACATAAATTTAAAGTTTAAAATACCTTTTTTTATTATAACAATTTATTGAAATTTCCAACTGTAGCAAAAAATATACATCAAGGTGTTGATAACTATTACAATAATTTGTCAAAACTTGAAAAGAACTACTTATCAGTAGCACTTCAATAAAAATTCTACACTAGAATGTCCTGGGCCATCTTCTTTTCAGACGCCTCGGAGAATTATCAGGAATGATGTGGGAAGCAGGTTGAGAAATTAGGGGATTTGAGTGGTTATGGAGCTGACTATGAAAGGATATATATCTGGTTTAGACTAAATCAGCAACATATGGGACTTTAAGGTCTTTATGGATAAGTTTATTGCTACAAAAGTAAGGAGCATAAAGGATTTTTCGAAGGATTTTGGATTGTGAGGATTGGATACGAGATAAATTGGATGGTTTAGTGGAGCCCCAAAGCTCAACTCCGTAAGTCCAGATAGGTCTAATCACAGTCATCTATATTAGTATTTTGTAATTAATTGGTAGCTTTGAACGTTTGACTGATAAATGTTGAAGTAATCTGTAATGACGGGCAGTTTCTTGTCTTTTTAGTCTTGCTTGTTGATTCCAAGTAAGACGTTTGTCCAAGTGGAGTCCTAGGTAGCGGATCCGTTCAACAGGGATTAGTGGTATATCATTGAAGGATACTGCAGGACAGAAAGTCGTAGGTTTACAACGAAGGGTAAAGGTTATTTGGTGAGATTTTTTTGGATTTATTGTGATTCTCGATTTTTGACACCATTCTTGAAGGCTTAGGATATGGATTGGAGTGTTTGGGAGGCAATGAAGGGATCATTGTTTACTGATAGCACACATGTGCCATCAGCGTTAGTGGTGAGGACAGTGGTAAGATGAGTTGGAATATCAGCGTTTAAAATAACGAATTTAAAGTATTTCTCTATTTCAATTTCATTGAACATAACCACATCATATTTTGAACCATACTTATAATGACATGGAATTTTATCAATGTACTGATGACTTTGTTTACAACAGATATGAAATTACTTCTAACATTATTTAATTACTTATAAAACGAAGGGTTTCAAAAATAGAGTTCCCATATTTTTTTGTATGCATAAGGTATTTTTTTTTTTTTGAAAAAAAAAATGTTGAAAATTTTTATGTTTAAGTTTTTTATCTACTTAGTCGCTATTTTTTTCTAAAAATTTTTCCTGAAGAGTGATTCACTTTTGCTTACCCTTCACACAAAAAGGCGCTTCCAGAAAGGAAACGTGGTTACTTCTTCATGCAACTCTTGTCCGTTTCGAATTCTCTTAAGTGATCCTTCCTTTAATTTTGGAAACATGATTGAAAACACTGTGGACTAAATCAGGCATTAAGTGGGGTGGAAAAAATGAATTACTGGTCACAAAAAATGTGTAGATCAAGATTTCCGACGGTGTATTCATTGTTAAAAAATTCTAGACAAAAAATATGGGAACTTTTTTTTTCTTAAACAACCTTCGTATTAATTAATACATACTGTAGGAATGAAATCATTGTTATCTGTTCACTTATTGCCCTTCCGTGGTTCTAATTTCAATTTTCTTCCATTGTAGATTTTTGTTCTTTTAAAAAAAATTAATAAATAATTATTATTATTAATTATTAATTAAACTTTAAACGTCATATTAATTATTTTTTTTACTTATTCTGATTTTGGCGAAGGCTTCTTCCCATAAACAGTTGTACCTCTTTATATCGAACTTGAAGGTTCCTTGAAAAAAATTTAATGCTTCTATGTACATTTCTTTTTCTACTTAAACATTTCCATTTAGGGACCAAGTTCACAGAAAGAAAGACAAGGTTAAACTGAACGAATATTTTCTTTTATTTTCATTATTTTGCGGTTATTTATTTATTGTTTTTTTCTTTTATAGCCCTTCTTCAAGACAAATAGAATTAATGTTTTATTAGTTGTTATTCTACTGTTGTTCGATGTATACAAATTTGATTGCTTATACAGAATAGTTTTTTTTTTCTATTAATGTCAGGTTAAAAATCGGGAAAAAAAAAAAAAAAAAAAAAATCAATAACAGATTTGCCATATATTAGCTCTTATACAAATCGACTCTACTTAGAACTACCCACGACATTCCCTTTTTATAAACGATAAGATTCCTTATTAGTCCAGTTAATGATCGGTGTAAAGTGCATAAAACGTGCGATTATTTTTGACCTCAGGGATACGTTAGAAGTACTTAGAAGATAAACATACTAAAAGTTCCCACCCCTAAGGGTAAGCTTTTGATATTTCAATTATATATCGAAAACGGTATGCTCTAAAAAAATATATTCCAAATAAAAATTAAAGCTAATTAAATTGTCTATCAAATTGTAAATGTACATGTTTGTCGAACTTCCAACCGTTTTCAAGAAATACGTTGTTGAAAATCGTTAATTTTCGCAAAGAAATAATTTACTTTTTGACAAATAATTGTCTATATTTCCCGAACTATAGAAAGAAGATTAAATTTTCTTTAAAATCCGCTTTTTTCAGACTTTAAAATAGCATCGGCGTTTTGGGAAACACTGAGAGAATGCTCAGATATGTTAAATAGTTTTATTATGTTTCAGAAATAGAAAAGTAATTAAATCACAATTACCAATTTATCTTATTCTAATATTTGCAATTTAAGTACTTTTAATATAATTTAATTAAAATTTACATACTTAATTTACAATAATTGTTCAGAATGTCCTCCCACCCTCTTCTCTGATACACAGCACCGATCTTCTTCTGACTGCATCTACTGCTAAGCGAAGTTCATCATGATTTTGCCGCATTGTATTGCTGAAAAACAAGATTTAATAGTTCGGGAAATATAGACAATTATTTGTCAAAAAGTAGAAATTTCTTAAAAAAATAAAATTAAAAATATCTATAAAGCGGATGAGAATTGAGCTATAATTTATATGGATTTTTTTTGTTGCAAATGATGCCCAAAATTGCCTCCCGAAGTTATTACAGTATTATGCTAAACACCCTGTATATTCCTTGAATCAAATGTTTAGCAAAAAGTGAGGTAAAAATTATTTTTTTTCTCGAAAATTATAATTTTTTAATAACTTATATCCCCAAAATCGTTGGAAGTTCGACAGAAATGTATAAAAGATATTTTACTGAAAATTTAATTAGCTTTATTTTTTTATTTGAAACATATTTTTCTAGAGTCCACCTATTTCGAGATATAATCGTAAAACCAAAAAATGGGACCTCCCAAACCGTTAGCTCATTCCCCAGGGGCGGGTACTTTTAGTATGTTTACTGTCTAACTACTCCTGACGAAGCTGTGAAGTCAAAAACTATCGCATAATTCATACATCCTACAATATGTTTATTGACTGGACCATTATGATTTTATTATTGTGTCTTATGGGGTATTACTGGATTAAGTTAGCATTATTAATTATTATTAAATTTAAAATTAGTTATTGTTCATTTATAATGCGTTGAAGTGGAAGAGGATACATATATTGAAAAACGTATTAATTACCATGTTAGCAATGTTTTATTTCACTTTACTTTCGTATGTAAGTTTTAAGAGTCAAAACGAATTTATCATTATTACATATTTGAATCATCAATAGATTATGTATATATATATATATATATATATGTCTTTTTTTTATTTGTAAATAAGAAAGAGAGAGAAATTTATAACGAATATCTCATAGTTGAATACCGTAGAAATTTTGATTTTTTTCGAAAAGGTTGACTTCGTGAGCGACAACTAAAAACAAAGAACAAAATAAAAAAATAAATATTTTTTTTAGATTTTTGGTTTCATATAAAAGTGATGTTTAAAATTATATAAAAAAAAAAATTGACCACCCTACATATTTTGTACAGTATACTTTTTAGTTGCTTTCTGCTGAGCTATCACTTTGCAAAATGCAGGCCTAATCAATAATTATCAAAAAGAAGTCAAACGTTTAATAGTTATTAAGGAATTAAAATACGAATTTACAACTTTTTTAGCACACTGATGAAACCTACTTCAAATCTATTTTTCATACAATAGAAATTTTTCTAATTTCGTAACAATAGCTTTCCTAAACCGCAATTGAATGTCACGACACGATCGAGTTGAAGATATGTCAAACGATATTTGCGGTTATTTCAGACAGTTTTAATTTTACTTTTTCCCGTATTACGATGCATTATTGAGTCATACTAGGTATTACTAAATAATATGTAATAACAGTTCTGTTAAGCTTCAAATCCAAGTTTTATTCAATTATTTATTATAATTATAGGGAGATGTAGGAATTGCGAAAATGTATCGACATGAAATGAATGTTTCTATTTTATTTTATTTTTATTTTATCATTCTTGAAATGAAATTGTTTGAACGAATGTGGAAATTCCATTTTTTTTTTCCTCTTTGCGTCATTAACAGTAAAATATGATTTATATAAAATAAATAGTCAAATTATAGAATAATAGCTCTATTTTCTAGAATAATTTACTAATTTAATACTTAATAATAATTGTAATATATTTTGAAAAGAACAACCCGGTACATTTTGACGGATGTGTGGAAAGATTTAAGTTAAATAATACAGATGAGCTATCAGAATGTTAGATCAAGAGAGTGTTGACTCAAAAATAAAAAAATTAAGGTGGAAATGATTTATTAGGATTTTATTTACCATTGGAATAATTAATGGTTACAATCAGTATAGGTCTCATTCTTTAATAATAGCAACTAAATATTTGACTTTTGTTTAGTTATGTCATTGATAGGTAGGCAGATCACAGAATGATACCCCTGTATAAAACAGCTTATAAATACTTTTTCGCAAAAATTCTAATCAACACTTGAAAAGTAAATTAACCACTCCATACAAGAAAACCATTACTATTAAGTTTAAATATTCCATTGATCCATGTTTATCAGATCAGCTACCTAAGACAGGCAAAGGTTTAAATTGGGATCCACATACAAGAACTAAAAAGAGAAGAAACGGCTCGTAGTTTTTGACTTATTCAAAATTTACAAGACCAACAATCAAAGTTTCCGCTTAATAACATAAGACTGATTTAAATGATAAAAATCCTATATAATAAACGTTCAAGAATGGTGTCAAAAATGGAGTATCAAAATAAATCCATATAAATAATTATATGGCAATAATTAGACATATTTGATCATGCGGAGTCAAGATTTGGGGCTCCACTAAACCATCCAATTCACCACGTATTCAATTCTTAAAATCCAAAATCCTTCATGCTCCTTACTTCGTCACAAACAAACTTATCAACAAAGATGTTATTAATATACCTTACGTGTCTGACTTAGCCCAAACCAGATATCTGTCCTTTCATAGCAGACTACACAACCATTCATATCCATTAGTATCACAACATGCTTCTCATTCCATTCCATATAACCCTCTAAGGCGCCTCAAAAAATGGCCTCGGGACCTTCTAATATAGTAATTCATTATATAAAACCTTTATAAGTGATACCAAATTGGTAGTTGCTTTAAAAACAATTGACGTGCCATTTCTGTCATTATCATCATATTTACTTGGTGTATTATATTTTTATATTATATATATAGTTGTAAATTTCAATAAATATCTTTAAAAAAAAATAAAATTGATAATAATTCGACTCATTAGGACATGCGGAGTAGAGTTTTGGGGATCCACTAAACCATCAAATTCATCCTCTATCCAATTCTTGCAATCTAAAATCCTTAATGCTTCTTAATTTGTCTCAAATAAACTTATCCATAAACAACTCAATGTACCATAAGTTGCTGATATAGCACAAAACAGGTATCTATCCATCCATGATAAGCTCCGTACTCTCACGAATCCACTAGTCTTCAAAATTGCTTCATATTATATTCCCGACAGTCATCTGAGGCGTCTGAAAAGAAGATGGCCTACAGACCTTCTTATATAGAACATTTATTGAAGTGTTACCAGTTGGAAGTTCCTTTACAAGTAATCAATATATGACTATGAACGTTGTAATCATATTTCTAGATGTATTTTAGGCTTCATAGACACGAGCAGACATCTATTTCTGTACAAATTTTACTTTCATTTAATTATGGGTAGTTAAGTTGTTATAATAAGAGATGACCGCTTGCCGCTTCATGCTCAACCGAGCGGACAAGCTGTGGTCTATTTTCGATAAGTCTATTAGCAACACGCTACACTTTAGTTTACCGCAATCATTACGGCAGATCTATGTTGTTTCCTATTATAGATAATCATGCTCATTTATATTAATGATGTGTTAAATATTAATGCTTCTTCTTGTGCCGATTCATCAATTTTACGCATTCATATTCTCTTTGGTTTGATCATGATCTTCAGATTATACGTCTCACTAATTAAAACATTTTACCCCTCTATAAACGTTTATAGAGCTTTATCATAATTTACTCAAACATCAATTAATTAATATTCTTAAAGAAAATTATTATTCTCATTCACTTGCGACCCTACCTAAAAAACATTAGGATATTATAAACAAAATATTGTTTAAATTGATAATTTTTTTCTTTAACACGGATTAAAAATTTATCTATGTAGTGTAGTTATATAAATATTCTCTTGATTCTCATTAACAGAAGAATGTGGAATAAATTTTCATTTTCAGATATTCCGAAATAAATAAAAAAAATAAACAATAAAACAAAATAAAATTTTATTAATCTATTTATTGAAATTTACAATTGCATATAAAAATACATCTAGTAAATTTGATCATAACGCTTATAATCACATGCCAATTTCTTGTAAAGTAACAACCAACTTTAATAAAAGCTCATGAGACGGTCCCGAGGCCATCTTCTTTTCAGACACCTCGGAGGTTTAAAGGAATAGAAGGAAGAAAGTTGAGAGACTACTACAAGGTGTTTTAAGGTGATTTTCGTAGCGCCTTACAACACCTTGTAGAAAAATAAATAAAACCAAACTATCAAACAAAAAAAAAATGCACAACTTTTTTTTTTTTTTCTTGTTTTCCCTCTTACAGTAACCCTGTAAGAGGGGCGTATATTTAGATATCTGTACATGCTCCATGCAATTAGCATATTACATGTATCTAACATGTTTAGTATTTTATAAAATATTTTAAATTTAGAAGTAATTTACATTTAAGTATTTATGTTGAATTTTGAATCGGTACAATAAGCAATGTAAAAAAAGAAACAAAACAAAATTAAGTGAAAATTTCATAAATAACACAAAACATAAGTGAATAAACACAAAACAAATAAAAACAAAACTATAAACATCAATGAGATCGGCTCCACGTCGATGGTCGTCTTCTTTACTTCTTTGAGGAGTTCTTAATCACATTCAGTGATAAACTTTTTCATTTCCTTGAGATATTTTTTGAAAATATCCTTCTCCGGAAGCGGCCAATCGTCTCCTTTTAATAGTATGGATTTTATTAGGTGTACTCTCTTGTTGTCAAATAGAGGGCAGTTGTATAGAATGTGATGAAAAGTCTGTTGTGTTTGTCTGTCGCAATGGCATGTAGATGAGTCAGTTAAATGAAATCGGTTCAAGTAGGCATTACTTTGTCCGTGTTCGGTCAAGAATTGGTTCACTTTGTAATGTGCACTTTTAATTTTATCGTAATTGGTAAGTGTGATATCTGGAATAAAGTTGTGTAGAGGTCCTCCTTTTGTAGTTTGTTGCCAGTTTTGATTCCAAACATTTATCACGTCATTCAAAATACATCTCTTGATATACGTTATAGGGACTTTGTCATATGTAATAGGGAGGAAACTGTTTCTCGAAGCAGCCTTAGCCAATTTGTCGGCTAGTTCATTTCCCATGTTCCCACTGTGACCCTTAATCCATTTAATTGTTACTTTCAAGTCCATGTCCAGTAATTTTAATATATTTTGTCTTATTTATGCAAAAATGCACAACTATTTCAATTCCTATTTAATGAATTAACGAATATTTTCTACATAATAATTCAATGTGTAACAAATTTTATTTATTGATAATTACAACTGTATATGATATATACATCAATTAAATGTGTTGATAATAATTAAAATGGAATAGAACTACACATCTGTAACACTTCAGTAAAAGGTTTACATTAGAAGGTCTCAAAGCCATCTTCTTTTCATACGCCTCAGAGGATTATCGGGAATAAAATAGGAGGCAAGTTGGGAGACTACTGGATTTGAATTTTTATGGTGTTTACTATGAAAAGATAGGTATTTGAATTGAGCTAAATCAGCAAACATATTTAACATTAAGGTCTTTATGGATAAGTTTATCTGTGGCAACGTAAGTAGCATTAAGGATTTTGGATTGCAAGGATTGGACACGAGATGGATTAGATAGTTTAGTGGAGCCCCAGAACTCAACACCATATGTCCAAACAGTTCTACTTACTGTGATGTAAATTGCTCTTTTGCAATTAATCGGTATCTTTGAGCCTTCTAATTCTTGAGGAGACTGTACAACGACGGAGCTGAAAAAAAAGTTTTAGGAATCTTATGTCTTGAATTGTTTTTTATATTGAAAAATTATGTTCACAAGTTTCTTTAACCGAAATATTTTTAATTTTACTTGAAATATGTTATTAAAATACTTAAAAATATAATTTAATGGCCAAGAATTAAGAAAACCTATAAGTTTAACATTTCATCGAGAAAAGTTTATTTTTTAGCTGTTTCGAGCTATGCAAACAATTTTGAGGGCATTTTGAGGACAGAGAGGAAAGTTTTGTCTCATTTTGAGACTCAGTATCTTGGTTCTCGCATGTTACCTTTGATTGAAAAATAAAATAAATAAAAAATAGTGCGAGAACTACAACACCCTCCGTCAAATATGCCTTCTTGATAATTTTGAATGTTTTGGACAGACATCTGGTAGTTACAATTTTCATACTTTTTTAAAGTTAACGAGCCATGTATTTCTAAAACTGTTAGAATACCTAAATTTTTGGCAATTATTTTTTAATTTTATTACAATATATTTTTTTATTGTGTATATAGTATTCAGAGTATGATTGAATTCTTAACTTTCGATTTTTGACGTGTCATTATGAGCATTATCTTTACATTTACAGAATGTATGTTTATTTTATTGTGCACAATTGTACAATGGGATTACTGGAAACATTTCTGCGCTGTATCCCGGCTTCAGAAAGTTCCGAACACTGAAATTAGACAGAGATTGGAAATAATGGATCCTCTAAAAAAAAAAACACTATATGAGGCTATAGTGGTTTAGGCATGTTATGAGGATGGGAGAGAAACGATGGCCAAAAAAAAATTTGAATGGAGCCCGGAAAGAAAACGGAAGAAAGGTAGCCCTAGAAGGCGTTGGGTTGGAAGGAATGGTGAGTAGGGGAATGTGTAAGGGAGACAGGTTGAACAGACAAAAATCGAACCAACTTATTTTTAGTAGAGATATATGAAAAATAGTCGTCTTTAATATAATATATATAATACAAAAGTCAAAAATAAAAATAAAATAAAATTTTTATTTTTACAAACAAAAATGTATTTTTTTTAAAAAAAAGTATTTATTTATTTCAATTTAATTTGAGGTTCTTTGCCTTGTATTTTCCCCACTTATTTTGACTCGTAAGTTTCTTATAAAGCATACTTTAGGGCTTCAATATATCAAATCTCCTTTTTCAAACTTTAAAATCTAAAATCAACAATGTTCCTTATTATGTTAAAAAAATGTATTATCCATAATGAAATTAATTTGTTGTTGATCTGGAACGATCTATCTATGAAGGATAGATTAACATAAAACCGTTATTTTTCACTTCCCATACGATTCCAGATAATCAGCGTCGAGAGGAGATGGTTTCGGGACCATCCCAAAGAAACATCATTGAAGCACTATCAACTGTAATTTTATTACACATTATACATTTTATTATTATACAGCAGTATAACAACTAGTAAATAAAAAAAGTGTTTATTGCCATTGACACTAAAGGGACATTATAGTTTAATGACTATAGTGAACTGAGCGTTTACTGGCCTTGGGAGAGAGTCGCACTTTCCCAACTCTCACCTGACTCTTCAGTGTCAATCCTCCAGGCTGGGCACTGGAGCTTCTCCAGGTGTCCAGGACATTAATAAATCTTGTTTTAATAATTAATAATAATTATACATTATCTAAAAATTTCTCCCTGACTAGGAAAAACAATAGATCATTTATATGTCTATCTGCAATCCTATGTTTTCCGAATTTATATTTTAGAATTAAAAGGATCCAATCACTTCTAGATCAAATTATTTTTAAATATAAAAACAAGACTAAAATGACAAAAAACTGCCCGTCGTTGCAAACTAATTCAACATTTACTAGACAAACGTTCAAAGCTCCCAATTAATTACAAAAGACTCATATACATGATTGTGATTAGACCTATTTGGACGTACGGAGTTGAGCTTTGGGGCTCCACTAAACTATCCAATTCATCTCGTATCAACCTTACACTTCAAAATTCTTCGTAAAAAATCCTCAATGCTCCTTACCTTGTAACCAATAAACTTATCCATAAAGATCTTAATGTTGCCTACGTTGCTGATTTAGCCCACACCAGATACCTATCCTTTCATACTAAGCTTCATAACCACTCAAATCCGTTAGTTTCTCAACTTGCTTCCCACTCCATTCCTGACAATCCTCCGAGGTTTCTGAAACGAAGATGGCCTAGAGACCTTCTAGTGTAGAATTTTAGTTGAAGTGCTACTAATGAGTAGTTCTTTTCATGTTTTTACATATTATTGCAATTGTTGTGAACACATTTTACTAGAAGAACAGTCAGAGTCAAAAGTATTCGTACACCTGCTATAAATCATTAGAAATAACAAATAGTAGAATTATTTAATAGGATTTATTAGAAACAATAAATGTATACATGTATGTATATTATTAATAAATATATTTTTGTATTTATAGAACATTTCACAAAATGATACATAAAGAATAACTGAAAAACAACAATAACATCATGAGTCAAAAGTGTTCGTACACTTAATAAAATTTCTATTTAATATTGACATTCGAGAACAATTAATATTTAGCAGGGCCAACTTTTGCTTTTAATGTGCTCTATATGCTTTTTGGCATTGAATTTACTAATTTTTGTGTCAAAGTAACTATAATTTTGTAATAATAACGTCGCTTAAATTTTGATTGTTAGAAACAAACCTTTTCCGCACTCGATCCTTTAGATATTTCCACAAATGCGCTATAGGGTTAATATACCCTGATTGAGGGGATGTGGCCTCCACTTTGATGTGTTGTACAGTATCCACATTTTGGATTTCCAAGCTATACGCTCGGGACCATTATCCTGCTGAAAAATGTAATTTTATCCCATCTCAAATTTTTCAGCACTGATTAGGAAATTTCTTTTTATACGTCGATGTATTTTATATGATTAATTATGCTATCGATAAATTCAAGACACCCCACTCTAGCATCATTCAAACAACCTCAGACCACGAGTCACTTTCCTGTACCCCTAACAGTTGGAACTATATTTCTTATTTCCATTCCTATATTTTTTTCTCCATACTTTTTGGCCCCTCTGAAGATTAAACATTTCAATTTTACCCTCGTCGGTAAATATTATCCTATTCCCAAGGTCACAATCATATTTTTTATGGTCTTTGGCACATTGCTATCTTAACATTGCTTATTGATGGTTTTGTCATAGCTGTCCTGGGTGAAGCTCGTACCGTCTCAAGCATTAGCGCATTGTTAAAACACTCCCCTTTTTCTTCTCTTTCAGACAAATGTTCATCCACTAATTTAGGGGCACTATTTTTTGGTTTTCTTTTAACATTTCTCGTCATATGTCTTTCATATTTGGACTAAATCTTCCTCCAGATCTCCAAATCTCGTTCCATACCTTCTAATAGCATCTTGGACTGTTGAGAGAGGTCTGGTCACTTCTCTAAGCGACCGTAACTCATTATGTAGGCGCACAATAATTTTTGTTTCCTTTTCAGTCGTCTCTTTGGTTTAGCGCCCCATTTTCAATTAATGAACAGCAATAATTAGCATTAAAAATCGCTAAACCTTTACAAATGACGTCAAGTTAAAGATTGATTCCAGGTTATCCTCAAAATATTAAGGCAAGGGGTAGGAACAACAGTTAAAGTCTAGAGTACGAATACTTTTGACTCATAGCAATGAGGCATCTTGCTATAACGTATGAGATATTAAGCTAAATTCAGTCAATTTTCTCATAAAAAAAATATAAACTCTATTCTATAGTCATGAATGCAGTATTATATTTGTTTAAATTAAATAAATATGCAATAAATACAGAATTAAACGAAAGAAAATAAAGCTTATACTATTGAACGAATACTTTTGACTCTGACTGTATATATTTGTACATTTGTAAATTTCAATAATAGGGAAAAAATATATAGAATTAAAAGGATCAATTACTTCTAGATCAAATTATATTTTAATTTAAAAAATGGGTTAAAATAAATGTATAGGACGAAATAATGGTAAAAACATATTTGTCTAAAATATGTATATATTATTTTAATGAATAATATTGATCAATAATTTTTAGTTTGAGTTTTTTAAATTTTATCTGTTGACCGTTAAATAGTATTTTATGTTATTCGATAACATAACAATGTTCCGTAATATTTCCTGTTATGTAGTTGCAACGTTAGTTTTTTTTATTTTATTTAATTTTTTTTTTATTTTGTAAGTGCATTACAATGCATGTAAATTTAAATTTGTAAATTACTTAAATTTTCACTGTGGTTACAATGACGTATCGAATGAGAATATAAACTGGTTAGGCTCCAAAACGTTGCAATGTTGAAAAGTTCCGAAGCCTTCATTTCACATTTCTTGGAGAGTTATAGAAAATCAAATGGCAAGGTTAGAAAAATGTGTTAGATACTGTAATGGAAGGTTAGGTATCTGTTTCGGGCCTAATCAGCGATAAGAGGGATATTAAGGTCATTGTGGATAATTTTATTTGTGATATAATAATGGCTATTTATGGTTTTATCAGTATTTTTTAATTTATTATTTAGCTATTTATTGAAATTTACAACTGTATACAAAATGAAAGTTAAAAAACATCTTGTAAATGTTTAGATAATCCTCATAACATGTCAGCTAACCATCGGTAGCACTTCAACAAAAGTTTTATATTAAAAGGTCCTGAGGCTATCTTCTTTTCAGACACCTCGGAGGTTTACCCGGAATAGAATGTGAAGCAGGTTGTAACAAAAGTGGATTGGAACGGTTATAGAATTTACTAGGAAATAATAGTTATATGGTTTGGGCTAAATCAGCAAAATATGGAACATTAAGTTAGAAGAAGGAATTAAGATATTTAGAAGGATTTTGAATTGCATGGATTGGATAAGTGATGAATTGAATAGTCAATCAGTGGAGCACCGAATTTCTACTCCGTATATCCAAATGAGTTCAATTACTGCCATGTAAATGAGACTCCTGTTATAAAACTAAAGCTTTGAACGTTTGTCTAGTAAATTTTAAAGAAGTCGAAAAAGACGAGATGTTTCCTGTCGTTTTAGTCTTGTATGGGGAATCATAGGTAAACGATTGTCCAGGTCGTTGGAAGTGGGACTTGTAATCAGGGATCAGCGACGTTTTCAACTAAAAAAAATATCACTCTCAAATAATAATTTATGAAGTCTTCTGAATCTTCTTAAGATAAATTCTGTACAATATCAGCTAAATAATTCTATAAGACTAGAAACTTAATTTATAATTATAAACCTAATTCAGTATTCTTTCCTTGGATATTCGTTTAATACGTACAAAGGGGTTGTGTATCAAACACGGAAATGTTTAAATTATTTTGTCAAACACGTCTTTGAAAGTACAATTAAAGGAGTACTGTAAATAAAATAATAATAATAAGAAATTTTGAGAATCACTTTTTAAAACATGCCATTCATGATATCACGCCATGGATACAAAGTTATCAGCAATCTGAATCTGGAATACGATTGATAAAAAAAAAAGCTGCATTAATTAAAATATTGAAAATAAAAATAAAAATGAAGGTGAAAAAAAAATATCTTATAACACATCAGAAAAAAATAAAATAAAGAAAACCTTCAGTCATGCAACAATTGTATGTTAATCGTAATTTTCAAACAACATGAACGGTGGGATCTTGTCGACAATACTTCTAACCTTCCTGTTTTTTGTTTTTCTTTGGATACCGAATTCATGTAAATTTCAAAAGAAAATTTGAATGTGACATACAATAAACGGAGCATATAAGGTTATGAACACAAGGTCAATATCTGCATTTAAAATTTTATTGTTCCCACTTCTGTTTTGTCTTGTCATCATTTTTTTTGCATGTTTACATCTTTAACGTTCCTTATTCCGACTTGAAGGATAATCATATAAGGATAAGATAGTATTAAAGCCTAATATAATTACATGACTTTTCATTTTATCTAGTGCACCTAGAATTATTACAATATTAAAATTTTCTTTTATTGTTGTTATTAATTATTGTTTATTAACAAATGGCTCATTCAAAGGTTGTTACTTCTTAAACATTAATAGAAGTACATGTCTTTGATCTTAAACCTAAACTAAGGTGTAGGGATCGTAAGAAAAATATCCAATTCCATATAGACAATTATTTGAGCTCTAAATATCGATAAACTTATCGTTACATCAGTGACTACAAATATCGATACAATTTTTTTTTTTTTTTTTTTTTTTTAGTGTCATTTTAAACATTCCTACAGTGATATTCCTGTTTATTTTATCGTTTCAGTTATATTATTTAAGTTAATCACAACTTAAGTAGGAACAAAATAATTTCGATTGTATAAAATTTAAAAGTAAAATTTTTCCCAAAACACGTAGGATCATAGATTCAGTGTCCAGTCAATGAGTGCATGAAATATGCAATAATTTTTGACTTTCCAGCTTAGTTAAGAGTAGTTAGAAGGTAAACATACTAAAAATACCCGCCCCTGGTGGTTGAGTACGGTGGGGGAGGGGAGAAGGTCCCATTTTTGGGTTTTTCGATTATATCTCAAAAACGGTAAACTCTAGAAAAATATGCTACAAGTAAAAAAATAAAGCTAATTAAATTTCCTATATATATGATTCTATACATAGTTGTTGAACTGCTAACGGTTTCCGAAATATACGCTATTGAAAATACGTAGTATTCGAAAAAAAAAAAAAAATTGTGACCTCACCTCTTGGCAAATATTTTACTTCAAGTGCCAAAAACATATATATGAACTTAATGTAAATTTAATGCTCTACAACTTTGATTCTGACCTTTTTTCTGAGAAACGATCATGAAAAGCACTAGAGAAACATGTTTGATAAAAAGTGAGGTAAAAATGATTTCAGTGCGAAAATTATCGATTTTCAATTACGTATATCTCGAAAACCGTTATAAGTTAGATAAATATGTTTATAGACAATTTTATAGGAAATTTAATAGGCTTTAATTTTTATTTGAAACATATTTTTCTAAAATCTACTGTTTTCGAAATATAATCGAAAAACCCAAAAATGGGACCTTCTCTCCTCCCTTCCACCGTAAGCTCACCCCACGGGGTATTTTTACATTCTAACTACTCCTAACGAAGCTATGAAGTCAAAAATTATCGCATATTTTATGCACTCTACAATTTTTTTATTGACTGGACTATCAAATGATAAAATAAAATACGGATGTAAATTCCAAAATGTGTTAATTAATATAATTACCTCCTTCAACATAAATGTGATAAATTGAAATTGTTTCCAAGATATTGTGGCCTGAGATATTTTAGAGTGAAATCTGTTTGTTTTTAGAACATTTGAAATGTAGGAGGGGGTAGGTGATTAGTTAGGTAGTTTCAATCTCGTCAAAACCATCAAATTATCTTATCTTAATTGGGATTTTATTATTTTATTTTTTGTTTTTTGGTATTATAAAATTTTTCCAGAGAGATGAAATCTCAAAGCAGCAGAACGGAAACAAGTTTCTCTTATGTTCTAAAATAAGATTTCACTCTAAAATATCTCGGACTAGGATATCTTGGAAACAATTTCAATTTATCATTTATATTTATTTGAAGGAGGTTAGTATAAGTAAATATAATTCGTATTTCTACTTACTTTGTTGATATCTTATTGTTGCTAAGAATTGTATAAATAATTGTTCTTTATACTATTCACACACTGCTGAAGATACCGCTTACCTTATCTCCACGTGCACTTTATTTTATAGTCATTATAAAATAACTTCAGAATGTATATAAGATGTTTATTTTATATCTCGTGTAAATAGAGATAATAGCATCTATCGGTATCTATTTGTTCTCAGGAATCGACTTAGGGTCATCGATTCTCGATACCGATTCTTAACTAAAGGATCGGAGGAATCGAAAAAAATCGACATATCCCAAATATACAGGGTGTCCCGAATTTAAATGACAAAACTTCAGGAACTTATAGAGGACCGAAAAACTAAGACAAAAAGTCCTTTAGAGATTTGCACGTTTTTGCTTAGTTTTAGAGAAAATCGCAAAAAAAGAAACAAAACAAAAATGTTACAAGTAGCGATTATCACCTTACAAAGTTCGTCAGGCTAGGCAGTGAGATATGTAAACAGTTAATGTTATCCTTTACATTCTTTTATTTGTTTACATTTTTTCTTCCTTCTAGGATTATAATTCCTAAATCACTCTTCAGTCAGTTACTCAGATATTTTTGTGTGAATAGCATCAGCCACAATGCATACATATTCTAATGTTGAATACGCTGATACAATTTTTGTGAATGGTTTCTGTAACGGTAATGCTTTAGAAGCGGTGCGGGAGTATGCGCGCCGATTTCCAAATAGAAGAGTGCCTAATCGACGTGTCTTTTCTTTAACTTTTAACAGACTACGAGAGACCGGATCATTCTTAATACGTAATGAAAGCGACCAATTCCGGCAGCAATAAGAGGAGATTATCGGAGAAGAAATTGTGTCCAACGCCACTTCGATAACAATCCTGAGACAGCATCCGAAGAGCATCTGCTGCATTAACAATATCACGGCAAGCAATATGGCAAACTTTGAAAGGTGATAATCGCTACCCATACCATCTTCAAAAAGTTCAGAATTTATTACCTCAAGATTATGTCAAGAGATTGAATTTTAGTAACCGGTTTCTTGACAAAATTCGCGATGATAATTTATTTCCATTAAAAATTATATGGACCGATGAAGCTACCTTTACAAGAGGAGTAATTGTTTATCAAAAAAATTTATCATGTATGGGCTCTTGAAAATCCCAGAGCTATTAGAGAGAATAGGTTTCAGCATGAATTTGCTATTAACGTTTGGCTTGAAATTTAGAACGGATTATTGGTGGGACCATATTTTTTTACCTGGAAGATTGAATGGTATCACATTTACACATTTTTTGGAGGACGACTTTTCTAATTATTTAGATGACATTCCCTTACAGCAGCGGATTGAAATGTGGTTCCAACTCGATGGATGTCCAGCTCATTATAGCAGAGTTGCTCGAGCTTGGCTGGATATAAATTATCTACAACGATGGATTGGAAGTAGAGGAGTAGTACCTTGGCCACCCAGATCACCTGATATGGCACCCATGGATTTCTTCGTATGGGGAACCTTGAAGCAGAAAGTTTATTCGGTGTCAATCAACTCAAGAGAGCAATTAAGAGACCGAATCATAGATGCAGTGCACCAAATATCATCAGAACAATGTTTAGCTGCAATTTATCAAGTGAGTGCTAGATGTAATACTTGCATTGGTGCAAGAGGACAACGTTTTGAGCAATATTTACATTAACATAAATATAAATGTAAATAAATAAGTATACAAATGAAAACTTGTTTTGTTTCTTTTTTTGCGATTTTCTCTAAAACTAAGCAAAAACGAGAAAATTTCTAAAGGACTTTTTGTCCTAGTTTTTCGGTCCCCTATAAGTTTCTGAAGTTTTGCCATTTAAATTCGGGACACCCTGTATAATTGCAAGCTGCAATATTTTATTCTATTTTATAATTAATAATTAATAATTTTTTGATGAACGTTCAAGGTAAACAGCAATGTCAATTTCATGTTTTTTTTAGTTCAGGTAAAATTAACAAAATATTAATCTATACCCGAAAAGAATGGAATATATATTCACATAAATTAAATGTCCATTGTATGCTGATTTTGATCGTTGTAAATATCGAAATATATTATTTCTCAAAGTTTAAATTTTAGATAAAATTATCCTTGAAAAATATGGGAATACTGGAAAACTCATTTCCTGGCGAAATTTCTTTATTCATTCGAACTTGGATTCAAGGTTTCAGTAGATCGGGTGTCACCTATCCAAACTAATAAAATTACGTCGAAAATTTATGATATATATTTTTGAGATATTTTGAGACACCCTGTATATATAATTACATAAATGACTTTTTTAATTAAAAAAATATCAAAAAGTAAAGGAACAACATTTTGATTTGGTAATAATTTTTATTCGGCATAAGTAATTTTATTGATTTCATTTGGCTAGATTTTAATTTATAACCATATTGTACATTTCAATTTTCGCTATTGTGAATTTTATTATTCCTTGGCCTTCCTAGAACTATGAAAATGAGTTTGTTAAAATTTGGTACAGATGGGTGCACTAGTTTTCGTGGTTATTGATCACAAAAGAAAAATGGCTTGTCCTTTTATATAATAGTACAGATATACATTCACGCCCTCTTGCTCAGCATGCATTGGCTTAGTGACCAAAAGAGAAGCACTATGATCTCCAGGAGTCCTGCATATCCCCTGAAATGGTGGACAGAAAGCTGTCTAAGGGGTCCTCAGTCCGAGCTGTAGGATTGTTTTTTTCTTATCTATTTTCATTAATTTTTTCTATATCCATTTATCTATTTAGGACTGATCCTTCTATACCATTAAGCCTATGTCAATTTATTTAACTTTTTGTTTGAGATATTTAAATCTATGGTAAATAAAATTTATACAGACTAAATACGATCATTTAAAATGCGATAAAAATAAATAAAATTGCATTTAATAATTAAATACAAAAGAAATCTGTAATTATAAATATATATTAAGGAGATTCCTAGGGACCAATTGATACTACAGGAGATTTCGGTAATACATATTATGCAATTATGTAATAAATACATCGGTTCTTCTCCGTAACGACAAAAAAAAAAAAAAAAAAATATATATATATATATATATATATATATATATATATATATATATATATATATATAAAATTATGAAGTGGTTCATGTTTACTAAATATTTTTTAAATATATTTTTTATTTTTGAAGAGAAAAGATTTGACCCCAGTTGGGATTCGAACCCAAGTCTCCACCTCTCTAGCGTAGCGCCTTATCCACTAGGCCACCGGGCTCGTATCCGAACCAGGGAAATCTTTTCTCTTCACTGATCCATACCCCCGGGCACTCGCAATTGCGACGTACAATTCGGGGATGAATGTTCAAATCGAACATTACTTTAATTAGATCTATTGACGAGCTGTCATATATATATATTAAATTATGAAGTGGTTCTTGTTTACTAAATATTTTTTAAATATATTTTTTATTTTTGAAGAGAAAAGATTTGACCCCAGTTGGGATTCGAACCCAAGTCTCCACCTCTCTAGCGTGGCGCCTTATCCACTAGGCCACCGGGCTCGTATCCGAACCAGGGAAATATATATATATATATATATATATATATATATATATATATATATATATATATATATATATATATATGTGTGTGTGTGTGTGATACAAATAATTCTAAAATATATTTTATATCTTACATATAGTTAATAAACACTGCTCAGTTAAGAATTAAAACATCTATTGAAAAATCAATTGAAAAATATATGCTACTAAAAGCCATACGTCAAATAGTGCTATAGCAAAATATATATACTATACAAATACAAGCCATTGTCAAATTTATTCACTGTCGGGAAATAAAGAAATATAATTACAATTTCCAACTGCCAAAGCCGAATCACTCATTTTAATATTGGATTATTTCTATGATTTTCTATTAAATAAGGTGCTATTACTAATTGTCTTTAACTATGGATGATCAAAAGATTTTTCAAAATAAAAGTTTACCAATTGAAATTAATAATCCGAGTAATCATTACGTGCATTGTAAAGTCGCTTTCAATTAAATAACATGTGATATCATAAACAATTGTGGGACCCATCCATGAACACTCAAAACAATTTAATTTAAAAACATTAATTACAAACCAAATTATACATAAGCAACCAACAAGGACACTCCACGTCTAAGATCTTGCATTTATTATTCCAAATTTGAATAGTTCCCTTACAAGTAAAGGACGTAATCGAAAATGTAAATGAGCCGATATGAAAATAGAGGTTACGGTTTCCTCTTGAACTTTCCAGGAACCCTGTTCATTGTCTTCTGAACGCTGATAAGAATGTTGAAAAACTCCATTTAAAATCTAGCCCTTGAGGGTAATACAGTGTAAACTCGATTAGTCGGAGTTGAAGGGTGAACACATATATTTTGAGTTATAAATTTTTTGAGATATAGAGTTCAAATTTGCTCGAGTTATCAAGTTTTTCCTCCTATAAAATACATATTAAAGAAAAATACATATGTAATAAATTACATAATTTAAAATAGTCTGCAACTTTCTTATATTCTTAACTGCATATATGTAGGGGTGCGGCGATATATCACACGTTTAATTGGGTGCAAAGCAGCCTAGACAGCTTCTACCCCTGGTAGCCACTGTTAATATAAAAAAAACAATTAACGCAATAAATGTCTGTCTTGTCCCCGAAATGAAAGAGTACTGAGGATAAGCGAGGATAGGGTTGAGGTAGACTGGTTTATTCATGTTCATGGTTCTAGGAAACTTCGAATTATATATCCTACCGACTTACTGAGTCTCAGGAGTTGTGAAGACAAAAAATTTACTTAAAGTTAACGATTGTTGGTTCGAGTTAATGAATAAAATTCAGCATATAAATGTAATAAGGTGTTCACTTTGACTTAACGAGTTTTGACTGTATTTATTTGGTTCAGATCGTATTATTTGGTGGACGCCATAAGCTGCAATATAGTATGCATTATAATTACAAATAGCTATGGAAAATTATAGATATATATATATATATATATATATATATATATATATATATATATATATATATATATATATATATATATATATATATGTGTATAGGTATGGTTTCATATATATATATATATATATATATATATATATATATAGTTCCTGAAGACAATAATAAACATTCCTATACTAGACATAAACAATTTTTATTAAAATAAATTGCAATATTTCTTCCAATAAACAAAAAAGTTTATTATTTATCATTTTTTACAATTTTAACTTTTAAATTTTTAATTCATATTTAATAAGACATATTGCCCCCTCTGGCTTGAATGACTGCTTCCATTAGTCTTGGCATACTTGTAAATAACGAAACGAATGATAAACATGAAGTGAAGGAAATTTGAAAAAAAAAAATCTAAAATTCCATCGTGTGTTATTAATATGGAAAAACATTGATGTGTCTAATCCTTAATGTCTCACGTTTAATAAATAATATTAATCATAATATAAACCAAGTATGGATTAAGACAAAAACCAGGAAAATCTAGAGAATTATGGGTGTTGCAATACTTTTGACGGGAAGTTTATATATATATATATATATATATATATATATATATATATATATATATATATATATATATATAAAATTATATGTATAGTTTTAGATTGGCTCTACATTTTAATATCTTTTCTGAAAAAAAAAAAAAAAGGTATTGAGTTTTTTGACGCTCGAGAAAACCAAACAATATTAGATTAAAAAAAAAAATGATTTTTGCAATCTTTGAAGTGCTAATATAATATTTTTCCATTTAATATCATATATCACATCTAATCGTTATAATTTTTGTAAAGCGTATGTTTGTTTGAATTGTTTTTTTTTAGCATAAACATTATATTCATCAAGGCTCCATACAACAAATGAATAAATATCCAAATACAAGTAAAATTAAATTAAATAAAGTTGAAGATTTACTTAATTTTTATGAAAGAGTTCTTCATTGTACAGAAAGTTTATGACATTTGAAAGCTTATCAATTTTTTTTTTTTTTTTTTTTTCATAGTTTCAAAAAGGCATTTATTAAAAATGGGCTACTGAAAACTATTGTTACACATCTTACATTTAGGAGGACCTTCTATTGTCACTAGGTTTTTTTTTATTTGGATTGAGGTATTTTTAGAAACTCTAAAATTAATTTTATTTGTTATTCTATTGCGTTTTAAAATTAAAATTACGTCAATGTTTTTGAACATATTAACAATACTCGAATATTCAATGATTTAAATACAAAGAATTCATTTCTGATTCTGTTTCCTCAGAGGATATCTTTTTCATTTTAAAATTTCTGGTTTTAATTTTAAGCCTCCTTTCTATTTTATATAAATTATCAAATTTAATTATTATTATTTATTTTTTTTTTTTTTTACATTTAGAATTATTCACTTTTCCGAAATTTCAACATGATTCAGTCATTATATGTTTAAAACAAAATAAAATGGAGTCCTTTCTATATTAAATACTATTATAGAAATTAAAATAGTTTAAACAGTTATTTTAGTTAAATTTTTCACACCGAACTACAAATCTCACAACTAATCCTGAGAAACCTCTTATCCGTTCTCAGTCTTCAGCTCTTTTTTTCCGGCTACTGCAATGCGGCATTTGACAGGTCATTCCCAATTCGATACTCGTCTTCCTGAAATTCCATTCCTTCCTTCATACGCCATTCGATTGTCCTTGCTACTTTTTTTTTTTTTTTTTTTTTTTTAACTTGGGATTTCACGTATCCTGCAAAGGGGCTGAAAATGCATATGTTTAACATAGAGAGAAACAACCATCTGTATTTCGAAAACCTATTAATAAAACTCTGAAGTCCTGTAAATATTTAGGTGTTTTCTTACATATATACATATGAATAAATAAAATGATACTGAATTTAGTAATAATTACAATTACAGGAGGTCTGACTTTAGGTCCATTTTCTATGTATGTTATAATTAGTGATGTGGCGGTACCAAAAGTTTTTGATTCTCAGTTCCACCGATACCAAAAAATCCATTCTCAATCTCGGTACAGATACAGCGGTTAAAAAAAAAATGTCATAACAAAAAATAATCTATATGAGAACCAAAAAAGCAATAATTATTCTAGAATTGAATTAAGAAACTACAAACAGCATTTATTATCTAAAAATATAGTATATAACTTAATTACAAATCAGATGTACAAAAAAAAAAAAAAAACTTTATTGTGGGGTCAACAATCCCTTAATGACAAGTATAATAAAATGATTATAATATAATTTCTTTCGTTAATGCTACAGCTTTTAAGTTTAAAATTGTAATTCTGTTTCGGTTTTTTTTTCCGGTTAGGAAATGCATATCTTTAGCAAAAGCTGTAAGATTGCTTGATTTTTTTTGAAGATGATTATTTTAAATTATGCACTAAGCATTGTTAATCTAGAACAAGATAAATTGCTGTGTTATTAAAAAAAGTAAAAAAAATAAGGAAAGTATAGTCTTTACAAAGAGGAATAAATTTGCATTATTATATATTTAGGTATCAATCAACTATGGTTTAAATCAGCAATATCGATCGGTTCCCAAGAATCGACTTTGGATCATCGATTTTCGATACCAATTCTTTTCTCAAAAATCGATGGAATCGACACATCCCTAGTAATACATAATACATACATTTTTTTTATCAAAGAAAATTAGGTTAGAAAATATTAAAAAAATTAACTTATAATTAAACGAGCTTATAATCTTCATGTGCTTAATTGTGTTCTATATACATTTCAAAAATAAATTAATAATCATATCCATAAAAATAAAAAAAGGAACAAAAAAAAAACACGTATTAACCTCTTCGAAACCACAGTAGTAAAAAAAAAAATAAAATAAAAATAATATAGTTAACCCTTTTGATTGTACTTATAAACGAATAAATATCTGAAATACACTTGATGCTTCTGAAAATCAATAATTAAAAAAAAAAAAAAAAAAAAAAAAAAAAAAAAAAAAAAAAAAACGATTTATTTTTTATTTTAAAAGTATTTACTAGGTATGTTACTATAAAAATGCCTAATTATAGTTATATAGCTAGTATGCAGTTTACTTTTTCAATAAGCATATATTCAAAGCAGATAAATTGTGGATAATTAAGAAATAACAATCGCTAAAATCAGGATTTCTTATATTGACTATAGATTTATGAACGAAAATCTCATTGCAACAAAATATTATCATATCAGTGTAAACTGAGATAAGGTATACTTGTATGATTAAAAATAAAGATTGGAGCGGCTGAAGTATATCAATGAAGGAACTTCAGTTCACTCCAAACATTTTTATTTCTTCTTTTTTTTTATTAGATACGATCATTCATTTTTTCAGACAAACATACACATATATTCACCTAGCCTTTATTTACTTACAAAGAAAAGTAAAATTTGATAATTTGGAACTGGAAATATATAAATAATACCTTGAAAGTGGATTTCAGTTCCAATTTTACTGCAAGACCAATGTTGTGTGTCGAAAATGTTTTTGTTTTTTTAATTTAAAATGTATATTTATTATTGAGAAAAAAAAAAAAGTAAGCTCCTAGCTGATTTAAAATTTCCGTTCTGCTCACTATATTTGAAATTTCAATGGCGTTCACGATATTTGAATTTAAGGTAAATATAATTCATACAGACTAAATATGGTAATCAAAAATGCGAACAAAATTAAATGAAATAACAAAACTGCTTTTTGATGACCGAATACAAATATAATCCATAATTATATATATTCTTTCAAAGTAACTCCTTAATTTGGTATCAAAATCAAAGGACCTTTTGTTCAAATTAGTACATTCCATACCATATATAACATCACTATAAATACAAATTTACAAATTATTCAATTATTTTATAATAAATTAAAATCTATTTTTTTAAAATAAATTTAAACACATTACTTTAAAAACACAAAAACACAGTTTTATTACTTATAAAAACAAAAGAAACACAATGTCAACCTTCAGAAACCCTTCCACCTTCTCAGTCCTTGGTCAGTTCGTCAAAGTCCAACCTACAGATAAATTTTTTAAAGTCGTAACATATTCTGTAACTGGTCAATTTTGTACTTTGAGATACAGTTTCATAACTGGATTGGATCTTTGTCTGTTATACATGCAACCATATACTATGCACTTAAAAGTATCTTCTTGCCCTTCAAAAGAACAAGTGTTCTTGTTTATTATACAAAATCTTTTAAATATGGTTTGGCTTTTCCATGTTCGGTTAACCCTTTTCATGGCATGGTATCTCCACGAATTTCAGGCATATTCTGACGTATTTGTAGTTTTATGAATTGTTTTGTCTAAGAATGTTAAAATTTTGTTTTTATTTTCTAAATGACATAGTGATTTGATCGATTTTGTTCTGCAATTATTTTTTTATTTTATTTTCTAAATGCATAGGATAAAAGTAATGCACTTTTCATTGCATTTTTAGCTAAGTTGTTGACTTACATGTTTATTGCTTCCTGATTTCCTGATGCCGAAAATAGATTCTCGATTTTCGCAACCCATTCCTTGGTTTCAAAATAAATCTTAAAGCAAGTTGAGAGTCTAGGGGATTTGGATAGCTATGGAATTGCTATGAAACGATATGTATTTGGTTTGGGCTAAGCCAGCAAAATATGAAACATTAAGATTATTATGGATAAGTTTATTACAGAGATAATAAGGAGCATTGAGGATTTTTCCAAGGATTTTGGATTGTAAGGATTGGATACAAGAAGAATTGGAAGATTTTGTTAAGCTCTAAACCTCGGCTCTATATGTCCAAATAGGTCAAATTACTGTAAATAAGTATTATATAATTAATTTAAGTTTTTTTTTAGTGATTGTGGAAGAAGTCAAAAAGGATAAGCATCTTCTAGTTCTTTTAATCTTGTATGTGGATTCCGTCCAGACGTTTGTCCAGAGAGCGAATGTGATCAACAGATACTAGTGGAATATTATTAAACAAAGATAGGGATAGGTTTATGAAAACGGGTAAAGTTTATTAGATGAGATATGGAGTTTAAAAGAAAAATGAAACTACTATATTTTGTTATTATTAAACTATTCAGTCCCACGGTTAAAAATAAAAGTAGTTTTTGATATCGACTCCTTCAACATTTACTAGATAAATGTTCTTACCTTCCGATTAATTACAAGAGACTCATTTACATGACAGTACTCAGACCTATTTGGACATACTGAGTACAGCTTTGTGGCTCCACTAAACCATCTAATTCGCCTCATATCCAATCTTTACAATCCAAAATCCTTCGAAAAATCGTCAATTACCCTTATTATGTCACTAACAAAGTTATCCATAAAGATCTTAAAGTACAATAAGGTTGATTTAGCCCTAACCAGATATGTATCCTTTCATAGCAAACTTCATAACCATCCAAATCCATTCGTATAACAACTTGCTTCACATTCTATTCTATATGACCCTCCGAGGAACCTGAAAAGAAGATGGCCTCGAGACCTTCAAATATATAACCGTTATTTTATAGAACTTTATAAGTGCTACTAATGGGTAGTTCCTTTACATGCCATTACCTCAGATTTAGTCGGGTCCTATATCATTATTACACTAAATAAGAACTGAATAATACTTCACACCTTCCCAGAACGTGGAATCCTGGTAAACATTCAGCGTAGATTTATACATAATTTATGTTTACTTCACTCGTTATGGTTCTACAAAAAAATAATTCCTAAGATGGTTAGTGTTTCCATTTGCATTTGAAGTGACGTTATAGACATTCTAACAAAACATTAACCGCGTAGTGTCGTATCCTAAAAAATAAAACTATTGGAATTCTATTGAATATTTTCTTCTGCTTTGGCCATAAAAGGACTTGCCATTCAGGGCTGTTTTTCATCGACAAGGTCAATTTGAACGTGAAAATACTTGTTAAAAGCAGGATTAGCATTCGTAATATTGTGTGATAAATAAGGTAAATATACCGTAAGTGGACACATATTAAGAGAATAGTTTTTTGTTTTTGTTTTTTGTATAAGATCCGCTAGGTACAAATGAGATCAACTGCATGTTCCATGGAAGAGATGTATTTGGTTACTAGATGAATTTATATCTTGTAGACTTATTACGAGGGATCAATATAAAATTTAGTCAAAGGAATAAAAAAAAAAAAAGAATCGTTAAAATTAACACATTATTTTATTATGCCAACGTTTCGGCCATACCACTGATAGTCATCTTCAGTGCTAAAAGAAAAAAATATCAACAGAATCAGGAAATATACTAAAAAATACAATAAATAAAATAAACGAAAACAAGTCTATAATAAATGGAATTTAAGATAAGTTGGAAACACAATTGTTAAAAAATAAATTAATAACATAATTAAATGAAAATAAGAAAATGATCTGAGAATGGTAATATTTAATTGGATGAGAAGAATACAAATGGAATTGCCGTAGAAAAAAAATGAAGGCACATTATAGAATGATAAAGAGAATAATGACCAATAAAAATTAATGACAACAGACAATAATGACTAATAATAGGTAACTTGAAGAGGAGTTGTATAATTTCTTTCTTCCTTAACATCTAATTTGCACGAATGGTTGACACTTGAAAATCGGTACCTACTACAATACAAAGTGCGTTAGCTCCATGAGAAGACGCTTGTCTCTAAGCTTTCGTATTTAAGTTCAAATCTGGATGTGGCTGGTGAACTGTTATATCGGTGTAGAATCAAACGAGGTGTAGGGAGACACTCCTGGGGTACACCCAGCCTGTATGATTAGGGTACCCTTAAATAGGGAAAAACCCGGGTGTTGAGCGGGGTTCTGGTCAAATCATCTCTCCTTCCAGAATTGTTGCCTATGACAGTACAACCTTACCAAACATTGAAATCGAGTCCCTTTATAAAGTAGGTTGTAAATAAGTTTTTAAACAGTCTGCAACGCATGGGACATGTAGATCGTTATGCATAAGTGTACTTGTGGCATAATATGGAGCATTGAGGATTGTAGAAATTTGATACGAAAAGAATTGAAAAACAGTTAAATAAAAAATATATATATATATATATATATATATATATCAAAATTCTATTTTGTCGACCTTTAGAAATTATTTCAACAACTATTTTATGTATTATCAGGTTCCTAGGTCCTATATTAGGACCTATTACCCGATTATACATAAAATAGTTGTTGAAATATATATATATACACATGAGGCCTTATTGTAGAGCTTGAGTAACCAATAAATTCTTAGTAAGAGGTAGGGGATCAGCCCTCCTCTGAACCCTCCTACTCCTCTGAACGCGGGCATGGGACTGACTGGCTATGGCGGAGTTTCACCAGGGAGGTTTCAGACCCAACTGATCGACTGTCGATAAAATTTTCTCACTGAAGCAGATGCAAAATGAAGGAGTATAATCGAACAATGTGGTTGCTGTTTGTAGACTTCAAGCCTATGAGTCCGTCAACCATGAAGAGCTTAAGCCATGAAAGATATGAAAATACCAAGAAAGCTCACTATGTGCACTATGAAGAGCACATCTGCCAGGATTAAAGTAAACCAGGGACGAAGCGAGCCCTTCCCTGTAGATCGCGGACTCACACAAGGAGACTTGTTAGGACTTGTACTTTCTAATGTAGTGCTAGATGCAGTTGTAAAAAGAGCGGGGTTCGACACCAGAGGCACAATTTTTAACACTCAATAAAATATTGATAGAAGAAACCAATAAGAAGGAAGAAACCTGCTCATCCACAGCGTTTTTACTAAATGGAAGGCTACACCGTGACAAGTTTCCAATATTTAGGCGCTTGGATGGAGATGAGGAAATTAAAAATCGGATTATATCAGCCAACATAGCCTTCTTCTCTATTCAAAGCATTATGAAGAGTAGACTCACCAGCCGCACAACCTAGATAAGACTGTACAGATCTCTAGTTGGACCGGTAGCCACGTACGCCTACAGAACATGGAATATATATAATATAATAACGCCACGAAACTGCACTGCTTCGAAAGGAAAGTACTGAGACGTATATTTGGTCCAAAAACGGTAGGTGGCGGCGAAGGAAGGACCGGAAACTATACGATTTATATGGTGACTTGCCATTGACGGTATTCATAAGAGTTCAATGGTTCAAATGGATGCGGAATGTCTACCGGATGGGCGAGAGCAGAGCATGCCAAAATTTGTTATGGGATAAACCGAATGAAAGACCGAAGAGAAGATAGTTCGATGGCGTATCTGAGGACTTGAAACTATGAATATATATTTTGTAAACTATACTTCTTTCGGAGAAATTCGTACAATATAACACATTAATAGCACTCTAATAACGCTGTAATGTTACGGAACCATAATTTTTTCAAACGCTTCATCAAAAATCATATAGCAAATAAAGTTAGAAACCGGTGAGTTTTAGTGTACTATAAGGTTTTAAATGAAATGCAATAAAAAATGACCTTTATTCTGTGAAACGTTATCCTTTTAGAACAACACTAAAGCATGATGAATACCATTGTCTGGCTGCATTTATAGACAAAGACATCAGTAGTAAGGGACTATAAATGTCGAAAAATAAATTTAGAAGTATAGAAACAAACACTACTCCTACACTGCAGACCAAAAGTTTGGATGCAATATTAAAAAATTCAAACTATATTAACCGAAAAAAAAATTTTGCGTATTGGAATAAATACAAATTTTCTCAGATTACCAGCAAGACGAGTGAGATCCCCATAATTGTGTTACTCAATAACATTTACCTTATGGAGGAGTCAATCAAGCCTCATATCGAGCTTACTAGACCATACATATACTATACCATACATAAATACTACATAGATTGGGGGGGGGGATTAGAGATGATACTAAATTATGGGGGATACTTCCTGCTATTTGAGGGTTAAGATGGATTTTCGGATCATTTTGAAAATATGTTTTATGCAGGAAAGATGGTTCTATGAGTACGAGGCTAGGGATTTAATGGAAACATAAGCATCTGGTTCGGAAATAATCAGTAAAATATTGACTATTGGTATTAAAACACGATATATGAAATATATCGATATTTTTATTTGGCAGTCCGATATTTTTAAAATCGCTATTTTTTCTTTCATATATTTGTCGTATTTAAACATGTCGTTACGATAAATCGTTTTATCTACATTATAAAAATAAATTATGAAAAGTAAAAAAAACCTTGTAAAATTGGTTTTAAGAGGAAAAGTTTGGGAAAAATTAGGTAATTTTCCTATAACCAATTGAGGAAGATATGTTGGACTTAAATTGTTGACACATGATGTTTTCTGACTAACAATAAGTATATGCACCCAATGCCTACTGCTCAATTCGTAACAAAACACTTTTTTTTATTTATTTATACATCGTTAATATTTAAAACTGTAAACCCTTTAAACAATAGGTAAATTTGCAACGATTACAATGACTTGTCAGTAACTTTTGAAGAACTGATCATTAGTAGTACTTCAATAACAGTTCTATATCAGAAGGTCTCTTGGCAATCTTCTTTTCAGACGCCTCGAAGGGTTACCGGAAACGGCTAAGGGTTTGGGCCAAATATTCGACATATGAGATATCTAGAATAAAATACTTTTGGGGGTGTAGATTGCATGAAATATACGATTATGTTTACCTCAGGGCTTCATTAGGAGTTGTTAGAAGGTGAACATACTTTAAGTCCACGCCCCTGGGGGTGATTAACGGTGGGGAGGGGCCGAAAAAAGTCTCATTTTTGGGTTTTTCGATTATATCTCGAAAACGGTGGACTTTAGAAAAACATTCAAATAATATTAAAGGTTATTAAATTTTCTAGAAAATTAATTATATACATATTTGTTGAACTTTCAACGGTTTTCGAGATTTATGTTTTTAAAAATTGATAATTTTGGAAAAACGAACAATGTTTACCTCACTTTTTGTCAAACATTCGCATCAAGTGCCAAAAAAGTGTATATGATATTGAAGTAAATTTAATGCTCTACAACTTTTATTCCAATATTTTTTCTGAGAAATGATTGGGAAAGGCAATAGAAGAAAATGTTTGATAAAAAGTGAGATAAAAATTTTTTTTTGTGCGAAAATATGTATTTTCAATTTTTATTTGTATATTTTTCTTCTCGATTATTTCGAAAAACCCAAAAAAAATAATCGCATATCTTCTAACTACTTTCATCGCATATTTCATTCACTCTACAGTATGTTTATTGACTAGACTAATTGTGAAATAAATGAACCAAAACGACAAAATAAACATGAATATGAAGATGACGAGATAGAGATACTAAAACTGGCATTTCATGAAAAAAAAAAAAAAAAAAAAAAAATAAATAAAAAAAAAAATAAATAAAAATAAAATATTTTGTTTCGATATCCCGAGCTAAAAAAGTTATCGACAGGGAATATCGATATTTATCTTACGATACACAATATTGAGGCTAAATGGAGTTCTAGGTGAATTTTCAGTGTTATGTTTTGAATTCATAAACATAAATGATGAGGACATGAAACGTATTACGCTAATGGATTACCAGATTATCAAATGCAAATTATGCATATGTGGTCTTAATGCATAATTTTTGCACACGTGCAATAAAGAGAATTCATTACCGGAAAAACGTATTAATACTAGAAACACGTACACGTGTTTTTTTGGAAAGCACAGTGCCCTTGGATTTATACTTGTTAAGGAAGTATGATAATAATTAAAATGTACATACACTATCCATAATTTATAATTACGTAAGTTCAATTTATTATAATTTATTATATTAAAATTTACAACTGTATTAAAAGTATACATCAAGTAAATGTGTTAAAAAAACGTTTACAATAACATGCCAAAAATTGAAAAGAACTACTCATCAGTAGCACTTCAGTAAAAAAAAAAAAAAAATCTACACAAGAAGATCTCTGGGCCATCTTCTTTTCAGACGCCTCGGAGGATTATCGGGCATTGAGTGGGAAGCAAGTTGAGAAACTAGGAGATTTGAGTTGTTATGGAGCTTACCATGAAAGGATTGGTATCTGGTTTGGGCTAAATCAGCAACATAAAGAACATTAAGATCTTTATGGATAAGTTTATTGGTGACAAAGTAAGGTGCATTGAGGATTTTTCGAAGGATTTTGGATTGTACGGATTGGATACGAGATGAATTGGATGGTTAAGTAGAGCCCCAAAGCTCAACGCTTGTCAAGTAAATTTTGAAGTAATCTGTAACGACGAGCAGTGTCTTGTCGTTTTAATCTTGTATGTGGATTCCAAGTAAGACGTTTGTCAAAGTGGAGTCCTAGGTAGCGGATCTGTCCAACAGGGATTCGTGGAATATAGTTAAAGTATACTGCAGGATAGGAAGTCGTAGGTTTACGTCGAAAGGTAAAGGTTATTTGATGGAATAAGTTTGGATTCATCTTAATCCTCCAATTTCAACACCATTCTTGAATGTTTAGGATATGAGATTGGAGTGTTTATTCAAATATAAAATAAAATATTAATGCCTGCATTTTTGACTTGCCATGGCTTCGAATAACAGGCATTTTAATAATTTTAAATTTTCTCCTAATGTCTCTAAGGGCATAATAAAACTTTTTATTCTTTAACCAGCCTTTCCGATCCCAAACTTAACTTTGTGAAAATGAACTAACCCATAATGACTTAATGCCCCTTATGTTGCTGATTTGTAACGAGCCAGATACCTTTCATTTAATAATTAATTACATACTCATCCAAATCCAGCTTTTTCTGATACTCATATGGATGATACTCATCCAAATTTTCAAAGACCTCTAAATATAAGATGGCCACGGGATCGTCTGATGTAGAATTTTCATTTGAATGGCACAAATAGGTATTTTCTCTACCTCAAAGTTGTGTTTTGTCATTATATTCTGTATTGTAATACAGCAGATTCACTAGCAGTGTATTGTTGTAAAGTGGTAAAGTTGATTAAATTTAAAAAAAATTAATTATTACATAAAAAAAATATATGAGCTTTGGGGCTCCATTTAACCATCCAATTAACCTCGTAGTCCAATCCTTACAATCCAAAATCCTTCGAAAAATCCTCAATGCTCCTTACTTTGTCACCAATAAACTTATCTATGAAGATCTTGATGTTCCATATGTTACTGATTTAGCTCAAACCAGATACCTATCCATTCATTGTAAGCTCCATAACCACTCCAATCCACTAGTTTCTAAACGTGCTTTCCACTCCATTCCCGATAATCCTACAAGATGTCTCAAAAGAAGATGGCCTAGAGACCTTCTAGTGTAGAATTTTTATTGAAGTGCTCCTGATGAGTAGTTCTTTTTAAGTTTTGACATGTTATTGTTATCGTTATTAACACATTTACATGATGTATATATTTGTACAGTTGTAAATTCCAATAAATTTATTTTTTTTTTTAAATAATAAAATTATGTTGGATATATTTTGAATGGTGAGTCACAAAAAAGAGCTTGCTAGAAAATAGAAAATTACTTCAAAACAGTTATCATTAGTCAAGTTGAAATTGCGGAGTTTTAATTGTTAAATTTTTTGCATCTTAAATTCTGGAGTGTTAAAATTTAAATTGAGTTTTATGTATTTATCGATAAATAGATGTTATAAAGTCTCATATTTTAATAATCCTTTCTCTCATCATTGAAAGTAGGCGGAAATATAAGATTTCCTTGAGTATAAAATTATTTTTATTGTTTAAAATTCACATCAACTTGCTGAGTGACGGTAAATCATATTTGTGAATTACCAGCTGACAGACGGCAGAGGAAGAATCAAATAGAAAGTAGGAAATATACTTCCAGGCTGGCCGATCCTTTGTGAAGGGTTTATGGGAGAAATTTTAGTACAGCCTTTTCAAAGACTTCAAGTGGTGGTCTACTTTTATGACGGGGAATCCCTAATTTATTTCTTAAAAGTTTTTTTTTTTATTAAGGTAAATGCTTTTTGTTTTGTTTCTTCTATTATTAATATAAATTTACAACTGTATTAGAAAACACGTCAAGTAAATATGCGGTTACAATGCAATATAATGACATGATTGAAACTTGTAGAGGAACTACCTATTGGTAGTACTCTAATGAAATATCTACAAAAAAAAAATCACTAGGCCAACCTCTTTTCAGACGCCTCAGAGGATTGCCAGGAATGAAATGGGAAGCAAGCTGTGCAACAACTGGATGTGTGTTAAGTTTATTATGAAAGGTATCTGGTTCGTGTGTGTAAATGTAAAACTTATTTTATGCTTATATTTCCATAATTCCTGTTAAACAGATCCGCTACCTGTGACCCCATCTGGACAAACTTCTTACTTGCAATCCACATGCAAGACTAAATCGATAAAAAAAACAAAAAAAAACTGTCATTATAGACTACTCCAACATTTACCACATAAACGATCAAAGCTCCCAATTAATAACAAAAGACAAATTTACATGACAGTAATTAGACCTATTTCGACATAAGGAGTTGTGCTTTAAGGCTCCGAAAAAACCTTTAAGTTCTTCATGTTTCCAATTTCCATTCATTGAATTCCAATCACTACAATCGCACATAACTAAAATTCAAGAATGGTGTTGAAATTGGAGGATTAAAATGAATCCAAACAAATTCCATCAAATAACCTTTACCTTTCGTCGTAAATCTACTACGTCTTGTCCTACAGTATCCTTTAACAATATTCCATTAATCTCGGTTGAACAGATTCGCTTCTCCACTTGGACAAACTTCTTACTTGGAATAAACATACAAGACTAAAACGACAAGAAACTTCCAGTCGTCATAGACTATTTCAACATTTACTTGACAAACGTTGAAAGCTCCCAATTAATTACAAAAGACTCATTTACTTGACTGTGATTAGACCTATTTGGACGAACGGAGTTGAGCTTTGGGGCTCTACTTAACCATCCAATTCATCCCGTATCCAATCCGTACAATCCAAAATCCTTCGAAAAATCCTCAATGCTCATTACTTTGTCACCAATAAACTTATCCATACAGACCTTAATGTTCCATATGTTGCTGATTTAGCCCAAACTAGACACCTATCCTTTCATAGTAAGCCCATAACAACTCAAATCCACTACTTTCTCAATTTGTTTTCCACTCCATTACCGATAATCCACCGAGGCGTCTGAAAAGAAGATGGCCTAGAGACCTTCTAGAGTAAAATATTTTTTGAGTACTACTGATTGTAATTTTTGTCAAAATAAAACTTAAAAATAAATCGTCATTTTACTTAAATCATCCGTTTTCATAAAAAAAAAAAAATTATATTTACATTATTTTTTAACACATTTTTCCCAACGGAAATCAAACTTTTAATCACAGAATTAAAAAATTCCGAGCTCTGAGAAAATAATAAGAAATCTTTATATTTTACTTAAATTTTATTTTTAATAATTTTCTTGATAGCCAGGTTCATGTGGAAGAACTTCATATTCCAGATGTACTGCTTTATCCGTGCATATAATTATGGGATGAATGCTTCCAGAAACAGGCATAGTTTCTTTTATATTAAAAAAAAAAATAACAAAAATAAATAGGGTTTTAATAACTGTTGATTATAAACAGTAAACATTTTTGTCCGAGTTGAAACTAAAAGAATAAAAAAAATTACAAGACAAATTTGTGTCTCTCTGGTCATGTTTGAAATCATAATAAATTTTGAGTAATGAATCGGTCATAATAAACAAATACTACTATTAAAATAGGTGCTAAAAATTGTTGATTATTGATTTTAAACATTTTTTGAAAAAAATACGCTTTTAATGAAATGAAAACAACTTTCATGCAAAACAGCTGAATATAAGGCACGATCAATGAATCTTAATTACGTATTAGCGATTGTATGTAGAAATGTTGCTATCATTAAAAATTTGATTTTTTCATTATTGCTGTTTATCATCAGTATGTAAATACTATTTGTATGAGTATTTAAATTTTAATCTCCATCTTTTTAAATAAATAAATTTTGTTTTTCTTGAATATCATTTACTTTTAAGTATTAATATAACCATCCTCTGATAGTGTAGCCTCTGTACTTTTTTTATTTTTTTTTTATTATTTTTTTTTTTCTTGTTACGTAAATGATACTTGAACTTTATAATGATCTGATCTGAAAATGAATCATTTTGGATGATAATCATTGCCCTGTCACTCTTACGCAGATTTCTGCGTTTGAGGTCCAAATAACATTTTCGGAACATTTGTCTACGTTGTCCAAAGTGTCCTTTAAAGAGAGTTGTGAAAAGCAATGTTTTCTTATCTCCAATGTCACACATTTAAAATTGACGTTAAGTCGAATGTGACCTACAAAAAGATAGATCCTTGACAAACAACTATTTTTTTTGTGTGTGATCAATGATATATTTTTATTTCAGTGTCAAATAACACTCAATCAAGCGATTTGGTTGGGAATATTTCAAGGTATAGATTTTTAAACGGGTAAATGTAAAATCAATCGCATCTTGCACATGTGGGAGAATTCTCAGTTTTGCGACCAAGAAATAATGTTTTCTAAAAAATAATTTTTTTTATAGTACAAATCGTCTGTTCAATCGTCTGTTGCCCATCAAAAAAGATTCTCATATTTGAAACGTTTCAGATAAAGTTATGGTGTGATTTGTCATAATTTTGTAATCTACAAAAAATAATTGATAACAATGATGGTTAATCAATGGAGAATCAGAAAAATAGAAGAGGGAAAATAAAATATTTTTTTTACACTAAGTAGTACTCACCCTGTGTATATATATATATATATATATATATATATTTATAAAATATTGGGTGAGACTGCCCATGAAATTCACTTTAAAAAATGGTATTCTTCGAATGCAGATAATATATTCAGAAGCCAACGGTAAAATTGAGGTCTATGTTCATTGTTATTGGGTTTTTCGAAAAACGGCGTTGAAGAATTATAAGACATCGTAACTCTCCTTGATAGGGTGAAGATCAAGCTGTTCTTTAGGTACCAAGTTTATAAAATTCAAGGTTACATGTTCTCTGTTCTTATAAAAACTTTAGTGCTAAATCCGAAAATGTGGTCAAAATTTGAAACATGTTCAAACAAAGTGGATATGTTGCAGCCTTTATGGCAAAAAACGTGGTTTCCTCAAAAAAGTCTTTTGCCCACTCCCCCTGCATTATTATTTTTTTTATAATTCACCAACGTCTTGAGATTGTCAGCTCCCACTATGAGCTCTTTGGTTGGTCTTCCCTTTTCTAAAAAAATATTTTACATATTTTGCTGTTGGTACTGAACAATATTCAAAATATTTTACATATTCTTGACTGTTCAATTTGTAAGAATAAAATGCCCTGGTTAAAGTATAGTAGGCGTAAACCCATAAAAAAAAAAAAAAAAAAAAAAAAAAAAAAAAAAAAAAAAAAAAAAAAAAAAAAAAAAAAAAAATAAAAAATATGAAAATTATAAAATAAAAACCGAGTAAATAAATAAAAAAAAAACTAATCGGATGGAATTTGTGCCAGACAGTGTATATGATAAATCACTAGTCATGGTCACCTCACCAGTTATTGGCAGGCTAATACAATTATTGCAATAATAACGGTTTAATCCATTTATTTGTGATATCACTATGAGAAATAATTCTGAAAAGTGTTTAAGATCTACAAGTGAAACCCCTCCTATCCTTTTCTCGTAACCGTTAAAAATATTTTCACAAATAGTATCCTTCAGTACCTCTTTTTTTCAGTAAGATCGCTTTTAAAAGTAAGAATTCTTCAGAAAATGTGGAATTGCTTCATTAATTTTTAGTTTTTGAGTTATGTAGCTTAGATTTTAATTAACAATTTTGAACTGACCATAACCTCTGTACGAAAATTCCAAATATGATTTATGAATACAATTTTACCCATAACCGATTCTTTTTTCTTTGGAGTTACAAACGTTCTTTCTGCTAATAAAGAAAAAATTAAATTTTCTTCATTTGATTATGTCATTTTAAAACATAAATATTACATCCCTTCCTAGTAGTCGTGTTTCAGGTTACTTCTCTTAAGTGACCATTACTAGTTAATATAATTATATCATGATGGAATTCTAAACCAATAACTAACTACGAAGTTTGTGAATGAATGCATCGAGTGATTGTACATTTATATATATATATACTATATATATATATATATATATATATCATGATATATATTTTTCCCTCTTATGGTAACCCATAAAAGGACCGTTTATTAATGTTTTTTTACATGTTCCATGCCGTTACAGGCATACTACATGTATGATATGTGTTACATTATATTATTTTACTTATCAGTGATTGTTATATATATATATATATATATATTATATTTTTTTTTTTTTTTAGACTAAAGCGACAAGAAACTGCTCGTCGTTAGAGACTACTTCATCATTTACTAGAAAAACGATCAAAGCTCCTAATTCATTACAAAAGAATTATTTACATGACTGTGGTTAGACCTATTTGGACGTACGGAGTTGAGCTTTGGGGCTCTACTTAACCATCCAATTCATCTCGTATACAATCCTTACAACCCAAAATCCTTCAAAAATCCGAAACACCCCTTACTTTGTCACCAATAAACTTATCCATAAAGACCTTAATGTTCCACATGTTGCTGATTTAGCCCAAACCAGATACCTATCCTTTTATCGTAAGCTCCATAACCACTGAAATCCATGAGTTTCTCAACTTGCTTCCCACTCCATTCCCGATAATCCTCCGAGGCACCTGAAAAGAAGATGGTCTAGAGATCTTCTAGTGTAGAATTTTTATTGAAGTGCTACTGATGAGTAATTCTTTTCAAGTTTTGACATGTTATTGTAATTGATATCAGTTCATTTACTTAATGTATATATTTTTACACTTGTAAATTTCAATAAATTGATAAATTGGTAAATTCACATTTTTTTGTTAGACCGCGTTGTATTAGTATTTAGAGTATTTTTATAGTTCTAGTTGTTCATTGTTAATACTCATTTTTAAATTATTAAAAACATTTTTTTAAAGTTTACTTTGCCGAATGACCGTAGCTAGTCTGGCTTGACCATTGGACATAACAGGTATTTTTAGCTCTTTGTATAAAATTATAACAAAATATTTGAAAAGAAAACTTTAGTGTATTGGTCAATGTTACATTCAATAGATCATCATTCATCATCATCATCTTATGACGCTTGTAGTCTTGTAGAACCCTGGCCTCCCTCATTCTCTGCCATTTATACCTATCTTCGGCAGCCCTTCAATAGAATAAACTTTTGAAAATCTAAATATGTAACCAAAAATGTCATATCGCAAACTGTATCAACGAAATCCCCTTTTAAATCGATAGGCTCCCTTAACTATGACCATAAGTATTGATTTATTCTCGTCAGTAATCACATTTTATTTCCTTATTTAATATTTTCTCTGATATTATATTATACTATTTTATAATCATAATTTTATTTTATTTTTTTTTTTAAATCGTTTTCTTTCTTTGATATAAAACTATTAACTTTCATCAATGGTGGCTGATTTGCTGAGGCATTCCTGAAATAACAAAATTTAGAAAAAATAAGCCACTTCATAGGTTTTGGTTTGAATTTGAATTTTTATTTTATTAGGAAAGTATTATAATCTGCCTCAATGTGAGCAATAGGTAATATGGATGACTAAATGGTTCCATTCACACACTTGTACAATAACAAATAAATACAAAGAATAGATAAAAAAATAAGATAAAATAATAAGAAGAAAATTAAAAAAAACAAAGTACCTCAAACTATACAATACATAAAGCTAAGAAAAATAAATAATAAATAATCTATAAAATAAGTAATAAGACATAAAATAAAAACAATTATAAGAGTAAAAAATAAAAAATAATAATAATAAAAAAAATAAAATATTTAAATTAAATTAAATCGTAAAATACATTCATACTTTATTTACACTATATTCAAATCTGAGGGATCCCCCAACCAGACTTGTCCCTCCACTTATGGATGGACAAGCCAGGCCCCAAGAGATCCCAGCGCTTCTCTCTCAGCTGCGTCACTAGTATAATATAACACCAGTGGAGGCTGTGTGAGAGCGCTAAACTACAGTCACTCAGAGCATGAGCGGAAAAGCAGGCCATTGCCAGGACTCCATGTCGAAATTTATAATAGGCCACTGCCTTTTTAACCTGCGAGGAGGATTATAGGGGTGAGTGGAGCTGGATATCAATACCTATCCAGCTCCACTCACCCCTAGTGGATTAGGAAGGTTTTGGTTTAGGTTCATTAAATTTTAAAACAATGATTAGATCTTGAAGCAAGGTACCTTTTTTGCTTCGAAATCGAATTTATCATTTGAAAAAGACCCTTCAATACGAAATTACATCCAAAAATTCTTTCTTTTTTTTTCTATATATCAATTTATTGAAATTTACTACTGTACAAATACATACATTAAGTAAATGAGCTGATAACGATTACAATAACATGTCAATAGTTGAAAAGAACTACTCAGCAGTAGCGCTTCAATAAAAATTCTACACTAGAAGATCTCTAGGCCATCTTCTTTTCAGACGCCTCAGAGGATTATCGGGAATGGAGTGGGAAGTAAGCTGAGAAACTAATGGATTTGAGTGGTTATGGAGCTTATTATGAAAGGATAGGTATCTGGTTTGGGCTAACTCAGCAACATACGGAACATTAAGGTCTTTATGGATAAGTCTATTGGTGAAAAAGTAAGGGGCAGCTAGGATTTTTCGAAGGATATTGGATTTTAAAGATTAAATACGAGACGAATCAGATGGTTTAGTAGAGCCCCAAAGCTCAACTTCGTAGGTCCAAAAAATTCTAGTCACAGTCATGCAAATAAGTCTTTTGTAATGAATTGGGAGCCTTGATCGTTTGTCTAGTAAATGTTGAAGAAGTCTGTAACGATGTGCAGTTTCTTGTCGCTTTAGTCTTGACATCCAAAAATGAAAATAAAAAAGCGTAATCTTTAAACCTTGCCTTATGAAATGGTAAGCATTTTTTTTTTTTTTTTTTTTTTTTTAAACTGACAAAAACTTGAATTACTTTCAGATAGGTTGGTCTTCGTTGTAAGACCAATAGGTTTTTCTTCCCCTTTCGCTAATCGATTTCTGTTCATAATTATATTTTTAATCTTAAACAAAACCGAAAAGTTATAAACTCATTAATTTCAAAGAGATAATTGAACAGGGCTCTACCCTCTCCATACCTTTTATCGATTCTAATCTTGTCCCGATTTATTTCAATGTTTTAGTCGCTACTTTTTGAGGGGAAAGGATATTCTCCTTCATTCCAGGGAAAACTAAGGCGCTAAATTACCTTTTTTCAAATTTATATCATCACCTATCAACCAGTATTAACTAAACTCACCGTTTTTAATAAAATCTATAAAACATTATTAATTTATCAATCCTTCTCTCAATGTTTCTGGATATTTTCACTCAAAGCTGTAACGCGGTATTATTGCAATGATTTACTCAAAAGTATTATTGGATATTCAATCCTTAAATCTAATCTATGTGTTGGTAATTTAGATGGACAGAAACGTTTTAAGAAGATACTCTGGCGGATAATGGACTGCATTATCAGTGCTTACAACCCTATCAATAGAGATATTCTCTATGTCACAATTTACTTTTTCAGTAATAATGTTGTTGATATTCTCTGCTATAGTATTTGTTGGTAATATTACTGCTCTTTCCAATGGTACAATTTTTTAAATAAACCTGAAACATTAAAATGAATTTGAAATCATTGAAATTATAGTCTTCTTAAAACCTTCAAAGCTATGGTTAGGTCGCCCATTTTTTAAACACAGTATCTAAAAATAATCGGTATTTTGATAAGTCAATAATGTTTAGTGCAGCAAAATTAGTTTTATTGATTCCATTTGGTTGGATTTTAGTTTCTATCTAACTATAAAAGTAAATGACAGAGTGACAAACTTCTGCCGCTTAACACTGTGAATTTAAATTATTATTATAGTAAACTATACTATTTAAAATCTTCCTAGAATTATGAAGATTTTGCAGTTAAAATTTGGTACAGAGGGGTTTTATAATTTTACCATTGCAAACTCTGGTGTAGAATGCCGCTAACCACATATCGTTCGATTATTAAATATTCCTAGGATCCACACGTCGCTCTAAATATTTATAGTTTTTTTTATAACAATTTATTTGAATCAAGCCAATTTTATTATCAATTTCTAGCTCTATATAACAATGTACCGTCATAACCAGCGAAAAATGGCTAGTCCTTTTATATAATAGTATGGATATAGATTAATTTGGAACATATGTTTTATTGGTAATTGTTTACTAACACCTGCACTAAAGTAGTATTTATAAATATTATTTTGATATTTACATAAAAATAAATGTTATAAATGTTATTTTGATTTTTACTAAATAATAAATGTTATTTTGATATTAATAAATAAATGTCATTTTGATATTTACATACACCTAGAGCCCCAACTTTAATTTAAAATTTTATTTTTCAAAAAGCTTCCCGGGGATATACCTAATAATTTCCCAAATTTTCACGGCGATTGCGAGTACGGTTTTTGAATCTATCGAGTACAGACATACACACATTCATTTTTATATATTAACTACATTTCTTTTTTATTTTTATTCTCAAATTTATGTTATTTTAGAAATTGGTGGATGAAGGTTTTATGTCACAAAACACAATTTTGAGTCAGTTATGTTTAAAGTTTTTTTGTTTTTTTTACATTTTCCTTTAGCATAATAATGTTACACAGACCCTTCACCTTCTTGAGAATCTAAATATGTAACCAAAGATGTCGTATTACAAACTGTATCATCGAAATTCCCTTTTAAATCGACAGGTTCCCTTAACTATGGCCATGACTAGTGATCTACCCCATTGGCCTGTTACTCTGATATCTATTACCTTTCTTCTGCCTACTGACAGCCTTCTACCGTTAGAACGGTTTGGCCAATTTCCAGAAGTACGAGTAAATTCCCTCGTACATTTCCTCAGCAGGTTTGGACCCAAAACCTCCATTAGAAGCCTCGGGATTGCAGCTGGAATGCCTGCACAACAAAGGTACAGGGAGAAAGTGGAGAAATTAGTTGACGGATATGCCAAGCTCTCTCGAGCGAATGGAACCGTGCCAAGCGTGCTTCCTCGATCGACACCCTGTAGGGCGTTCGCCATTCAATACGGTTGACAATGTATAATATAATCATCGCAATGAAATAACTACACAATCTATGTTCGCATAAGATGTTTTAAAGCGGAATTATAGAGAAACGTAAGCAAATTAAGAAAAATGTAAAATTTTGAGACGCACTAGTTTCGTTGGTGTTGATTGGTTCGAAAATTTTACATGTTCCTTTTAAGAAATTTAATGGAAAATATTTTTTGTTACACAATATTTGTCACTAGGACCTGCTGTTTAGGAGCTATATTAATTTGAATGGAAAAATTAACATTTCGCCAAAATGTTTTTAACACCCTCTACCCCTGTTGGTGTTGCTCAGATCCAACATTTTTCGAAGTTTTCCTAATCAGCAGATATAAAAACTTATAAAGATATAAAGATTATAGAAACACATACATGATCTATAGTTATTCCCAGTCGGGGAGTATGTATTCCTAATCAGGAATACATTTCAATATTCGCTCAATTTATTTATACCTGTATGTTATTTTCGAGAGTTACGAGTTTAAATTCACGTTTTTTTGTTTTTTTCAATGAAATTGAAAATATTTAATGAAATATGTCCATAAAACTGTATAAAACGATTTTCTATTAAGACCACATCACGACAAGAAATTAAGGCTATTTTTTATTTATTTCTTTTTTTTTTAATGCATTCATCGTCAAAAAGACTTTAGCTACATCACTTTTTGCAGAGCATAATTTTATCATGTCATTAACATACATAAGTTATATTGCAATCTTAATAATATTCCTACTGATTCTATTGGTTTAGATTTACAAAGAACTCTCACACCTTTCCTTTTACATATAAATACACTACCTGAATCATAAATTTACATTTTATCCAGAAATAGAAATAATTATACTTTTTAAATTAATTACAAAAGACTGATATACATGACTGTGATTAGACCTATTTTGAGGTACAGAGTTGAGATTTGGGGATCCACTAAGCCATACTATTCAACTCGTATCCAATCCTTACAATCCAAAATCCTCAATGCCCCTTACTTTGTCACCAATAAACTTATGCATAAAGATCTTAATGTTAAATATGTTGCTGATTTAGCTCGTCGTTAGAGACTACTTCATCATTTACTAGAAAAACGATCAAAGCTCCTAATTCATTACAAAAGAATTATTTACATGACTGTGGTTAGACCTATTTGGACGTACAGAGTTGAGCTTTGGGGCTCTACCAAACCATCTAATTCATCTCGTATACAATCCTTACAATCCAAAATCCGAAACACCCCTTACTTTGTCACCAATAAACTTATCCATAAAGACCTTAATGTTCCACATGTTGCTGATTTAGCCCAAACCAGATACATATTCTTTTATCGTAAGCTCCATAACCACTCAAATCCATAAGTTTCTCAACTTTCTACCCACTTCATTTCCGATAATCCTCTGAGGCGTCTAAAAAGAAGATGGACTAGAGACCTTCTAGAGTAGATGTTTTATCGAAGTGCTACTGATGGTTAGTTCTTTTCAAGTTTTGACATGTAATTTTAATCGTTATCAACATGTTTACTTGATGTATATATTTTGTACGGTTGTAAATTTCAATAAATCGATATAAATAAAAAATAAAAAACTTATCCATAAAGATCTTTATGTTCAATATGCTGCTGATTCAGCCCAAACCAGATACCTATCCTTTCATATTAAGCTCTATAACCACTCAAATACACTAGTTTCTCAACTTGTTTCCAATTCTAAGTCCTCGAGACCTTATAGGTAGTTGCTTTACACCGATTGACCTGTTATTATTAGCATTATCTTCGGAATTACTAGATATATTTTATTTTGATAAATTTCCTCAAAAAAATAACAGTTGACAGTTAAGGTTTAGTTACAGAAACACAACCATTGGTAAATATTTTCTGAATACATCTCTCTCTCTCTCTCTCTCTCTCTCTCTCTCTCTATATATATATATATATATATATATATATATATATATATATATATAATTGAAAATATAACTCTTATTTCCTATCCTCTTTAGCCAACCGCTAGTTCTCCCCACCGTTCCCAAACAACAACAACCGAAACATTCTGATTTTCACGGTACAGTCGATTCACAAAAAGAAAAAGCACTTTCACACATTTCAAGATAGGAAACATTACATTTTAATAAAATATTATTTTGATAATATTTTTCAAAGTGGGGCCCAGAATGACTGAAAACACTTCAACGGTCTGGTAAGATAAATTATTTTAATTTTTTTAAGTATATCTCTGATAAGGAAACGCGAAATTGTTAAACTTATCAATTACCTGTCATATTATATTGTAGAAAGATGAATACTATCAGGATGAATTTTTTGCCAGTTCTATTGGATTTTACATACATTGATTATATATTAAATTTTTAATATTAGTTTAAACAAGAAATCAAACATGTTGATAGTCAAAATGAAAATGTCGTATAAAAGGTATCAAAACCTAGAATAGACTGTGTGAAAAGAGACGAAAGGGTCAGGTAAACGGGTAGTACGTAAGTTTTCCCTATGACTGGCTGTCTTTTTCTGAACCTATTGAAAATAAATTTAAAATTTGACTATAACTGGGACTATAAAATTGGGACTAAATTTAAAATTAAAGCTAATTTAATTTCCTACAAAATTGATTCTATATAAATTTGTCGAAATTCCAACGGTTTTCGAGGTATACGTTATTAAAAATTGATAATTTTAGAAATAAAAAAATGTTTACTTCCATTTTTGTGAACATTTGCTTCAAATGCCAGAAACGTATATATCAAATTAAAGTAAATTTAGTGCTCAACAACTTCGATTCCTTCATTTTTTTCTGAGAAACGATTGGGGAAGGCACTAGAAACAAATGTTTAACAAAAAGTGAGGTAAAAATTATTTTGGTGCGAAAATTATGGATTTTCAATAACGTATATCTCGAAAACGATTGGAAGTTCGACAAATATGTATATAAATAATTTGATTGGAAATTTAGTAAACTTTAATTTTGATTCAAAATATATGTTTTTAGAGTCTACTGTTGTCAAGATATAATCGGAAAACCCCGAAATGGGACCTTCTCCCCCCTCCCCGTTAGTTCACCCCCAGGAGTGAAGGAGAATTTTGTATACTGTCATTTTTTTAAAGAAAAGATCGTGGTAGATACTTGAAGCAAAAATTTGTCTAAAAGTGAGGTAATATTTGTTTTTTCTCGAAAATCACCGATTTTCAATAACGTATCTCTCAAAAACCATTGGAATATCGACAAATTTATATAGAACTAATTTTATAGGAAATTTAATTAGCTTTAATTTTGATTTGTAACATATTTTTCTAGAGTCCTCCGTTTTCGAGATACAGTCGAAAAACAAAATTGGGAACTTCTCCCCTCCGCCAACCCTTAGCTCACCCCCCCAGGGGCGGGGACTTTTAGTTTGCCTACTAACTACCCCTAACGAAGCTGTGAAGTCAAACATTATCGCATATTCTATGCACTCAACAACGTGTTTATTGACTGGACCTTGGGGAATTATTGGACATTGAGTAGAAGCAAGTTGGGAGACTAGCAGACTTTCCGGAGGAGAAAGTATGAACAACGTGACATTCTCTGTCGGTTCCAGAAAATTGTAAAAACTGTTTTCATAAGAGTTTTCCGTAACACGACAAAACAGAGATAAGGCAGAAAATATAATCAATTGCTTGTTACATGCTAATACCACACCGCAGTTTATTGGAAGTTTCGCGTTCATTAGTTGAGCTGCTGTAGAGTTGTGTCGATGGAAATATTCTAGGCACTTTATTATGAAAAATCCGGTTAAAATAAGATGTCATGAAAAAAAAAAAAAAAAAAAATGTTACACAAGAATATTATACACCCTCAGCCAAAAGAAAAATTCATGTAAACAAAAATTACTAAATTTTATAATCATTAGAAAGCTTTTTTACAAATAATTCATAATTTCATGTAAACCAATTAGATAAAGCTTGCTTTGTTACGTCATATTTTATAAAATAAATGTTGATCTAGAGAATGATGGGGATAACCCACTTTCAGATGCTTTTGCTAACGTATACGCTATCTCAGTATACTTAATGCCAAGGTGGCATTTGACCTATTTTATTTTTGCTATAAAATTCATTGAACTAAGTTTGAGTAAGTCCTTTGTTGTGTTTGGCGTTAATACTATGATTATGAGCGAATCAAAGCCGTTTATTCCATTTTTATAGTTTCTCTAGCAAACATCAGTAGAAAAGTTTAAAATTATAATATTGTGAGTGCATGTTTTTTATGTAATTAGAACATAAAAAAAAAAAAAAAAAAAAAAACATCATTTAACCTATTGGGACCTACGGACTTGACTTGTGGGGAACAGTACAAAAATCATCAACACATCCAATCGTTCGAATCTAATATCCGAAGTAATGTAAATGATCCATATTATGTATCCAACGAAACCCTACATAATGATCTTAATATGTCTTAATATATCTTACCACTTAGTTCTTGACTTTATACCCCTTAAATTCTCAATATTCCATCAAAAACATCCCAAAAGTCTGGTTCATTCATTATCCAGTTCTATCTACCTCGCAGATTAAAACTGCAGTGGCCCCGAATACATATTCTACACATTTATTATATATCAAGCAATAGCCCTAGCTTCTCCACTAGAGTTCTTAGCGACTGTGACATAGTGCTCTCGTTCAGCCTCCACTGGTTTCTGCAAGAGACGCAGCTGAAGAAGCAGCGCAGCAATTTCTTTGAGCCTGGTTCACCTTTCCGTAGTGCCGAGACCAGCATGATTCAGGATTTCTTTCTCTGTTTTATTTTATTTTTTTTGTTTCTACAATTATTATTCTAATTCATTTTATATTACCACTTATTACATTTTATTTTATTTCTTGTATAGTCAGAGGCTGTTTATTTATCTTTTAATTTATTTCTTCATTTCACTAATCCCCGTTGAACATATCTGCTACCTGGACAAACGGCTTACTTGGAATCCACATACCAGACTTAAAAGACAAGAAACTGCTCGTCGTTCCCGACCACTTCAACATTTACTAGACAAGCCTTCAAAGCTTCAATGTTCCTTATTATGTCAAAAACAAACTTTTCACTCGATTCCAGATAAACCTCCAAGACGTCTGAAAAGAAGATGGCCTAGCGACTAATGTAGAAATTTATTAAAGTGCTACTTGTGAGTAGCTCTTCACAAGTTAATGACATATCATTGTAATCAATTCAATTTACATTTGCGTATTGTACATACTGTATACTGTTGTAAATATGAATGAAGTATATAAGATTTATTTCTTTTCTTTTTTTTATTCTGTGCTGACTTTATTGTATGAATAGATTCATTGTCATCCGTATATATATATATATATATATATATATATATATATATATATATATATATATATATATATATATATATGTATATATATATTAACTACTTCCTAATCATAATTTCGGGCTGGTTTATATCTGATTATCGGAGAATGTCTAACGGTTGCATGGTGATCGCTAGTTTCTCACATAATGCAATGCAGTCTTCCATCCAAGTAGGGCTTTGCATGACTTTGTTAACGTTAGTTGTTTTTTAAATAATATTGTTTACTATTTACATATTACAATATTTTCAAACATTTTTTCTAGACCATTATTTTCAATCCAGTATAGAAAAACACGTAATTTTTGTCCTAAACCGTTCGATGTAAAATTCTCTTCCAATCTCACATTAATTTTGAAGTTTGGTATTGCGTCAAATTAGTTTATTTTCAAGTATAAAAAGAATAAATCATTTGAAATTATTTTTAGATTCTATAAATCTGAAAAAAAAAAAAAAATAAATAAAACAAATACCAACAATTACTTTATATAATTCAATTTTATTTTATTTTATTTTTGATTATTTCTATTTCTATGTTTCATTTATAACAGAAATGAAAGGTCTGTGTAGTGAATTCAGTTATACAGTATGTACGACAAAATAAAAATCTCTAGATATACAAGAGATAATATAAAATTTAAAAAAATGTTTAAAATAGGATAAATTATAAATTTATCCTACTTTAAATATATACAAACACAGCGTGGGAAGCTCGGAACTGTACCCGCCTCCACTTCTGGGGGATATAATTTGAATTGAATTTCACTCTTTAACAAATCATTAATAAATATAAGAAATAAAATAATAATAAATATTTAAAAAAATTCTAACACTTATCCTGGGCCTTAAAAGTCAGATAGTCTGGGTCTGCATTAATCTAAAATGATGTCAGTCAAGCAGAAAGTGCATGGCACGTAGAAAGCAAGATAAGCTTGACAGAGGAAGTTCACGGTGACCCACTGCCAAGTCCCCCGACCGTCCTTGCGCAGTGTCAATGTCTCGGCAACTTGTTTAATTTTCTATGTTTTAAGTTCAAAGTTGGCTCGTTATTCTTGTACATTTACATTATTATCAGCATTAATTATAATTTTTTTTTTAATCTTTTTTATTGATAATTACAAGTGTATAGTACATATACATTAAGTAAATGTGTGGAAAAATCAATACAACACGACGATAACTTGTAAAGAAACCACCCATTGGTGTCACTTTAATAAAAGTTCTATATTAGAAGGTCTCGAGGCCATCTTCTTTTCAGACGCCTTGGAAGATTACCAGGAATAGAATGCGAAGCAAGTTGAGAGACTAGTGGATTTGAGTGGTTATTTAGTTTACTATGAAAGGATAGGTATCTAGGTATGAAGACCTAGATATTGGATCTGTTCAAGAGGGATCAGTGGAATATTGTTAAAGGATACAGTAGGACAGAGTCGTAGGTTTACGACGAAGGGTAAAGGTTATTTGGTGGGATTTGATTTAATTTATTTTAATTCTCTAATTTTGGCAATATTTATTTTGCAATTTAAAAGTGACCTATAATCTCTCCGAATATTTTGTTAAATTTGAGCAGCATACCGATTACAAAATGAGCCAAATATTTAGGAGTAACCCTTGATAGTTAGTTCCTATTCAATGTGCAGATTTTTTTATTTATTTACCTCTTTATTGAAATTTACATCCGTATACAAAAAATACAACAAACAATACATCTAGGAAATATGATTATAACGTTCATAATAATATGTTAATTGCTTGTAAAGAAACTACCCATTGTATAATAATAAATGTTCTATATTAAAAGAACCCGAGGCCATCTTTTCAGACACATCGGAGGGTTGTCAGGAATAGAATGGGAAGCAAGTTGAGAGACTAGTGGGTTTGTATGGTTATGGAGTTTACTATGAAAGGACAGGTATCTGGTTCGGGTTAAATCAGCAACATATGGTAAATCTAAATTATTATGGATGTTTATTTGTGACATAATAAGGAGCAGTGAGGATTTTATAAAGGTTTTTGAATTCTGAGGATTGGATACGAGAAGAATTGATAAGTTTAGTAGAGCCCCAAAGCCCAGCTCCTTATTTCCAAATGGGTCTATTTACTTCCATGTAAATAATTCTTTTGCGATTAATTGGGAGCGTTGAACGCTTTTCAAGTATATGTTGAAGTAGTCGAAAACAGCGAACAGCTTCTTTTCCTTTAAGTCTTGTATGTGGATTCCATGTAAGACGTTTGTCATGATGATGTCAAAAAAAAAAACGTATTTTCATATAACAAAAAATCTAAAGGAAGATAATTAAACTATTTTTCATACATTTAATGGTACAATATTGTGTCTATAGAACATATAATATAAATTACGTCAATATTACAATATTATTTCTATGAAATTCTGAAATATGTCCATTACCCTCTTAATAGTTGATAAATATAGCTCCTTTAATCGAACAACTTTAACGTTGATGTCCATAATAATACTAAAGAAAGACATTTGGAGCAAACAGTTAATTAAAAAAAAGGGATAAAAATAGACAGAGTACCTGAATTCAGAATGGTGTCATAATAGTATTCGATTGCTACGTTTTAATAGCTGGGTTTAACTATTTAACTATCATAACGGATCTTTCTTTTCTTTAGAAAATACTTAATTTTTTCTTCAATATAGTTTCTTTCTGTTAGTCGAGGAAACAATTTTTGCATATAGTGTTATTAGTGTTTTCCATAAGCTACATAAATTGAATACACAGTAAGCTCCCCATTTAGCGTTAAATCGGTTGGCGCGAAAACAGCCTATTCCACAGTTAATTCGCAAAAATGCTTAAATCTACATGTGTTTACAGTAAATGATCAAACAAAATAAAATTATGAGTTAATGGATCTCTGTTATTTTATATTACTTTTTTTATTAGCGTTACACCGCAGTTACAGGTCTTTGCCTACTCCTCAAATTCCATTAAATAGATAAATAAAAATTGTGTAATTCATATTTAGGCCATTGTACGTTTCGTTTAAATTATTCTACTGTTCGGCATAAAAAATAAAAATATTGAAAAAAAAATATCAACTGTTTTAGGTTAGAAAAAAAAGGCTATGGATAATCTGAAACCAGTATGACCTTGCTGCGGATAATTGAAAGTCACCTGTTTAAAACATATTTATTAATACCACCCAGATTGTATACTTGTGCACTCCTGATTCCACTATACAATTACAGTCATATACACAGCTATAACCACAAACTAAAACAACTGCAGACAAATCACAAAACCTTATCTAAAACGCATTATAAATATAAAGTACAAAATGGGAAGCAAGTTGAGATACTAGTGGATTTGAATGGTTATGGAGTTTACTATGACAGAATAGGTATCTGGTTTCGGCTAAGTCAGCAACAAATGGAACATAATTTATTTTAATGGATAAGTTTAATTGTGAAAAAGTAAGGAGCATTAAGGATTTTTCGAAGTGTTTTAGATTGGATACTTTAGTGTAGCCCAAAAGCTCTACTCCGTATGTCTAAATGCATCTAATTACTGACAGGTAAATGAGTCTTTTGTAAAACATTGGAAGAGTTTAACGTTTTTCTTAGTAGTAGAACACGATGAGCAGTTTTTTGCAGTTTAAGTCTAGTATCTGGGTTCAAAGACGTTTGTCCGGATGCAATCCTAGATAGCGGATCTTATCAACTGGGATAAGTGGAATATTAACGCAATATTTAATGATAATAATAAAGAAAAATAAAGATAATAAAGAATTACAAAAAAGTTAATCAACGCTAAAGATCCTTAGTGGTGTAGAGAGCTATAATAAGGCCTAGACGAGAATATAATTTTAATTACCACCATTAACATTTTAAAAGCCATTGTCAGTTGGCTACAATTCTATAATGTTGAAGATTTAAGTAAGAAACTTGAGTCTCAATCATATTGGAAATTAATAACCCAGTGTTATTTTTTATTATTTATTAAAGAGTATTTTCATTTATATGAAGCAATATTTAACTATTATTATATTTATGGAACCTAAATATTAATTTCGTTAAAATATTGTTACTAGTTTCCACTGCAAACAATTGGTAGTATCTGTCAGTTGAGATCTCAGCAGTTATAAATAAACCGAGAGATTCTATTCTTCTATGACAGATACAGTCCGTCCAATATTTTTCTAGAGTCAAATCAACAACCTACTTTCTCTTTGTTTAAAAAACTAATACTAAATGGATACATTATTGAATAATAACAGAAAGTTGATTAAAATAACGACAAATATAAACGCATGTTAGTAAAGGGAGCATTACTTGCTGCTCATTTTCTCAAAAACTATTTGAAGAACAATATCTTTTAGGGAAAAATTTCTCAAATTCAAATAAAATAAGCTGAAAAATTCTATAATCTATAATCAGTTCTATCGTCTTCCACTATACTTTAGAATGTTCAATTATTGAATATACCATATTCACTCGAACATAGGTCAACCCAGTATATATGACAACCCCCCCCCCCCTCCCATTGTGAAAATATTTTCAGTAAAAAATAGGAATCAAGATAAAAAATAAAATAGGATATAGGATAATATAACTAAAAAGAAAAATCCAAACAGAAAAATAGCTAATTTATAGGGTGCTTAAAATTAAGATTTTAGATTGATTAATAGTGATAAGTGATTAATAAGTGATTAATAGATTTCTGTTTACTTTAAATATTTCAATTTCTCAAAATGAAGAATTCAACTGTAGTGGCTTTCAACATAAAGCATTATCAGTAGGAAATTTCAATATGATCCCCAAAAACATATTTGTTTAACATGGTTGTGCAATTGATACCGGCATGGTTGTTCTTTAGTATCAAATAAAAAGTTTATCCCTGTCTTCTGAAATTTAATTGGTACCACCTGTAGAGTATCCCTTCATTTGAAAAATAAAAAATAAATACAAAATATCCAGAATGTTAAAAGACACGAGGGGAGGAGAATTCTCTATTCAGATCATTTTTTTTTTTTTTTTTTTTTTTTTTTGGTCTATTAATAAAATTCTATTTTTTATTTTAATAACTTTCCTCATATATTTTTTAAGATTCCTGTTATTCATTGGAAGATATTTAAATTGTTAATTTATTATTAAATGAATAATTAAGAATGGCTTTATATTACTTAGTAATCTTGTTTCTCATATTTTTCACTTATAAAGGTGACAAATTTTAAACATTTCTGTTAGAACTTCGATATTTCCTGAATTTGAAGTTGATACTTTATAGCAACTTATTGATAGTTTTGATTCAAATGTAATATTAGTATTTTCAAATATAATTTATTTTTTCAGTGATAACTGGAGCTACCGATGGGATTGGCAAGGCATTCGCATTCAATGTAAGTTTTTTGTTTATATTAGTGTGTGTATGATAAATCTATTATCTTAAAATTGAGACAATCCTGGTTTGTGATTGTATAATCATGTCTAATAAAAACAAATAAATTGTTTTTTTTTTAAATTATCCATATCTTAAACACTTTTTCTTTGATGTCACTAAAAACCCATAAAGAGCCTCCTGAGTCTTTCAAAGTTTCAGTTGTGAGTCCTTCAGTCTTTATTTATTTGCTTTCCACTAATTTCTTTATCAAGAAAAAAAAGAATTTATTAAATTATTTATTTAACACTAAATGCTTACCAGAGTACTGATTAGTTTATATCAATCAGGAAATGTTTGTGAAAGAAATCTATGACAAGTTCATTTCTCATTCAATGTTCATCACTCATTCACAATTGACTCTTAAACTATCACCGATTTGTTTTATTTTACTTTTATCTTCACACCAGTATTTAAAAGATCAAGTTTTTGTAGTCATGATTGTTTTAGAAACAATATTTTTTTTTTTTTTTTGGATTTAGAGTTAAATTAATTTAAATAAGTTTAATTTATTCAAAGTAACTCATTATTTTTTTCTTAATTTTTTTTGTAACTATAATTATATAAGTAGAGGTTTAATTTTTTTTAATTGTGAATAATTAGATTTAAAATTTTATTTCAAATAAATAAAAGGAAAAGAAGACCGTGATTGTTATGGTTAGTGGTGAAGTGTATATACCAGTGTAAACAATAAGTGTCGGACAACAATGTTTACTGCCCAAAGACTCTCTCGAGATAAGCCCAGTGCTGTCGGGACTGTTGATGGAGTAACCAGTGCTCTCGACTGTTGAGGAAGGAAGATAGCGGCTCAGGACAACAGTTGGCGAACATTTTCGCCGCTGTACTTTTCTTCTCTCACCGCACCACAACATCTCGATTCATCCAGGGTGTATCGGAAGATGTAAACATTCATGAATCACAGGTATCCTATATCCCTACTGACCAGGTCAGTCAGCAATAGACTTTAAACATGATAATTAATTCAATAGACAATCACGGTAATCATCAAAAGTGTCATGACCTTAACAAAGATTTATTTATTTATTTTCTTTTTTTTTTAATTCTACATTATTACATTTAATAATTGTCAGCAATAAAATTAATTCATTCTATCTTTATCAATAATCTATTTTTTTCCCCGTTATTATCCACAGCTGCGAGGGAAATTTATTTGTTTTTATGATTTTATGTATATATATATATATATATATATATATATATATATATATATATATATATATATATATATATATATATATTGTTAATTTTTTTCTAATGTTAATAAATAGTATTTTTTTTTTATGTTCAATCTTCCAGAAAGTTCTTTTTTTTTTTTTTTTTTTTTTTTATCATTTCTTATTCTGCCATAAAATTAATTTGGCTTTAACTAAGTAATTAACGACTGGCGCATCTCCTTAGGACAGATTAAGACTTTTATCGCTGAAGTCTATCATGCCCTAACAATGATACTCTCAGAAACACCTTCTGGAAAGAAATTAAATTTAATCAATAATTTATATTTCATTCCATGAGATTTATATTTTTAAGTTAATAATCTATGTCATAGCTTTGAATATTTTAAAACTGCAAATTTATTACCAACATTATTTTTCCATTTTTTTTTTCTTAATGATTTTTAATTAATGAGTTATTAAATTTCTTTCTATTAAGATTTTATAGTTAACAGGTGTTTTCTTCATCATTTATTTTTAATTATTAACAATATTAGTAATAGGTTGTATAAATTAAAATGATTTATTCAATTTTATTATATTAAATATCATTTAATATTAATGCAATTTGAAAATCAAATTAATAATTGTCATTATGTATGTTCCAGTTGGCAGAGAAGGGGATGGACATTGTTCTTATTAGTCGAACCAGATCAAAACTAGAAAATGTTGCCAAAGAAATTGGTTAGTTTCAATACTGTGTAGTAACAGATAGCATGATGAATCCAATAACATTTATATTCATTAATTGAAAAATGTTTGTTACAATGTTACATTGATTTAAAAAAAAAATTTTTCATAATTTTTTCAATCATTCTTATCAACCATTACAACTCATTTATTCACTAAATGATTCTTAATTTAATACCTTTTCTCAAACATTAGAGATTCAACTCAAAATAATTTGTGGATGACTTGTTTCAATTTTAACTTAATTGCTTGCATTGTTGCTATAAAATTATTGAGAATAGGAACTTAAAATAAATTAGAAAATAACTTTGTAGACAACCACTATAAATATAATAACTTTATGAACAATGTTAAAACATGTAGAGTATCTTATCAATTTTAAAACACTCCCTACCATAAAAAATCAGAGATTAGTGATAAAGTTTTCTCAACATTGAACTGATGGTTGGACTCAAATAAATAAATAATTCAGCAATTAGTATATAAAATCTTGGACTAAGATTCATTTACCTCTAGAACACTAATTTTGACAAGGTGTATATGTTCATATAAATACAAACAAATATTACTATGTATATGCTTCATTGCAGTCTCAAGTGGTCTTACATACCACCTCATGAATGAACACCTCTGCTTTAATTATTCTTTCTATTTACAACAAATTACTATATTATAAACAAAAATAAGATTACTAAAACATCTCAAGTTTCATCCTTAATGACCATTTAACCTAGTTTTTATATCTTACAATGTCATTCAAAACAGAAAGAACATCAATGTCATTATTATTTTTTTTTTAATCCAAATGATTAGTAGATGGTAAAAAAAGTAAAGAATAATTTCTGCAATAAAACAATTCATAAAAACTTTATGTACAGCTAAAATTATTCCCAGTACAATATGGTTATATTAATACTTTTTTTTTTTTTTTCATTTAGAGACCAAATACAAAGTAAATACAAAAATTATCGAAGCAGAATTCACAGAAGGTTTTAGTGTGTTTCAACATATTGAAAAAGAACTACTTGGACTTGAAATTGGTGTCCTCATCAATAATGTTGGAATTAGTTATCCATATCCTGAGTACTTCCTTGATCTGGACAAACGAGAAAAAGTATTTTATGACATGATCCAATGTAATATTGTCACAATGCTTGAAATGTGCCAAATAGTGATGCCAGGTATGGTGGAACGGAAGAGAGGAGTTGTAATTAATATTTCATCTGGCACAGGAGAGATTCCAAGCCCTTTGCTGTCAGTATATTCAGCTAGTAAGGTCAGTATTATTTATGAATAACTTTAAAGTTTTACTTCATAATGACCCTCACATATACAACAAACACATAATTACACATGATAGTCTAAATTGTTATGGTTTGGAGATAGAAACATTTGAGATCATAAATGTTGAATGTAAAAGAGATTACTCATTTATGCTTTATATCCCATTACAAACAGCTCCAAGATAAGAATGAAAAGTTAAAACAAATTTACAAATAAAATAAATAAATATAAATTAAAATTTACCTCATTAAATAATTTGAATAATTTCATTCATCTCATTTAGTAACTGATTAAAATGTTTATTCTTCTTATTTATTTTTTAATAGTAAATGATTAATACCATAAGTCTATAGAAATAAAACTAAAAACTAATGAGATGTTGCCTGATTCACCAGAACTAAATCAAAAATAAACATTGAAAGTATAAATGAGGATTAGATGTGGTAGGAAAATGAAATTCAAATAACAAAGAATAGTATTTTAAATAAGAAAAAAATTACAGATCAGCATTAGTTCCTTCGTAATTTCTTTTGCAGCAGCCTTAACCATTGAAAGGTTCAGGCGACAGATGTGTGGCGACTCTTTGTGAGGCCCTGGTCCTTTGCACAAAGTATTGAAAGTTTGTATTTTTGAAGACTGATGAGACATTAAATTTATAAATAAAAAAATTTAGAACTATATATTTTAATGAATATTTATTTATTTATTTGTAAGCAGGACCAAGCAAAGAAGTTCGGTAATTTATTATGTAAAATTAATGAAAATACAAATATGATGTACATTATAATACTAAACAGATAATAATTCAAATAATTTACCAAAGAACTTTAAATATAACTAAAAATTAAATAAAAATAATAAGAAGCAAATAAATGTTTTTCAATCTAAATAATAAAAAATACCTAATAAAAGAATTTACACTTCTTTATGTCATTCATAAACATTTAAACTTTATTAAAGATCATATTAGACTATACCTACTTTCAAATATATATATGTTATATCTCAGGCAAATAGCTAAATACATGATACTGATATTTTACAGTTAAAAGTACTATATCTCAGTGAAAAAATTTCTGATTTTAATTATATTCATAATAAAAGATGTCTGTTTTTTTGTTTCTATTTCATTTTGAGGAATAAGTATTTGAAAACTGTCATTTGAATCAATGCCAGAGTGATAAGTGTCAGGCAGGCCATAATAAATTGGGCAAGTATAAAGAATATGTCCGAGGTCTTCATTAGTTTTCATATTACAAACCATACAGATTTCCTGTGGATTAATTTGTGTGATTTTATCTGGAGTGGTTATTTTGATTATATGTTTTCCTGTAGTTCTTAAATGTGCAACAATTCTAGGTAAAATAATACTTAGCTGTATATTAATGTAAACAGGGAATGAACCGGTTGGATTAATGCTATTGTAGAATGTGCAAAAATTCGACTGCTGGCTAGAGAATAGATCCGAATTAAATAAATAAATTTTGTATTTTTCTAATACTGTTTAGCATTTTTCTTTGAGTTTAACTATATTTGATTCAAAAACCATTTCTCCTTCTCCAATTTTATCCAGTAAATTGTTTAGTGGTAAACACAAATTATACTTAAAATTAGCATTTCTACTTGAAGACAACTTGACTAAATTATAAAAACACAACTTTGGAAGCCTATCATCATTCATTCATGATTTAATGAATACCTAAAGATAAAATAAAGTTTTAAATGTAAACTTTTTCTTGCTGGATTATTAAACGAGGTCTCAGCAAGAGTGAAGCCTTAGGTAGTTGTCTTCCATGCTACCCCCTAAGGCCTACATAACACATTTTTATTCATTTGCCATAAGACTGGACAAATTAAGGAAGAGTTGGAATTGAAGAATGGAGGAGAGAAAGAATTGTTAATGATTCGCTAATATAGGATAAAATTTGATTGGTAAATGTGATCTTGCATATTGAGTATTTCTATGTTCCAACATAGCTTGGTTAGTAATTTTTTTTTTATATTCAGTTTTAGAAATTTAAAAGATCATGAAAAAACTACCTAATCTTAAAATAAATCCAATATGAAAATAAAATTATCCTTTATGAATATTACTTTCTTTCTACATACTGTCCTATTATTTATTTTTCTTCAGATATACTTCCACTTATAAAATCAAAAATTTATATACAATTTTATTTTTTTAGGCTTTTGTAATAAAATTTACCAAAGACCTGGGCACAGAATATAAGAAACATGGGATCACTATTCAGTGCCTTGTACCAGGTTATGTGGCAACTAACATGAGCAAAATAAGAAAAACAACATGGATGGCACCATCTCCCAAAGAATATGTTTCTAAAGCATTAGAAACAACAGGAATAAGGAGGCATACAGCTGGATACATTCCACACACTTTGATGGTAGGTTTTCAATAATTATTGTAATTGATTTTTATATCTAGCAATGTAATCATAAAAGAGAATTTATAGTTATTAATTTAAATATTCATATACTTAACTTATTCAAAAACTTCAATGTTTTTTAAATTATATGTTTAAATGTTTAAGCATTAATGGTCTTCATCACCCTAAATACCCTTCATATCTCAGAACATGACTATTAATTTTTGTTTTCTACCAGTGTACCTTCTTTTCCCAGTAGAGAATATTTGAATTATGTGTTTCATCTATGAGTGGCAAAACTATAAAAATAATAGTTTCTCTTGGAAGACTTTAAATTTCGTATAAAGTTTATCCACAAAATCTTTTATTAGATATCCATTTCTATCATAGGCTACGAATGAGGAAACTAGTCTAATGATAGGTTTTTGTATTTTATATTTCATCACAGGTTAAACATTTCCAAGACTTCATAATAAAAATATATTCAATAAACCACTAAATATTTTTCCTTAATGAATGATAAATCTGGCATAGTGTTTATTCAAATCCAAAGGTGTCATTATTACCAAACATCATTTAAAACCAATGCCAATATTGCTTGAAAAGAAAAATATGTAACTTTCTTGTTATTATTTGGGAAAAATTCATAAGGTCCCCCTATTTTTACCCACAGCCTGAGTTTTATTGTATATTATATGAATGATTTCATTTATTGGTGGTGGAGTGATAGTCTTGATGCAATTACTGGCTGCACCCTGATGCTTTGAAAAAGTATTGAACCAAAAGAACTCTTGCACAAAGTTATGTTTCAGGGAATAATAGTATGGGTACCACTCCTGGTGCTGTCAACTTTACTTCATATTGTTACAGAGACCAGGGTTTAAATTTTACCATTCCTTTAACAAACTACTGGGCTATACAGTCATTCTTTAGGAGATCCAGTGATCTCTATGTATATATTACAGAATATATAAAAAAATATATATGGTTTGTAAAATTTATTTATTATTTGAAATATATATATATATATATATAAAATTTATTATTACCTATTTGTATTTTTAAATTTTTAATTTAATTTAATCAGAGTTGTTAGCCATACATCTTCTGCCATAGATAGAAAACAATATTGTTCCAGCAAAGTTTTGGACATAGTGCAAGCTTTGGACTGGGTATGAGCATGTTAGATTCTTTTCAAAAATAAGATATCAACCTAGTCAAACATGACTTAAACTTAGTCCTTAAAACCTGCCTTACAAAACATTCCTTTGACCTCCCTACAGTAAAGATATTTTTAACTTCTATTCCATAAAAACTAATGGTCCGTAAGACAAGATCCTGGGTTGAGTCCTATATATCCTCTACACTACACACATCCTTACTTATTATAGCCAGTTTCTTTTTAATGGCCCAAAACTATAGAGTTTCTTGGAATCCTGCTGTACCAGGATGAGAATAAGGAGGATCAAGCCAATTTCATAGTTTCCCCAGACTAAATGTGAGGATTCATTAAGTGTTAAGTATATGAATAGCTGAATTAATGATCTTTGACGACCAAGTTACCAGTGGCCTTGGGTTATGTTAATATTATTTGATAAATCTGATTTTAATATTAAGGTTAGGTCTTTAACAGGGCCACCAGGAGCCGAGCCGGGCCCCAGGGCGAATATATTTGCCCGGGCCTCTTAACTCTCCCCTCCCCCCCCTCTCCAACACCATCCAAGAAATACAATTTCTCTTTTAATAAACTACAATGTTTGATTAATTTCCTAATACGATAAATCGCTATAGAATTGTTTATACAATATTAGGTAACATAAGTAAAAGATTACCTCAGCAGGGGCTTCCCAACAGCCTGGGCTCCAGGGATTTTGCCTTCCCTGCCCCCCCCCCCCTCTCAGCAGTCCTGGTCTTGACTCTGTATGAAAATATTAGTACAACCATCTCATATACATGAGTTGTCATTTTGAGTCTTATAGTATATCAACAAACCTTTAAATTGTATGTAACTTTATTCAATGGAATTTCAAAATAAAAATAATCACAATATAATTACCAACTTTGGGATTGCCCATTGAAATTTGATAATATATTAAAACATAACGTGATCTTGATTGTTTATTATCTTTGAACTATTTTCAATTACAAGGTAGCCAAGTGGGTTTTGGACCGGACTAAATATCATTTCATATTGGAGTGACTGTAATGCCTACTACTTTGGAAAAATTATTATAAAATATAGGAAAAAGAAAAACCATCTATTATTATAACTAACGTAGATTCACTCTTTTGAAATGTTTTTTGGAAATTGTTCTGTTTATATTTTCATGATATTTTGGAAATCAAGGACTTTGTTCCTGTATAATGTATTCTGATTCAATTGACTCATAGCTAACCAATTTTTACCCTTATTTAAATATGCTAGGAAATGAAGGAGTTACGAAAAAAATAAAAAATAATAACAACAAAATAAGAATAAATAATCAGAATCCTAGAATGTAGATTAAGATAATTAAATGAAAATTAATTGGAATAAGAAAAAAATTGAATTTAACCCTACAAAGGAGATATAAGACCACATATAATAATATGAAAGCAAGGTAAAATTTAAAACATTGTTGATTATGTTTTGATACAAGTCAAGTTTAAATTCAGCTTAAGATTTCCAATATTATTAAGTAAATATCTCAAGACCAATAACAAATGAACTAATGTTGATAAGTTGCCATTTTAAATAAAATAGTCGAAGTATTATTAAATTCAATAATAATAATAATAATAATAATAGGACAATTGGAAAAATGAAATAAAAAAAAAAAATATATATATATATATACATACAGTTTATTTTGAGAATCAATTTCCCAAGAATGGTGATGATCAACTCATACAATATTATGCAACAGAAATAATAAACATAAGAAAATTTGTATTAAATTAAGAAAAAAATATGGATGAAAATAAAATCAATACACAAAAAACTGTTCTCTTTGAAACAGGCTAAATTGGAATGAATCGATAAACTTTATAGCATAATTTATATTTACTTGAAAGGAGGGGTGATGATAGAAAAGAAGGTATTTCAATGTCTTTAAAGGGGTAGCATAACGAATGTTGAGGGGGGAGAGAATGAGGAGGAATGAAAAGCAGCTTAGGAAGGATTTATCTATATTGCTATTCAGGACCTAATAAATTAACTAGGTGTGATACATATCTAATTTTCAAATCAGGAAAAATATATTAAAATATTATGTTTGTTTCACTTCAGTCAAAGCTGAATTTTAAAGGATAAAAATAATACTAGAAAAAAATGTAACAACATACAAATTGAAACAGCATACCAAATAAAAGAAATGCAATCCATAAACCTAACTCCACCTTGTAAGAAATTTTAAATTTTTATTTCTATATAAATCATAATTCAGAGGAAATGTTTTGAAATAATGTGTTTTTAATTATTAATTTGCTTTTTATTTTAGCTGAATGGCGTCAAGCTGTTAGACAGGCTTAGTCCACGATTTGCAGAGTGGATGATAATGAGATTAAATCTGAACATTCGAGCAAAAGCTCTCAAAAAAATACCACAGACGATTGGGTGAAATCTCAGGGACTGATTATGTTTTAATTTTAATTTAAATTGTTAAGATGTTATTTTTAATTTATATCTTGTTTTCATTTTTGTTGATATAATTTTATATGATTTAGAAATCTTATAATTTTGTTGTTTTTATTGTAATGTTTAAATAAGATATATTGTATTTATTAAAATATACATTGAGGACTTTTTTTTTTCATATATAATGCTTTCTTTATTATCCACTGAAATCATAACATAAATCAATATATTAAAATGCCACATACAAACAAAGTATGTTCCTGCCACGAGGAAGTCGACACTGATTAATCAAAAATGTAAGTCAACATAGTCTTCACCTGAAAGCTCCAAAATTACCTAGATCAAAGCCCCTACTATATGGAACCATTAATCACTACCAAAGTCCCAAGAAAGACAAATTCCTTAAAGAATTTACAATTTGATGGAGGTATTTCTATTGTGGAAAAAACTACAACCCTTGGAATAATGCAAGGCCCACTATGATTTTTTTCAACTTTAAATACATTTCTTTTTTTTACTTTTCAGTCTATATAAGGGGTGGAATACATTTAATTTTTCCCTCTTTATTTGAGGTGCAGCCTGAAGAACCTTCTAACATTTTTTCCATATTTTTTATACCCCAGTATACTGAGCAATTTGACAAGTTCTTTAAGTGGTGTTAAAAACAATTTTTAAATTTGCTCATTATTGTCTTATTGTCAATACTGGGGGCCTTCCAGGAGATTTCTTTATTTTTTAATTATCTAGTAGAATAAAATATAACATTTCCACTTTTACCTGAATTTCTAGGAATATTACAAACAGAAAAACCTCCATTTTTCATTGGCTGAATGATATTTCATTCAGTCAAAGATAAACATATAGCTCATCCCATTTTCACTGTTACAAATGAACACAATAAAAGCAAAAAGTAAAATTAATTTGTCTTATCTTTATATCATAAATGTCTAAAATTGTAAATTAACAGCACTTGGGCTATCATTTTGTCTCAACTAAAATGCAATATTAGTTGTTTATTCCTAGAAATTATTTTTATTGATCATTTTCAGGGCAAAATACAACTAAATTTAAATAATAGAGGTTATATATGGGGGGGGGGGGAGAAATGTCAACTATAATGAAAGTTTAACAAACAAAATAAATCACAGAGGACTATCATTTTGTCTGGAACCTGATCTCCACACTTTTTGAAAATTAAGCTATTATCTTGCCACAGTAAATCCACCACTTGTTTAGTTTCAACAGTGATATTTTATTCTGTTTTTTTAATACACACACACACACACACACACACACATATATATATATATATATATATATATATATATATATATATATATATATATAAAGCTCCAATCATACTTCCTTTAAACACCATCTATTTCTTTACCTCCTGAATTTTCAATCTTCCGAGCAAGTGTAAAACATGAATATTTATGTTCTATACATTGTAATAGTATACATAAAATGTATCCTTTTACAAGATTTCTCATTTTTTTTTTTTGCAACTCATAATTTAATTATTAATCTATTTTTATTATTATTTATTATAATTAATTATCATATACAGACGATTGTCCTATGTATTGTACTACTTGTTATTCTTAGGAGACAAGTTGTTCCAGAATAAAGTTTTCTTCTTCTTCTTCTTCTTCTTCTATATATATATTTATCTCAAATTATATCTATATTAGGTTGATCTCAAAAAGAATGATAAATATAATGTATACATTATATGATGCAGTTTAGATATCATATCCATGGGATATGATAAATATGTATATATATATTTAAGTCTTTTTTGGCATAATTCCTATTATATTTCAATATATGTTTCTACATGTTTCCGAACATTGTCCCATCTTCAGGCTTCTAAAATAATAGGAGTTTTACCAAAAAAAGACAGAAAATTGATTTAATATCCTTCAGCATAAAATCTTATTAAATATATATATATAGTTATTCAAATGTATATTTATTAGGGAACAAATTCAAAACTTTTGAAATTCCCAGTAATAAACTGCAACATTCTATTAGTGATAGTATTACTGTTAACAGAAATTTATACTTTGACACTCTTCCACTTTTATAAAGGAGCATGCTGATGAAACATTTCTATTTAATATAAAAACTCTTTTTTTTGTAAGTTTTGGCAGTAATATTTATATTATATAAACTCCGGGCTTGAAAATACAGAAAAAGACATGGAAAAATTAATCATTTGCTACAATCTAGGTAGTGGCCATACGTAGGTGGTGAGTCAATAATGGATGATGGTGGTTAGCCTATGACAAGTATATCATGGTGAGCCAATTATAGAGCCTTACAGCCTTGATTTTAATTTTCTAGAGTTAATTGCTATTCCTCTAAGAAGCTATTTATGTTAGAAACTATTTGTTTCTCATAAAACAGATTGGACTTTGATCCGAAGTTTAACCCTTTGTAATAGGATATTAATATGTTACAAGATAGCAAACTTTTTTTTAATTTTATTACAATCAGCTGTACTTTCAAATAATATAAATCCTGAAGAGCAAAAAACAAAACAAAAAACCTTGTGTATCAAACAACTATTAAACTAAATCAAATCTTCAGTTCTCCAAATTTAATCAAATATAAAAACAATTGTGTACAATTTTTTTATGAATCTATTCTTTTAACATGTTAAGAGTGAGGGGGGGGGGGGGGTATTATCATCTGCATTGTGGACTGTTTTCTATCAGCAGGACAGGAATTTGAATTGGACTGCTGTCTCTAGGTACTGCCAAATTTTGCCTAATATGAAATTTAGTTAAACCTGTTATGCTGCCCATTCCTAATGAGTTAAATGAAATAAGAAAATTTTAAACTATAAAAGAAAACAAAAAAAAAAAAGGAGTTATCTGTTTTTTCCCTAACATCAGTGCAAGATTGTTAAAAAATTCAAGAACAACAATAACTTTAAAAATATTTATTTGTTTGACATCATTTTGTTTCTCCTTAAGAAAACAAAAATATAATTTACAATCAAACAACTAATTTTTCTATTATTCTATAAACAGTATTGTAGTTTTGTACAATTATGTTTTTCCATGTTCATTCAAAAATATAGTGTGATATCTTAAAACACTGTGAAATAAACATATTAACTAAAACATAAACCTATGATTTAAGTGGTAACACTTTCAGTTATGATTAAATTTGTTTTGTTTTTTCACTTATTAAGGTTTGAGATTATTCACATTGATCCACATTCACGAAGCACTCGATTTCCAAGAGGTAGAGGTGGTCTGTAGTTGCTTCTTAAAATACATTCTTCTGTGTGAGGGATTTCATTTTCTCCTATGCTCTTCATGCTTCTAAAGATATTTAACTAAAAAACATATCATTATGTAAGTGATGCTAAACAAATCACATCAATTTAATTAGGATCCATTTGTATATTACCTGCTCTTCAGAAACAGAAATAGGGTCTTTTAATACAATCCAGATCACACTTTCATTACAAGGTGGAGTTGTTAGTGACCCCAGGTAGGTCCAATATTTGGATGTATCTAATAATAAAAATAAATTACAAAAGGTCATACAGAAAAAAATATAATAGTAATTCAACATCAATTTAAATATCGGAATAATTCTTTCAATTCAATAATTATTTAAAAAAGGAGGTCAAGCAATTGAAAATTTTCCAATGACTGAAGCTAAATCAAATAATGTAGTTAAGGATATTTTTTTTTCTCAATACCAATGATTAATGCAACACATTAAATTTTTCATATCATGAAATAAATGAATTATTTTAACATTGTTATTTAATATAATTGGTCTAAGAACAAAATTTAGGTGTAAATAAATAAGTTACTTTAAATAATATTTTTTAAATAAAATTAAATAACGGTATTGAAAATTAAAGAGTGACAACAAATAAAAAGATAGGATTAGCCAGTATAGACCAATATTGTTCCACATCTATTAATATTGATAAAATATCATTACTTTCTAGAAAATATAATTCAAATAGAATAATATTATAATCTTACTGAATAATAACAGTTATTGTATATGAATATAAAATAATCCAAACTAACATCAAGGAGAAATAAGAAATAAGTGGATATTAATGAGAGCAATAAATGTCAAATAAAACATTTGATAATAAGTCCAAAAGTATATACTGGAATCAATTGATTGATTGAAATTCTTATATTGATTATGTATATACTATTAATTTAAGGAATACTTTTCTCCTTTCAATTCAATCTTTAACAGTTTTGCCTGCTCAATATTGAAATTTAAGGAGCAACTTTATACAAATTAGGATTGATCCTTCTATATCAACATAGGTACCTCATGTGATAATGTATATATGTGTTTGGTTGAATTAGAATATACTAATCCTATGTATAGTGGTTAGTTTGATTAAAAGGAAAATTATAAGAAGAATTTGGAGTTCAAAGCTGGTTGATGGTGTGTGAAAAATTAAGTAGCTTAGAGACTAAGACCTTTTTAAGATATGAAGATAATGCTAATTTTATACGAGTGAACAGGCATAGATGGGCTGGCCATGTTGCTAGGATGGAAAAAAGGATAAAAAAAAAAAGAAATAGTATCTATGAAATTCAATAAGAAACAAAAAAATGAAGCGCCAAAAGTGCCAGAAAAGAAGATAATGGATAGCTTCAAATACAATTGTATAAAAATAAAGAAAGATTTTTTTTGTAAGATATTTGTTGTAAAAAAAAGAGAAAAAAGTAGAAAAGTCCTCATTAGTTAGACCCAGCATGAGGCTAGAGATGTTTACACAAACACTAATATGAGCTTTCGAATTTCCATTGCCTTTGTATTCTAAATATAAAAAAAAAAAAAAAAAAAAATCTTTTCCATACTAGTTATTTATCAACATTTTTTTTTTTTTTTTAAATTTTATTGAGTTTCAATAAAATAATTCCACGGGGCTTAAATAAAGAGGATTAAAAGGCTAGATATGAGTTCAAGGAATAGATTATAATGACTTATGTTCGACTCAGGGAGATGAACACCGCCACTAACGTTGTCTGTTGGCCGCCACTAGAACCAGCAGCACACCGAAACTAGCGTACTCTACCAGGCGCTGGAAAACACTTTTTTTATCTGACATTCACATTTTTGTATTTTTTCATATATCTTATGCACGTACAGTACCATGAGATTTTTGAATGAATTATACAAATATTTTAAATATTATAAACAATAGAGCATAAGCACAGAATGTTTCTGGAGTCCAAACAAATAAAAATAATTATGCATTCTCGGTATTCGGTTGATACAAGACCCGTATAAGTAAGGCTCCATTTTAATGGACTTATATATATATATATATATATATATATATATATATATATATATATATATATATATATATATATATATATATATATATATATATATATATATAAATACATATAGAACGCGAATTGAAAGATAAGAAACTTCGTTGGCTCCGGTTAATGTTATTATTACCAGAAAACAGTTACACCATAAATTCTTGTGAGTGCAACATTATATACGCCAGATGTGCTGAAAATCATGATGTGGAAGACTGTACCCGGTATTACTCCCTCACCCATAAGAACGTTAAGCCCAAATAAACAAACTCCCTCCTCCCCGTAAAATGCAAAACTGCACTAGCCTCAATGTGGCTTCTTATAATAAGATTGGAGCTAGAGAGACAAAGTTGCAGTAGAAAGCTCAGAAGCGGCCAGTTATGCTGATCGAAGGCTCTTAAGGTAAGGGAGCTACCTTACCCTCCACCTTATTCGTATTCTTATGCAGAAGAGGCGCAATTCAGCCTTCTTCGGAACCATTATGAATGAATAACATCGTGGCAATGTTTCTAGACACGAAGGACTTGTTCAAAACACTATTAAACAGAATAAAATATTATTTAAACTTTGACTCGTAGTTGATAGACATTCTATCAATAATTAAAACATAGGACTCGTTATGTTTTAATTAAGCGAGGTATGATAAGAAACCCTACTGTCCAGTCAAAGGCAGTCTGCAGTAGCATACTTAATGATATAAAGCCACACAGGCTTCCCTCAGCATACGTCACATACCGGCTTGACTCACTTAAACTAGGCAGCGAATAAATCTTAGTGAGACACATTCCATCAAGACTAATTAAAAATACAACCATTAACGATGACAAACATGAAGCTATCACTATTCCAGTAAAAATAGAAAACACATACATTACATGCTTTTATGTCCGAAAGGACAGATTGTTTTTGAAAAAGACCTTTTTGAAAAATAAAGAACCAGACGGGCAGCATATTATCATAAGTGAACTTTTTTTTTTTTTTTTTTTTTTTTTTTTTTTTTTTTTTTTTTCCCTACCAAGCCTTTTCAGGTATACGGGTTTTTTTTTTTTTATCATAAGTGAACTGAACGATACCACTCATGAAACTTTTCATGACCGAACGCATTAACACCTGACCAAAACAAAATACATAGATGCCTATATTCAAACCCATCATACATATTTACACGAAACACCTACTGCAACCAAACCGATTCAGTATAACAGGATTTAGTAAAACGACTATAAGAATTGGGACGTAACACAAGGGTAGAATCACCCACATACGCACGATAAGATTATTTCAAGCATGGAGATTGGAAACTACAAATCACACGTAGACAAAAACACTCCCACCATCACCGCACTAAAAAATACAACAGATATAGAGACAACCATACACACACTAGAAAACGGCACACAGGACAGCATCAGCATCTTTATCCACTTTCAACCCTACACCCATTCATCAGCTCAAGCCAACACAACACAAAACAGGTAATGCGACGATCACCTTACACCAGCAAATCAGGCAACAGTACTATTTGACAATTTTACAGATTTAGACGCATCACGCACAAATTCGATTTTCAGTCATTGCCCCCTGACAGAGGACATACTGAACACCATATACTCAACGTATAAAAAGTGGAAACTCCGCAAATTTCCATCAACCAAACAAGGTTCTACAAAGATTGCGAGGATGCGAAGTGGTTGACACCTAACACTCCGCTTTCTTGTTTTATAACAATTGCAAAAAAATGTCTAACTTAACCATGAATAATTTTATTTGTGACAAAGTAAAGATCATTAAGGATTTTGGATTGCAAGGATTGGATACGAGATGAATTAGATGGTTTGGTGGAGCCCCAAGCTTATATATAATATCTAAATAATTACTTGAACGTATAACTTAAAATTTTTAACTACTGTGTCATTAATACATACCTGGTAAGAATTTTTGAATATCCAATATAAAATCAATTGGAACCGACTGCCCTTTATGCAAGATTTTAGGAAGAAGTTTCACAACTTTTGCTAGTTCTTCATGTTCTTTACCATCATTGACCTAGAAAATTGCATTTTTTTAATATATGGTCAAACAGTGTACTAACAAATACCTTCTTGGAATTTGAAAATTCCAAACACACTGGGTTTACAAATCAGAATATATTAAAATTATTAAATCAATGATGATTGATAACAATTTAAACAGTTTAGCAAACATAATTTTAAAAATAAATTTCAATAGTAACATGTATAAAATGAATAAATGGGATTTAGAGGAGGGAAATATAAATATACATATAATAGGAATATAAATAGATCCGAACTGAATAAACATTATGGCACTCGATCAACAAGCAATAAGTATATTATTGCTAACATTGGGAACAGGGTTATTATTTATTTTTTATTATTATTTTATTTATTTTTTTTGTCTAACAGGGAGGCCACTAAAAACCAATCAGGTATCTTTACCGTGCACTTTAGGCTTTGTATAATACCTTATGTGTATCTAGTGTGTAAATTGATCTTCCTCTTTGTATGGAGAAAGCTCACTAATGCAGAAGGCAGATGTGATGAGCCTTATTAGTCATGTTTTCATTTTAGGAGGATTATACAGAAAAATGTATAAAATCATAAAATATACCCCATTAAAAAAAAATATACATTAAAATTTTGATTAAATTAAGTAAAAAAATATATATATATTAAATTTATTATTAAAATGATAAACTGATTATTTTGATGTCAAGCTTATAAAATAATCGAACGAAATAATTAAAGTTTAATAACAAAAATGATAATATCAAATAGAATAAAGATGAATTAGCAGTAGTGACTTGTTTTCGATAACATGCCAGACATTATTGAAAACTGCTTCGGGCAATTGAAAAATCACCACGCTGGGCCAGAAAACTTGGAACATGATTGATAAGCCTTCAGTCATGTTGCTGAGGAGCAGTGACAGCTACAGATTTTATAATTGCAGGTTCCTTAAATATTTATGACTAACATTGCTATTAATCCTTAAATACTTAAACCCACATTCCACCTATACAAAGCTATTGATCCAGCCTTAGCCGACACTTAAATTCTTATTTACTGGTACTATCACTTCTAAAACAGTCACTTTGTATTTTGAGAAACTTCTTTGTTAAATTGAATTACTACTGCAAGATATTATCTAAGATATTCTGTATCTTAGAAAAATCTGTCACTGGTAGTAGTAAAGTAGTAGTAACAAAGCATTTATATCAACTAATTCCTCAAATCTTAAACCTTATGTTCCATTTTAATTTAGAATTCTATAACAAGGATAAATAGCGATGTTATTCATAAATATTTAAAGGCTAGGTTGAAAAGTATGAGCAAAAGACCAACTTCTTTTATTACAAAATATTTCAGTAAGGTACTTCTCCTTTCTTCCACACAATAACTTTGGGAGGATTTAAGTATACCCTTCTCAATCTTTCCAATCCTCTAGAAAAACCTAACTCAGCAATGATCTTCTAAAAACTGCTTCAAAATGCAAATGATAAAATATTGAATAAAATAGACAAAGATGGTACTGATATTACTAAATAAAATACAAAATAAAGTTAGTTATTTTAAATAAAGCCAACTGAGAGTTTAAATAAATGATATGGACTGTGAAAAAATTTGAAAGTATCCTATAAATGAAATTAATTATGAAAATAGGTCACATATTCTTCATATCTTTATACTGTACTACATCATTGTTATATTATGTAAAAGTATGATATAATTAATTTAAAAATGGTACAACAATATTATATGACAAAACTAAAAGTTTCAATTTTTTCTACTTCAAATGGAATATACTATTTTTTTTTTTTTTTTAATTCTCTGAGAATCTAAGATTGAGTAGACTGCATATACAGTTTTAATATATATGCATATATACACAGGTAGATTAGGTGGAAGAACTCTATTAAGGCAAATATTGTAGCACAATGTGTTTGTAAACACAAGGGCCAATAAATGTGACTAGGAGAGATCTTTGAATAATGTGAGCTCAAAATGGAGGGAGGGTTTCAGAATAGTTTCATTGAATCTTATTAAACTCAAGGGATTAATGTTAACTTTCTAATTAAAAAATGTAAGTATATATTATAGGCAATTATAATATAAGTATATAATATACAAATATATAGGGTAAAAGATGTAGAGAAACAAATGAAAACGAATTTAATCATTTTACAATTGCAAAGTAAATCTCACATAAAGGGAATGGATATTCCCAATCTCCCTAAGGGCAAAGGAGGGGGTTCCTAATTTAAAGAAAAACCTTTGACATAATTAATGGTTGTTTCCCTGCCAATACTAAACTGACCATAACCCCGGGTAGGTATATTCCAAACAGTATTACCTTTCAAATATAAATTACAATGTACATTTTAACTTTAACTACATAGAGTATTTGTTCAATATATGGATTGGATATGTATACTTTTAGGAAGTAATATTTTTCCATAATAAGCTATACAGCTGAAACATAAAAAGTTCATTGAAATTATCAATAAAATCATAATTCACAGTATATGTACATCATTAAATTACTTAATAACATATATTAAAAAAAAAAAAAAAAATAATGGCTCAATAATAACTTATTTACCTGTAGAAATACTCCAATTACTGCAAGACCATCAGGTTGGCAAGCAGCTTCCATAAACGAGGAATATTTTTCACAGTTCCAGTGAACTAAGTGTAACTATAAATTAAGAAAAATTATAGTAAAATATATTATGCTAAAATAAGTTTATATTTACAATATATTAACCCTTAACACGACAGGTGGTTCTGATGATAACCTTGCGACAGGTGGGTATGTGGTACCCAGTCAGCTTTTTGTATAAAAAAACTCAATTTTTTCTCAATACGTTGTGATGGTGGTTTACTATAAGATTTGTTTTGGTTTAGATGTGTCTTTAGCATACACTATATAAAAATAACTTTCAAATTAACTTTTGAAAAGAAATTTATTGACGTATAATATGATTTATATATCTTAAGTTGTTTAGGAACAAATAAATATGAGCAGCAATTATGCTCAAATTTAATATTTATATTCTGCAGGAACCATAAGAAAAAAATAGATTAAAACAGCACATCAAAACACAATAACATTAAATAATACACATTGAAGTCTAAAATGTTCTTTCTTATAAACTTCAACATTATTTATTCTGCTTCAAACACGTCAAGTATACTTTCTTCAAACAATCTAGACAAATTGGTATTCCAAATTTTACACATTTGTAATTTGTTTTTCTATCTTTTTTATAATTACATAGAGCACAACGTTTACTTTTTCCTAACTTGTCATCTAACGTAACATTGCTTGCCCAAGGCTCTTCTTCTCCCAATGCGTCTCTGTTTATGTGTGGATTGTCAAGATGATCTCTCAAGTTTGGACTAATTATTTGTAAGCCAAGTTTTTCAATAAAATTAAATGTTTTTTTAAAGACACTTGAGGCAAAGCACTCATGGGTAATAAAAGCATTTATAATTCCTATGTTTAGCATTCCACTAAAAACACATAGTGGCCATCTTTCATCCTTTCTTTGAGGAGCAGTGACAGCCAAGGATTTTATTATTGCAGGTTCCTTCAATATTTATGACTAACATTGCTATTTATCCTTAATATTAAAACCCAAATTCCACCTATACAAAGCTGTTGATCCAGCCTCAGCCGACACTTAAATTCCTATTTACCAGCATTATCACTTCTAATCCTTTCTTTGAGTATTTTATATTCTTTATCATCGTGATCACTATTTAAATATAACAACTCTTGAATTGTTCTTGCAAATTCAGGATCATGACAGAGGCAAAGGTATTCTGTTAGCCAAAAATTTAGAGTCAGGTGGGTCTGTCACACCCGGTGTATTATGAGAAAAATGGTTATTTGCCTTGTACAGCTAGTAAGAATTTCTTGATCTTGACCAGTCTCAGCTAAGCACATACTAAACTGAATTTACATGGGAGGATATGTTGTTCAGTTGCTCAGTGAGAACAATCTGAAGCGACGAATACTAACTATGGGTACCACATACCCACCTGTCATGCTGAGGGTTAAGAATAAAATAGAAGCGTGGCACTGTAAAGCCTAAACCTGGCAAAATAGTTTAACTTGAAAATTGTTTGTTTTCTTGATTCATTAAAATTTTTTTCATTGATAATGCTATGTTTAATGTTAATAAACTGCAATTGGTTGGAAGTAAATATTGTCTAAAAGTTAGCTATGATCCCGGATGTAGGTAGGATTAAAAAACTAGAAAATAATTTATTTCATGCACGGTATGATTTTGAAATATTTATTTATTAATATTTATGTTTTGTTTTTTATGATCCCAAATAAAAAAAAAGGGTTTCTTAATAAGTGATAAATAAGGATCATGTAGTTACCTCAGCAGCATAAGCTTTTCCATCCACTGTGTGTTCAGATCCTTCATTACTACATTTTCCCCAGTGGCAATGAAATTGTTCTAGTTTATATTTCTCTGAGAGAGGTCCTCCTAATAATTCTGTAAATCATATTCTCAATTAACTTATTAAATAAATAATTATTTTTATATAATTAGAGGAAAGATTTGGCAACCGAATTTCCTATGTTATTTTATTGTGACATTTTAAGGAGCAACAACTAATGTCATTAGTAAGGAAAAAAAGTACTGCCAGTCAAAACTCATGTTTAGGTGAAAACAATCTTTATCCTTTGTATACTATTGAAATATATGCGTTTGTGTGTTTGGGTCCTTTTCTTATCTTCATTTATTATTTAAAGAAAGTCTTGCATATCAATCAACAAAGTGGATTGAAGCCCACGACTGTGTCAGATACCGCAGAGGGATTACAAGAGGAAAAGTGAATATTATCCATTCATATATTGGAGTCTTTTAGTAGCTTACATAGGAAAAGTTTTTGGAATTAAAGCTGTGATATTCATTAACAATGGTTGGCAAAAGATTATACCATATGATAAGAAATTATAGCTGAAATTTCTATATAATCTTCCGATTCATTATTCTATATATTATTACAGATGCTGTAAGAAGTAGTTTTGGAATAATTTTTCATCTTGATCTTGAAAAAAAGAGCAAAAAAAAAAAAAAAAAAAAAAAAAAAAAAAAAAAAAAAAAAGAATGTTGAAAAAGAGGATAAAATGGACATTTCGACTGCTTTTAATCTACCAATAACATAGGTTGGAAAACACATCACCTACTGGCAGAGAAATACCCTTCTTTATAAAATTATTTATTCCATAAGACAAAACATGATAACAGAAAATAGCACTATAATAATAATAAGATATAAAAGATTGATGGCATTATTTAATAATACAAACAATCATTTTTAATATCTACTAACAACTGTATATGTAGTAAATGTGAAGCTTATTATTACAATAACACCACAATTGCTTGTGAAACAACTACCCCTTGGTAGCATTATATCAAATTAAATATATAGAAAAAAATATAGTTCACCTGTATCTACACCATCAACATCCACTTTCCAGCCATATCCAGTGTTTAATATATTCTTAGAGATGTTATTTCCATACTTCCAACAGAGTGGTCTTTCAATTAAAGTTACATCTAAACTAACAATCTGTGTGTTTATGTCAACAGGTGACTGCCTCGTTCCTGCTGCAAGCGGGTATCTCTGAGCCCAGGTTGAAGGGCCTTAAAAAAAAACAAAAAAAAACAAATTACAAAATGATTTTTTTTTAAATTATTATTATTGAGGATATTAAAATTATATAGAACAAGTAATAATCATAAAAAACAAAAATGTAATAATAGAGTACCTAAGGCTACTAAATATTACATATTGCACATGTATTTTTAAAGTTACACAACTCAAAAACCTGTATTAAAAATAATGTAGAATTCTTATTCTTTTATGAAATATCGGAAGTGTACCTGAATTATTGCTTAATCCCAAGAGCAAGTGAGTTGTATCAGGAGGGACTTGCAGTCAATTCTATACACTTTTGACTTTTCTTAGAAGACTATCGAACTTAAACATGAAGATAAATCAAAAATACAAACTTTTGAGTTGTATCACTTTTGAAATACATATGTGATACATAGGGAATAAAGATTTGTGATTTGAAAAAGTAAACAGATTTTACTCATCAACATCAATCACCAAGATGTTTTCTAGTTAAGAAAATGTTTGTAGTTTTATTAAATTAATAAAACATATATCTTCAACTTATTTTGAAAAATAAAATATCCAACAGTATTATTTGAATGTACGAGTATGTATGTATGTATGTATGTCGTATATTGATTTTACATTACATACGTTATAACTGACAGAATAAATATAATTAATGATTAGTAATAAATTAATAATTGATAAAAATTAAATGATTAATTTCATAAATTCTCTAAGCTAATGGACAAAGGAGAGAGGAATGCATGGACTATATAAACCTAAATATATTTATAAATATTTTATTACTAAGAAATTAATTAAAAATATATATATTTTTAATATCATTGGTGTTCTCAGTAAATTGTTTTTGAATTAATTACCTTTCTAATATTCAATTATATTATCATACAACACTAGTTTTCATTATAATTTCACATATTTCATTTAAATTTTAATGAGAAGGTGCTTCAGGCCATGAGACCCTGTCCTGGCGATCCATTGTTAGCAGTCTCATTGTGCAAGCTTCTTTCCTCTTACTTCTACCTACTTGTGAATATGATCTGTTTATGTGACTTTAAGTTTTTATTCGGATTTTATTCCATTTTTATTTTCTAAAACAGAGTGTTTCCAATCAATCTTCTGGGGTCTATTGCAGTTGCATCTTTAGTATTTGCTAGGTGAATAATGTCTCTAAACAGGTAGGATTGCACAATTATCATTCTGACCATCTGCAATCTAGAATCTCATTCAAATATATTTTGTCTGCAAGAATAATGGTGGGCTCAGGCTTCTATTATGCCATAGAGGTTTGTTGATGTACAAATTATACAATTTTTGGATGATGATATGTCAACTTAATAGCACCAATTAATCTTCCAGGGACTATCTTGGCCTTTATTGCTCTCCTCTTTCCTTGAACAGGATCAAAAACTGATTATAGGTCAAAGAACGCCTGAATACATATAATTATCTTTCTTCTTCTAGATGCCTCTGAGCAAGATGCTATATAGATTCGTCTTTCTAGAAGAAATCAAGCCTGCTCCTATTTCTAATTTGTTTTAACATTTCTGTAATGCCTTCATTGGCGAATCGAGAGAACAGAGGCATACAATTTATAATTAAGGTGCGACGGGCTTGTTGCTGTAATCGCTTGGTGTTTCGTCCGAATGAATATAAACAACGATGTAAATATCTCAGTTCTTTTCACTTTCATATTTTCTGAAATAAAGTATATTAAACTTTCATGAACTCACATCCTCCATGTTAGATCATTGCTGAAAACACGCTTAGATTTTGAGCTGTTTTGCCAATCTTGACCCTTTTCATGTCTATATCTTCCTTCCAGACGCTTTATTTTTAATCTTTATGTTCAACTTCTTACTTCTTTCAGCAATGGTCTCATTATGTAATGGCACATTATCAGCAAACAAATTTTGATAATGTCGACTTTATTTATGGTTTTCCGAGTATGCCTTTGAATTTCAGGATCATAGTTATAATTCCCACTAATTAATCATTTAAAATTATTATTCTTTGTAGTTTTTGTCTTTATTCTCACAATATTATTTGTTCAGTGACCAACTTAACTGTTACCATGTATTTTTCTTTTCAATATGAAGAAATGGTTCTTCTCGGGTATAGATTCTTATTATTCAGTTGGATGTTTAGAGGGGTCAGTCATAAAAATTAGGCAATAATTGATATTAAAAACATATACATATAATGATGTTTAAAGGCTGAAGGCCTTGATATCTAGAAAAACATGTGTTGTTATTATTTAATCTTTGTGTGATAACTTAAAAGTTTATATTTTAGTGTATTTGTTAATATTAGAAAAATACTATAAAGACCGATTTATAAGTTTATAAGTTGGGCTTCTTCAATTTCAAGACTATAAACCTCTTTTGAGTTGTTACAAATACAAAATCTTTATTCATAAAATTACAAAATTTCTCTCTTAAATAATATAATGTATAAATTGAATACATAATTCCATACATACCTACAAAATCGGTTTTTATAGTACTTTTTTAATATTAACAAATACACTAAAATAAAGCCTTTTAAATTAACACACGAATATTAAATAATAACAACACGTCTTTCTAGATACCAAGGCCTTCAGCCTTTAAACATTAAACATAAACATGTGTATATATATAATATAATATAATAATAATATTCACCTAAAAATATATGATGGCTACCAAAAACAATAATCTGTTTTAAAATGAAAAAAAAAAAATTAGTAGTAAGGAGGGGGGAGATTACACTCAGTCAGTACCGAAATATGTTTCCAAAAGATCACTATTATCGGTTTTAGGTAAACAGTTAACGTAAGAGTGCAAAACAATCTAATACGAATTCGGAATTTTCATATTATATTTTGTAAATGAAAATGGGGTTAAAAATATCTCATTAAGAAAACTGTGAAATTCAAAATCATTATCTTTGCGTTAAAAATTCAATCCATAATTTCCCTTGTTTTGCCTGTTTTTTTAAAATAATTTGTTTAAGCCTGTAGAATGAAAATTAAATGGCGTGTCGGGTACGAGTGGCATCGGGGGTTGTGTTGACACATAAGGGAAGGGGAGGCAAAAAGGATCAAAAATAGTATGGCGTGATACGTGAACTATTCCAAAGAAAACACAAGACGATTTTCTTTAAAACCCCAATAAAATTTTATAATTTTGAATAAAATTTTTGTGATAAGGTATCAGCAGCCCAAATCTAGAAAAATATGCTGGAATCCCTTGTTTATTGAGCCTGTATCTAATTTCGGAACGCCCTTAGCTATTTTGGTTATTTTGTTGTTTCATTCTTGGCATTCTTATTGTGCTTGTTTATATATTCAACTATGAACTGCGAACTTGGAATTGTTATTATTTGAAAATAAATTCATGCTTTGCTTATTTGATCGATGTATTAGTCAGATAAAAAAAAATCTGAAGTACGGTTTGCTGTACTAACACGATTATATGGAAACTAAAATTTTATTTTTTAATTTAAAAAAAATTATTTTTGATTTCGACAAAATTTAGTTTTTACATGTTTTTTGAGATGAGGAATCTGAAAATAATATCAGTTTTTAGTTTAAAAATTTTCCTCACCTAAACTAAATTTTGTCGAAATCAAAAATAATTTTTTTTACCTTTAAAATTTTGTATGATTTTAGAAGGCAAGATGCTGTAGATTTCTGAAAAAAAATGTAAATAATTTGCGCTATATCACAGGTTTCACCACCGATTAAAACCAAATTTTAAGGTCACCTAGAAGCCGTAAAACTGCACAGTTTAGCCCAAATCCGGAGGTCACAGTATTTCCCCTTATTGAGATATCTCAAGTTATAGCTCGAATTTTTTATTCACATCTGTTTTGTCCACTAAAATCTGGAGTAATCCCAATGTTATATGCATGAATAAAAGAAGAATGTATGCTGATTCAAGTGATGCTATTACTATTGTAATCTATTGAACGGAGCAGTTGTTATGGCCGTTAGAAATTGTGATGAAATCTCAACTTCAAAAATACTCCTCGAAAGGGGTAAAAAAAAATCAATATTTTTTTATTTTGATAAAATTTCACATATAAGGGTTTTATGGAGCGTTAAATCGAGATTTGAGGTCAGTTATTCATGAAAAAAAATTTCCACTGATTTACAGCTGATTTCGTTGGAATTTTGTCATTTTTTTAGTTTTTGAACACCCTAAAGCCTGGTGGTATCTTGAGCATAGCGAAAGTATTTTTACATCAAATAGCATACATAACTGAAATTAAACGTGAAAGAATCATTTCTCTATCTTGACTGAGAGCTGAGAAAAAAAGTAAAATGTGATTTTAATATTTTCCTTTTTTTTGTCGGCTCCTAATGCTCATTGGCGGCTATAACTCGAGTTTTGCACTATTATAGGTCCCTACTACCCACACAAAAATCGGCATTCAAATCTATGAGTTACAACTTCAAACGTCTCCTTGTAAGTAATATATTAGCATAAAAAAACAAACATGGATAATAGACCGCGCAGTTGTAAAAAAATCCCGTTAGTTCTTTTAAGAGATGTTCTTTTGCTTTTATATCCAAGCCTAACGTGAAAAACCTTTCGAAACGAAGATTTTAATCCGAAAATGCATATAATACGTTCGTCAAATTCCATCATTTATGAAGTTTTTTATTTTTATTTTTTATTTATTTTTTTTATTTATTTATTTATTTATTTTTTCAAAAATTATAATAAATATTTTTTGTAATGTAACATTTGCCGCTAGGACTACCGTTTAGGAGCTATATTTGTTTGAATGAGAAAGTACGTGTCTTATTTATTTTTTCTTATTCCCACCTCCAATCTTGATTCCTTCACAGGACAGAAAACAAAGCACAAAATGCTTGAACAGTTATGATTATTATTATTTTTTTTCATGGGTCATAAATAATAATTATGCATGATGATTAAGGAACGAAACGTTTAAGGAAAAATAAGCTGGGATTGGCAAGGAAAACTGTAAATATCAGAACGACTTCACGAGGAAGAAGCTATTAGATGTTTTGCTGTGAGAACCAAATTATAATTTTTTAACCCCCAAGGACAAAGGATGCCACTAATAATAGTTAACTAGCTCCCGTTTAATCGCTGTCGTGATTTCAGACAAGAAAAGGCCACTTTATTGCGATTATATATTTTTTTTTTATGAAATACAAATGGATAATTAAAATATTTTCGCCAACTCTCAGTCGCACATAACAGTATCTCTAGAACTGATTCATACAATTCGCGACACTTGGGCCTTTAACTTTTATGAAGGCATAAAGCGGGAATGTGCCATTATGCGTTAGTAATCAATTTTCATATTTTACATTAAGGATTTTAATTACGTAACGAATTAGACAAGGAGGCTTGAAGCAGCCAGTAACATGCTGACAAAGGTAATCGGATGTACAGGATGCTTTCTTATTTTCTTTTATAGCATATGAACTAAATTAAATATTTTATAATATATAATGATAAAAGTATAGTTGACTGTTAAGATGAATGGAGAAAAAAGATAATGCGTTGGCACGCATTAAAGTATATCTACTTAGACAAGGTGTTTCTCTTTGACTTCATCCCTGATATCTTCTAAATAATTTTTTAATTTTTTGTGATAATTTATTAAAATACTTTACGATTATTGCCAAATGTCTAACTACAAATATTACAAGTGAATGGTTTTCCATTATGCATATTACAGAAACTTGTAAACTACGTTTTTTTTATTTTACCTATTTATAATTTTAAACAGTAGGAAAATTTAAAAAAATCAAATTGAAAAATACCTACTCAATAAACGAAGAAAAAATTAAATAATACATTTAAAAATACATACAAATAAAAACATATAAATTAATACATACAGTACAAATATTTCGTAAAAAAAAACAACACAATAATGTTTATACAAAAAGACATATACGTTCACGCCATTTAAATTAATATAGTTTATTAAGAATAAGAAGAAGAAGAAAATGAACTTTATTCTGGGACAACTTGTCCCCTAAGAATATCTAATGAGTACGATACATAGAACATTCGTCTGGCTATGATAATTAATTATAATAAATAATAATAATAAAAATTGGTTAATAATTAAATTATAAGCTACAAAATAAACGAGAAATCTTGTAAAAGGATGCATCTTATGTGTACTATTATATATAACATAAATATTCATGTTTTACATTTTCTAGGAAGATTGAAGATCCAAGAGGTAAAGAAATAGATGATGTTTACAGGAAGTAAGAGTGAAGCTTTTTCGAACTGATATGGGCAATGAATTCCATAAAGAGGAAGCGAGAATACTAAAGGATTTTTTGATGCAGTTCGAGGTGTGTACAGGTTGATGGGTTGGGCTCTAGCATTTAAGACGTGGATGGAGGAACGCAGGGTAAGGAGGTCATAAATATAGGTTGGTTCTTTGGTTTTCAAGGATTGCAATATGAGTGCACCTAGGAAGAATTGACGTCGAAAACTGGGGTAAAGCCACCCAATTTCTGAATACCTGTGAGATATGTGAGAACGTCTAGAAATCCCAAAAATAAATCTAATAAAACAGTTCATTAATCTTTTACATCTCCTTTCAAGCTCACTAGACAGTCCACCATATACTATGCATCCGTAGTCAAAGTTGGGAAAAACAAGAGATAATACCAAAAGTTGACGAGTACTTAGTGGTAATGAATCGCGGTGATGGAAAAGTTGTTTAAGAATAAAAATAGATTTCCTCGTGATTTGAGAAATATCATTATTCCAAGAAAGATGTTGATCGAAAGTTATTTTCAGATTTTTAATCGAATTTTAGGAATGAATTGGTCGGTTTTTGAGGTAAAGCAGTGGAGAGTATGGAAGGGTTTTTAGATGAGGTTTGATCCAATGAGGATTGCCTTTGTTTTCTCTAGATTCAAATTCAAAACTATTCTCTAGTGCCCATAGGTTATCGATGTCTTTCTGAAGTTTATGAGTCGCCTCTAGCATGTTTGAAGGATGAAAGGATAAATATATCTGCAAGTCGTCAGCATAAAGATGATATTGGAGTAGTGGATGCGAGTGAGAGTGGTAGTGAAGGTGAGTGAGGTTTTCCGGGTATAATCACAGTTTGGGAACGGTGAGATAAATAGGAAAGAAGCCACACGCACTATTAGATATTGAGAGGTTATAGAGTTTGGAAAGGAGAATTGTATGGTAAACAGAATCAAAAGCTTTTGACAAATCAAATAGAATCAGGATCGTAACATTCTGTTGGTCTGGGGAAGAATAAAGGTCTTGGGTAATTTTTACCAAAGCAGATTGCGTGGAGTATCCGGAACTGAGGCTTGACTGGAAAGGGTTAAGGAGGGCTTTACATTCAAGAAAGGAGGTAAGTTAGGAATGTGCTAATCTTTCTAATGGTTTGGATAAATTTGATAGGATTCATATAGGTCTAAAGTGGGAAACTGAAGAAGGAGAAGGTACTTTATTCAATGGATGGACAAGGATTTTTTTTCCAAGCTGTCGGGAAAATGGAGCTTTGTAAGGAGAAGTTATATATGTGGAGAAGGGCAGGTAAGATAGCAGGACCATCTTTTTTTCTGTTTTCTGATATTTTTTGCAGGAATATAATGGGAAGCAAGTTGAGAACCTAGTGGGTTTGAGCCGTTTACTAGGTTATCTGGTTACAGCTGAATCAGCAATGTATGGAACAGTAAGATCTTAATGTGTAGGTTTATTTTTGACAATTTAAGGAGCATAGAGGATTTCTTGTCGGATTTCGGATTATATTGATTGAATACAAGAAGAATGGATGGTTTAGTCTAATTACTGTCTTGTAAATGCGGCGACACTTGAAGTTTCTTCGTACAATGCTGTTAATAGATTAGTTATTTACTCAACGATATAAATATCTATCGATTTTTCTCCCTAATAATGAACGAATTACTACAAAATATATTTTTTGTAAATATAAGTCATTTGTTCGTATACTTTTCATTCCCTAGAAAAACACTATATGGTACATAATTTAAAACAATTCTCTTCAAAAATCAAGCATTGGTCCTGTGAACCAAAAGGTAAGTATTCGTTTTTGGAAAATAAATAAATATAATTTATATTTATATTTATACCGAAGCTATAACACTGATGAAATAAATGCAAACAGACAACAGCACCATTTTATTTTGCGGCAATAAAGATTCGTTTTAAAAACTTTAATAAGAATTTATTAGATGAATTATTTCTTTGTAGATTCCCTAAATTATTATTTACTTACTTATTATATGATGTAAATATTAAATACTATTTAAATACTGCTTTTTACTAATTTATTTCTTGATTAAATATTGTTTTAATATATTTAGTTTGCTTTTTTAGATCTTATAAAGATTTTTTTTTTCTAACAGAGACTTATTTTTAAACTCGTATCGGTATCGAAAATAAGCTATCCTTTCATAGTAAACTCCATAACCATTGAAATCCACTAGTACAGCAACTTGGTTCCGCTTAAATTCCAGATAATCCTCCGAGGCATCAGAAAAGAAGACGGCCTCGGGTCCATCGAATCTAGAACTTTTATTGAAGCGTTACCAATGGGAAGTTGCTTTACAAGCAATTGACAAGACATTGTGAGAATTATTTTCACATTCACTTTAAATATTGTGATTAAATTTTATACAGTAGTAAATTTCAATAAATTACTAAAGAAAAAATGTTGGTTTTATTAAAATCCTTAATCATGGTAATATTGATACAAAATTAAATTTTTTAAACCTATTTATTGATATTTTAAATGAAAATATTATATTCAACAAGTAAATTTATATATTTATATTATATTTTTTATAATTTATTGATATTGACAGCTCTACACAATACACAAAATAAGTAAATATAAGGTAAAATGATTACAAAAGTAAATAACTAAAATAAGAACTATCTATCTATTAGTAGCACTTTTATATATATTTTTCACTGAAAAGTATCTAGGCCGTCTTCTTTTCAGACGCTTAGGAGGGTTATCGAGAAGGATAGGTATCCGATTTTCGCCAATTCAGCAACATATTGAAATCGTTGGGACATTGAAATCGTTATGGATAAGTTTATTCGTGACATAATAAGGTGCGATGAGGATTTTACGGTTTTGGATACCGTAAAACCGCGTGACTTTGCGCCACTTTTGTTGAACTTCATTCTTTAACTATCAATAATGTTTAAAATGCAAGTATTAAAATATTTGCTTTGAATAATTTGCTTTAAAATGCTGTTGTTATGTCATCGCATAATCTTGGAATTGCAAAATTTACAAAACTTATAATTAATTTTATCCTTTTTAAACTTTGGTGCAAAGTCAACAGGATTCCCTTGACTTTGCACCACCACATTTTTTCAATTAAAAAATTATTAAAAACGTATTCAGGAGCAAATTCAAAGCTTGACAGTAGTTATGAGATGCAAAGTCATTTCTTAATAGTGTTTTTTTAAAGGAAACGATTGTAAATTACAATGTTTTCATTGAAACGAGAAATAAAATTGCATAATTTTTAAAGGTTTATTGAGGAACGATAGAAAATTCAAGAGCATACCAACAAAATATTATATAGAAACAAAATAACGACTTAAAACATGCCTAAAGTAAACAACTACAATTTTGGTAAACAAGGAACAAAACGATACCTATAAAATAAATTGCACACAGATTCTTAGAAAAACACTTTTGGAAAAATGCAATCTGCAATAGTCAGACATGAAAAAAAACCTTATTAACAAGAAGATTTGATTAGAAGGAGCAATGCTGCCCAAGACTTCTTCCCACAGGGAGGTCACCTTGCGCCAAAATATATTTGGTGCAAAGTCATTCCTAATTCATATCAAAAAGGGGATTTTATTTTATTTTCAAATACCATGATCTTTGGTAAATATTTTGAGCAAAATGAGTATCATATATCTAAATTGCAATAATTATAGAATAATATTAATTCAAAACTTGATCGATTTGAGAAATATTTAGTTGTTGGAAGCACGACTTTATCCCACAAATGAATCACACCAGTTGAAACTCTACAATCGACTAACTGTTATAAAACAGGAGATGTAACAAGGATCAGCGTGAAAATTCCTTAGACCCAATCAGTGTTGTCTTAAGTAAGTAAGAAATATCAAATAGCCCTCATGTAGACATCAGCAAAACACTTTTTCCTCAATTGAAAAGTGAGCTTGGTGCAAAGTTAACTCACGGATGCAAAGTCACGCCGTTTTATGGTGCGCGAAGAATTGGAAGATTTGGTAGAGTCCGTGAGCTCAACTCCGTATGTCCTTATGGGTTTAACTGTCAAGTAAATAAGTATTTTGCAGTTAATTGGGAGCTTCGAACGCTTGTCTAGTAAATGTTGCAATAGTCGAGAATCATATTAAAACCAGTTTTAATTAATTTATTTTTTTAATTATTAAATAATTTACAGAAGTATAGACTTTTTTAAAATATAATTGATGCTCCCAAAACAATTAACACCATTGAGAGCTGAGGTCCCAGGGACAAGGATGTAAGTAATTGACGGCTGCTGGTTGAGTTGTTCCGCGGGACAATTTACTCATTGATAACGGAGTTCTTATGCGTTAGCGTTTAGGGTCATAAGATCCTGACTCATCTCCCGCACAATGGTCTGCATTTGAATTTTATCATGAATAACGTCGATGTTTTGACGGCGAAGATGTTATTTAAATGTGAGTTTAATGGAGCTTTGACCTTAAATGGATAATGATGCGGACAGTGAGCTCAATAACAACACTAGATAAAACGAGATCTGTTAATTTATCCATGAACAATACAGTAAACTGTTTTTTATTCTAGCTCACGTAAAATAGACTTTTCAGTGGCTATAAATTCAAAGAGAAATGAACGGTGCGAGTACTCAAATATCATAAGCACTAATGGGAAACCTTAGCAATAAAAAAAAATGGAAATTTCACTGTTTATCCGATTGCGGTTAAAATTTGGGGTATCGTTGGATGCGTACCAGCGAAGATTTCAGAGTTATCTGAAATAAAAAATAGTACCCTTGCAGAAGCGCTCCAGCAAATCTGTCTGACCAACGTTTCACAGACCAGTTTGATCCTTACGCTTCACTTCGAGTTTACATTTATCGATAGCTCTTTCCTATAACCTCACATGTAAACATACACTTCTACAGTTTCAATTTGGACTGCGTTGTTTAGTGTCTTATATCGATATTTAGTCTTCTTAAATGTAAAAAGGTGAAACAGAAGTTAACAACATGAGTTTCATAATGGATTTAGTGTTTTATATATTGATGTTTTCTTATTTCCTCTTCCCTAATGTGTAAAAGTGTTACTAAAGTTAACAAGATTAATTTATACTTGGATCTGGTTTTTTATATATTTATATTTTTTATATCAATTTAAGAGAGAAATTTTCAGTTTACATATTTTGTGAATGAATTTTTGTCGTCCGCATTACGTAATGCCCTACAGTGAGACAGATTGTATTATTAATTAGATAAAACACATCGATCTAAAAATGAATTTGAGAAAGTAAATCAGAGGTTTCATGTTTTTTTATTTCCACTTCCCTTGAAGAAAATATAGCAGAAATAAAAATTTCAACAAATATTCTGTGTTTTATATATTTATAATTTATTATTTACACTTCCCTAACATCAGAACGTTTTTCAGAAGTTATCATTACTGGTGATTTAGCTTTATATTAATTCTGATTTACTATAATATTAATTTAACATTGATTTAGTGTCTTATATTTTAACAATTTCTTATTTCCACTTCATTATAATCTAATTTCTTATTTTAATATCAGAAGGTGAAACAGAACTTAATATTAATTTGAACATGGATTTAGAGTATCTCCGTAAATTAAGGAGTATATCCGACTCGAAAAGTAGCGACTAAAACATCGAAATAAATCGAAAGAAGTTTAGAATCGATAAAAGGTATTCTGGGCACGTGGAGGGGCTGGAGCCCCGCTTCTGAAAGGGTACCATAAAAATTAATGTTTGTCTCTATGTCCCTAATGCCTTCCATAACGGTTCATTCGGTTGCGACGATACGTTGGGAAACGGTTGGTTACTTGTCCTAAGCCCTTAGGCTGATATTCAATGTTGATTTACTCCTTTATTTTATGTCGATTTCTAAATGAGTGAACGTGCTTGATGCTAAGTTTTTTTTTTTTCCATTTTTATCACGAAAATGATTAAACTATTTGAATGAATACTATAGTTTATTGTGCGCTTAAATTTTGACATGAGGTTTTTAGGCAACTAAGAAATTTTTAGGTCAAGTTTGGTTGAGAGTGCCATTATAATTTATTTTCGATTTCTATGTTGGGTACAGCCAAGGCTTGAATACAAAAAAGTTCGTTACTTGCCTAACTTGAGACATTTTTCCAAGTTTGGAACTTATATTACAATTTTTTATTTTCATTTGCAACATAAATTACTTTCTTTTTGATGATTATCGATGTTAGTCTGAGGAAGACATTTTCGAAGATTCAGAGATTGATTCCGCTTATATATACATTGCTATCCTCTGGTTTCAATTTCAGGAAAAATTGTTGGCATAGAAACGCTATTACTATGGGATTCTGCTCATCGATTAACATTTCCTTATAAGATCCTCTACCGTAGACTCTTCAGCAGTCCAAGACTTCAACCATCGGTACACCTGTAATGAACATTCTAAAGTCGATGATTTCAGTGTAAGCTATTCCACTTGGTAAATTGGTGCTCTATTTATTAATTTTGTATCCTATCAGTGGTTGAATTCCATTGTGTTATTCTAATTTAGAAATTTTTGAAACCGCCAAAACTATATCATAAGAAATTTATTACTATATCATAACAAAGAACATATTTTCATATTTTTTTATTTATTTCATTATAATTTTTTTTATTATCTTCCAATTCTTCTCTTATCTAATCCTCAAAATCCAAAATACTTCGTAAAATTCTCAATGCTTCTTATTATGTCACCAGTAAACTTATCCATAATGATCTTAATGTTCCATATGTTGTTGATTTGGCCTGACCCAGATACCTATCTTTCATAGTAAGCTCCATAACCACTCGAATCCACTAGTCTTCCAACTTGCTTCTCACTCAATTCCCGGTAATTCTCCAAGGTGTCTGAAAAACAGATGGCCAAAAGACCTTCTAATGTAGAAATTTCATTGAAGTGCTACTAGTGAGTAGTTCTTTACAAGGTTATTGACAAATCATTATGTAAGTTGTAAATATTATGTCATAGTTGTAAATATCAATAAATAGTTAAAAAAGAAAAAAAGAAGATTTTTGTTTTTATTCGCATTCATTCTAAACATTTATTTATTTATTTATTTTTCCTTCATTTATTGATATTTACAACTGTACAAAAACATATACATTAAGTAAATGTGTTGATAGTGAATACTATGGCATGAAAATAACTTGTGAAGAACTACTCACTAGTAGCACTTCAATAAAATCTACACTAAAAGGTCTCTAGGCCATCTTCTTTTCAGACGCCTCGGAGGATTATCGGGAATGGAATGGGAAGCTAGTTGGGAGACTAGTGGATTGGAGTGGTTATGGAGCTTACTATGGAAGGATAGGTATCTGGTTGGCTAAATCAGTAACATAAGGGACATAAAGGTTTTTATGGATAAGTTTATTGGTCACATAGTAAGGAGTATTAAGGATTTTTCAAAGGATTTTGGATTGCAAGGATTGAATACGAGATGAATTGGATGGTTGAGTGGAGCCCCAAAGCTCAACTCCGTACGTCCAAATAGGTCTAATCACAGTCATGTAAATTAGTCTTTTATAATTAATTGGAAGCTTATCGTTTGTCTAGTAAATGTTGAAGTAGTTTGTAACGATGAGCGGTTTCTTATCGTTTTAGTCTTGTATGTGGATTCCAAGTAAGACATTTGTCCAAGTGGAGTCCTAGGTATCGAATCTGTTCAACAGGGATTAGCGGAATATCATAAACATTTATTTAAATCTCAAATTAAATGTACCTTGCTAAATCCAAATAATTCGAGGTTCAACGTATCCCTTAGCAAACCGATTGTACAGGAATCACCTCAATCAGTTCTGAAACGATTGTTATGGTTTTGGCAGTGATAAAAATTAAACAAAAAAAATAAATTGGTTCACTGGCCTGGCTGTTCGCCTGAGATTATGAACAGAAATAAAAGTCTGGGTTATTGTTAGATAACTAGACAGTTTCGTTGGAACATATTCAAAATCAAAACCCGTCAACTTTTTCGTGAAATTCACGGCCCGAACCAGTTACGAGCATAAGCCTGGAATAATCATAAATAAATATTTTCTGCTGGCAATGAATAAACCATTTTTCACCTGAATAATAATTCAGGTATTGTGTTAGGTATTGGAATATCTGAATGTAAGCGAAAAATGAGCTAAAGGAAAACAGCTCAGTTCGGCAAATAATTGAGGTGATAAACAGATGAGTCGGAATTACGTAAATAAATACTGTTCACGAGAAAACGTGATAAAACGATTTTTTCGTTTATATAGCTCAAAAAATTGCGGATTGGTAAATTTACGACTAGGTAAATTGGTAGTAGTAAAACAGTAATTGAATGTACGACTAGATTAAGGTTTTATATTACAAATCTAAGGTATTAATAATATCTCATTTTATCTTCAAGTACAAATATAACTTACCTCATCTATTTAATCATGCGTTTAGACAAAAATCGGTTGCCAAACGCGGTCCCGTACGTTAAGGGATGAAAGACGCTTTTAAGTTTTTGAAAATAAAGTACTGCGTAGAAAATTCGTCCTAAAAGTGTTTAGTAAAAAAGGTTTAATGATGACCCATTTCCAACAAAAGTATCGAGTTTTGTGCCGTCGGGTAGACTGATACGTAGATGGGAAAGTTGTGTCAGTGTTGATCTTGGGGGTTTTGGATTAGAAGAGGTGGGTCGGAGGGAGTTGATCATAGTTTGGTGGTTTCGGCATCGAACCATAAGGTTCGCTAAGCCTATTCTTTATTAATACTAACCATAAATATTGTGTTATTAATATCAAAATATGAAGCGGAACACTTACATTCGTTACAAAAAAATCAGTTCTATAAAATTACTTACATAGAAGATTCAGCTATGCTTTCAATGTTGTAAGTTAGTTAGTTGGAATGTCCTTACAACCTCCAAATATGGCAGAAAAGGCAGGTAACCAACCTATTCCAGCCAAATTCAGAAGGCAAAGATTTATTTCGCGGGACCACCATGAAATAAAGTCAACCGACCAAGATAATTATTTTCAATGGTCCCATTTCAAATGTGTTTTCAGTAGGAACCCAAAAAATCAACCGGTCATATGGAAAACCTAAAGGGCAACCCAACTATGTACCCGACTCTTTACACTCATGTCAGTCTGCTGTAGGCCCTGATACCTTTTAGAAACTGTTCTAAATATAAATATAAATATAAATATAAATATAAATATAAATATAATGATAGTCACCTAAGGTGACTATCAACCTGTTTGATTTCTTGTCATACTTTTAATACATATATAATATATGTAGCAATGTGCTGATGGTTTAAAAATTTTAAACTAATGATGAATGTTTAACATTTGAAACATAGGCCGATAATTCATCAATCCTATTGTATTGATCCTTCTAAACCATTATGCGTACCTTAATACATATTGATTTGTAACTCCTTAATGATCAATAATTAGAATAGAACTAGTTACACGACAGATAGTTCAATAAATCAGATAGATCAGATACCAATAGTTGGGGGCTATTGTGTCACTAGGGATATTAGTTTTATAAAATGTTTGATAACACTCAAGCTTTACAAGAACATTGCAGATAGTAAACATTATGTTTATAGAAAAGAGGGGAGTTCACGATTCTAACGAAATAAAATTGACCATTTCATGCGAAACAAAAAAATATCAACTGACCTAAGGCGGCCTAGAACGCCCTCACTAGAACTCGCTCAGCAATTTTATTGAGGATACAACAAGATTTTTAAAATTATATAACATTATCCGTCAGATCATTAGATTTTTATTTGTTTTTAACAACTTTAGCCAACTCTCTTTAGTTAAAACCTCAATAAAACGAAATAATTCGTTGGTCCCTTTCACAATCTGACTAAATGCGCTTCCATAAACCGAACTATATTTGGGCTACTTCTATAATTTGAAGTCAACGACGTTCTTGGGCATGTTATTCACCAAGTGTTGGCCTCAAGGCTTCTTCTATTCCAGTCGATAAACTTATTGTAGAGTGCATGAATTATAATAATAATTAGAATAAGAAACGATAATTTCTTACTTCAAAGCTGTAGAAGTAGTTAAAAGATAAACATAGTAAAAGCATGCCTCCCTCCATCATGCCCTATAGATGAAGTTTTGGTTTGTCATGTTATACACTCAGACCAGCCCACTGAAAATGTATGTTTGGGCAAAGTATGACGATATTGACATTTTCAGTGGGCTTATGTATAATGTATAAGTGCTTATTATGTATAATGTGACTTAATCAAAATTTCATATATAGGGCCTGGTAGTATATTTAACCAGATTTTAGTTGAAAAAATAAAAGAAATTTCATATCGGAAAAATAGTTTTATAGTTATAGTGAAAAATATACCAAAAAAATTTGGATTTCAAAATAGTAAGTGGTTTTTAGCGAGCTGGTAAGGGAATTTAACAGGATTTGATCAAAACTTGATATATAGGTTCTAATAGTAAATTTAACGAGCATTTAGATGAAAAAAATTAATTTTGGATGGAAGTATTAATTTCGGAGCTATAGTCAAAAGAGTACCGACAAACATGTTTTTGCAGAGAAGTGCGACCCCAGTCAAAGAGTGCTGAAATGAGGGGTGTAGAGTGCATGAAATATGTGATAAGTTTTGACTTCACAGCGATAATCATTGACTGGACTACTCTGGACCATGGCGTTATAGAAAATTTCAAAACGATTTACCGTAAGGAAATGGTAAGAACTATGGTGGAAAGTACTGAAGAAGGGACCGATTGTGAGATCACGGTTTTACGAGCAATAGAAATGGCAAATTAAGCTTGGATAAATGTTACTGAAGGAACAATTCGTAACCGCTTCATTACGTGTGGTTTTACTAAAGGCGGACCATTTCTAGCACAAAGTAGAACACAAGCAGGAATGATAGCAGCAAAGCAAGTGGCAGAATGGAACCTTTTACAAGGTCATTACTAAACTGTCGTTTCTTATGAAGAATTTGTTACTGTTGACGATAATTTAGTGATCTCCGGCGGAATAACGGATCAAGAGATTTTATCCTCTAATGCGATCATGAAGACAATGGAGACAAGGAACTTTGAACCGCTTCAAGCATTTTGCAGTTCAAAGGAAGCTAGAAAATCTTCATCACATTTATCATCCGACTAGATGTAGACGACGATATTTTTGCCGATCCTGTTTTTCTAGACAAGTCTTTAGACTAGAAAAGTTTATTGTTTATTGTTATTATTCTACAAGCTAAAACGACAAGAAACTGCTTGTCAGACTACTTCAAAATTTATTAAACAAACGTTCAAAGCTCCCAATTAATTACAAAAGACTAATATACATGACTGTGATTAGACCTATCTGGGACGTACGGAGTTGAGGTTTGGGGCTCCACAAACTCATCCAATTCATCTCGTATCCAATCCTTATTATCCAAAATCCTTCGAAAATCCTCAAAGCTCCTTACTTTGTGACCAATAAACTTATCCATAAAGATCTCTATGTTCCATATGTTGCTGATTTAGCCCAAACCAGATACCTATCCTTCCATAGTACCCCTCCATTCTTGATAATCCTTCGAGGAGACTGAAAAGAAGATTGCCTAGAGACCATCTAGTTTAGATTTTATTAAAGTTCTACTCGTCAGTAGTTCTTCACAAGTTATTTACATGCCATTGTATTCACTATCAACACATTTACTTGATGTATATTATTTTGTACAGTTGTAAATGTAAATAAATTGTTTGTAAATATCAATAAAACTTTTTAAATCCTAAATCTGAATATTCTTTTTACTCTCAACCTCCTAGGATATACTCTATTTAAACCAAAAATCTCTATAAACCAAAATTATTGCTTCGGCCTTTGGAATTGGGATTAAGGAGAGTCGACTGCCCTGTGATCTATTAAACTAAATATGTAGGAAAGACAACTGAACAGCAAATAAGAAGAAAACTGTCTGAAGAGATGAAATTGACCCAAAAATTGACATTTTGTTGTTGAGTGGAGGAACAATTACTGAGCAATCACAGCTAATGACGAAATTGGCCTCTTAAGAAGATAATTAGTGAGATAATTAAAGGTGACAATGGAATAGCAATTGCCGCCATGATTCAGAGATGTCTCAATCACGTGAAAAAATCATTGTAATTAATTAGGTTTCTCGGGGCGTTTTCGGAAAATAACCACTACCTTGAAATCAGGACAAGAAAAATACTTGATTGCAAAGCGAGGAGATGTGATGGAATTCGAAACTGCGTAGGCCAAATGTGAGATTCTCTTGGTAGTAAGACATGAAGGAGAAACAAGGAGTGGCTCTTTGGTTTCAAATATAATAAGATGGCGCTAGTAGCCAGTAGTAGTTCAAATAAATAAATCACAGTTGTTTTCCATCAGTTGTGACATCTATAAACATAACCTTACATCGATATTAGTTAATGTTTGTTTGCGTCATATAGTTACACTTAATTAAATATGTCAACTTATAAACCGAATTCACGTCATTTGCGGGAGATTTTACTTTTTCATTTCAGCATGAAAAAATCGGCCGCTGAGGCTCATCGGGTTATTTCAAGTACTTATGGTGATGATACTATTAGTGAAAGAACGTGTCTCGAGTGGTTCCAGCGCTTTAAAAGCGGTGATTTTTTTGTTGAAGATCGGCATAGCGGTGGCAGAGAAAAAACTTTTGAAGATGATGAACTGGAGGCTTTACTTAATGAAGACTCGTGTCAAACTCAACAACAGCTCGCAAAATCATTGGGAGTAACTCAGCAAGCAGTATCAAAACGCCTGGAACAGCTGGGGATGATCCAAAAACAAGGATACTGGGTACCGTATCAGTTGAAACCAAGAGATGTTGAGCGACGTTTATTTGCTTGTGAACAGCTGCTTGAAAGACAAAAACGAAAAGGATTTCTTCATCGTATTGTTACTGGGGACGAAAAATGGGTGCACTACGACAACCCTAAGCCACGCACATCATGGGAATTGCCCGGCCACACTCCTACGGCGACACCTCGACAGAATATTCATGGATCCAAGGTCATGTTGTGTATTTGGTGGGATCAGCTTGGCGTAATTTATTATGAGCTGCTAAAACCTTCTGAAACAATTACTGGTGCACTTTATCGAACGCAATTAATGCGTTTGAGTCGGGCATTAAAAGCAAAACGGCCGCAATACGCAGAGAGACACGAAAAAGTAATTTTGCAACACGACAATGCTCGACCTCACGTGGCGAAAGTAGTCAAGACGTACCTCGAAACACTGAAATGGGAAATTCTACCTCACCCGCCATACTCTCCAGATGTTGCTCCATCTGATTACCATTTATTTAGGTCGATGGCACACGGCCTGGCGGGCCAGTGCTTCGATTCTTTTGAAAAAGTGCAAGAATGGATCGATTCTTGGATCTTATCAAAGGATGAAGAATTTTTTCCGACGCGGGATTCGTTTGTTGCCTGAAAGATGGGCCAAAGTAGTGGAAAGTGACGGACAATACTTTGAAACATAAATAAGATACCACTTTTTTTTAATATAATTTCTAAGAATTAAAAAAAAAAACGGCGGGAGCAAAGTTGTAGACCCTTATGTTTTTATTCAATATGCATGCATAGTTTTGAATTAGCACTTTGACACCCAGATTATAAATACATATTAATTTTTTTCCACTTACAGGTTTTTACAACATTATGCATTATATTCTACAAGTAAATTCCAGGAAAATAATCAAAATGACATGCCAATAGCATGTAAAGAACTACTTACTAGTAGCTTTTCAATAAAAGTTCTACATGATATCCAGGCCATCTTATTTTCATTAGCCTCGGAGGGTTATGAGGCGTTGAGGGTGAGGCAAGGTTGAAGACAAGTCGATTCGTGTGGGTATGGATTTTATTCTGAAAGGAAAGGTATCTGGTTTGGCCCAAATCCACAACATATGGAACATTAAGAACTTTATGGATAAGTTTGTATGTGACAAAGTAAGAGAAATTACTATTACGAGAAGAATTGGAAGGTTTAGTGGAGCCCTAAAGCTTAACTCCGTATGTCCAAATGCGTCTAATTATTGTCGTGTAAATAAGTCTTTCACTTGAGATGCCCATGTTGGTATCAAAGGATCAATGCAATTGGAATTTGTAAATTAATTGCTATTTATATTGGAATTATTTTATTTGAAAACTAGTTTCGAATGTTGAACATTCTTCATCATATCTAAAACTTACAAAATTTTCAAAACATCAGCACTCCGTCACATGGATTGTATATACTAAAGTACCAATATATTGGTTTTTTGTCATACATTTTTAAAAACTTTAGTATATATAATATCCAGGTAAAAAAGTGCTGATGTTTTGAAAATGTTTGTATGTTTTTAGAACTGATGAATGTTTAAGATTCGAAACTAGTTTTCAAATAAAATAATTCCAATAGAAGTTAATTCATTAGACCTGAATAAGTCTTTAGTAATTAATTGGGAGCATAAGTCTTTAGTAATGTTAGAGTAATTGGGAGCATTGAACGCTAAGACAAGAAATCAAGCATGTTGATACTCACGTAAGGACTTAAAAATCAAATGTGCTTCTTAAAGCAGGTCCTACAGTAAACGGATATGTAATACAAAGAAAGGGGGGAGGGTAGTCAGCTATTCAGGTAAATAAAGCTCCCACAGGTTTTCCCTATGACTAGTAGATATTTCTGTTCTAACTAGAATTATTATTTTTTTCTCATACATTTATTGATATTTAAAACTGTATAAAACATTTACATATAGCAAATGTGTGGGGAAATGAATACAGTAACATGACAATAAATACGGCAGCCACCCATTGGTGGAACATGAATGGGGGTTTTACAATAGAAGGTCTCGAACACATATTCTTTTCAGACTCCTCGGAGAATCACCAGGAATAAAATGAGAAGCAAGTTGATAAACAAGAGGATTTGGGTGAGTATTTAGTTTATTATAAAAGGATAGGCATTTGGTTTGTGCCAGATCAGCGATATACGGTATAATAACACTAAACCTACCAGTAAACCTACCCCGACTAACGAGTTTTCAACCAACATTCATTACTTTGCTTGTTGACTTAAATACGTTTATTTGAAAAAAATATAGCAAAAGTGTTTTTTCAATATCCACTCCTCTCTTGTTATTGTTTTTTCACGTGAAATTGTGGTAGAAATACGTACACATGAAATGTCGGTAGGTTTAGTGTTAACGTCATTGAGAGATCAGGTCATGTTTGATAAAGGAAAAAGTACTAAGGATTTTTCGAAGGATTTTGGATTGGAGTGATTAGAAGAATTCCCCATAAATCTACACCCCAATTCCAAATAGGTCAGATAATTGTAATAAAGATGAGATTTTGTAGTTAATCGGGAAATGAGAACAGTTTTCAAGTAAGTATTGGAGTAGTCAATATTTAAGTGCAGTTTCCGGACTGGTTTTTTAAGATTTCATTATTTATTTTATGATTTGCAAAAAAATTAACTTTGGACAATTTTCTAAGTAATGTATTAGTTTTACCGATTCTAGGTTGAATCAGTGGTTACTTTCATTTAATTGGATAGAAAATTTAAAATTCTGCTTCTTATTGTGGTATGCTCTTAAATATTCATTTGACCTAGGTTACTTTTAATTTTCATTCCAATAGAAAAAAAAATCCTCAATTCTAAACGTAAAAAAATCCTCAATCCTAAACAGATCTATTTCGATACACGGAATTAAAAATCGGAGTTCCATCAAACCATCCAATTCATCTCCTATATCTAATGTTTTTTTAATATTAAAAACAAAGAAAACTGGTGAAGCTGCTCAAGATCATAAAAATATTTTTAATTAATTGTTGCTTCTATACAGCGTAGGTAGAAGGAGTTCCGCGAATCCTTGAAAGGACAGTTTAATAGCGATTTCTTGATGTTAGATCTCTACAAACCGTGGCTGCATGATCAAGATGATGTTGAGTTGCCAATAGTGGATTCATAGCCGATCCAAAAAGTGTGAGCAATCAACTATAAATAATATTCAGAAAGGATATTTGTTTTCTGAATATTAAAATAAATGTTAAGACTAAAGCGACATGCATTAGTCAAAATGTATTCTTTTGAACCATCCTTAAAATTATTTACAGGATTGAAAAGGGTCTTAACTCTTCACCCTGGTGGCAGCGATAACACGTCATTGAAATTTAACCTTTTTTCACTGTCCTAACTGGGGAAGAAGATGACGAGTTCGGTGGAATAATTTAAGAATTCCTATGGAACTGCGGTGCATAAACAAAACTCATTTAAAAGAGATAATGAAGAAGAATAGCCGATCCGCTATTCATTCATATAGCGAATAATGGAAGAGTAATGTTACTATTTATCTTTGCTATTATACCATCTTTCGTTATTTATTCGATGTCATAAAAGGCACTCGAGCGCCATAAACAAGACAATAAAAGTGGAAGTAGCAATGTCGTTAAGGTACTATGAGCTCGTAAACTAGCCAGTAAAAGCAGAGAATCGTTTTTAAATTTACTTTATCCGTAATTATTATACTTTAATTGTTTACAGCCAGTATTTAAGCATGGATCGCTGCAACTATTCATAAAGAAAAAGACAATTGTAAATCGCAATGCTGTTTTCAGTTTTTTTTTTTATTTGTGTTTTCATTATCTTGAGTTAGATAAAGGACCTTGTAAGATTAGCATGGCAGTGGCGATGAAGAAAGGTTGGCAATTAGCGATGCCCCTAACATTAGCATATTTTAGAGGAGGAGAACACCTTTGTTGTCCTCATTGCATAATACTTTTGAGGAAAAATATGTTCAGAAAGGATTAAAAATACAGTTAGGTATAGCTATAAACCGTTTCCTTTAAAGAGACCTGTAACTGTAAACTGGCTTTGTAAGGCGCATTTATTATATTTTGTAGAGAATGAATTCAATGATCTTTATGAAAAGTATAGAATTATTCACAATATTGTTGAAATAAAACCAAACTATATTTAAAATAAAAATGAATACAGGAAATTTTTATAACTGTAACTAATTTATTAAAGTTTTGTCCTAGTAATCCAATGATACCTGTTGAACAGATCCACTACCTGGGACTCCAACTGTAAAAATGTTTGACTTGAATTCCACATTCAAGTCTAATATAGCAAGAGACTTCGTTTAAGACTTATTCAAAATTTGACCTTTAAATTAGTGTCAATTTCATTGAAATGAACGTATATGGACGACTGCGAAGAAAATCGGAAAACCCGAGACGAAATAACTTATCTTAAATTTTTATCTAGTAGCTGCATAGTAATCTTGTATTTTCAAAAATTTCACTAAAGAATTACTAATGGAAATTCAAATTACATCTTACCAGAAAAAAAGCGAATAATGTAATTTTAAGTTTCAAATATATTTTCCTTCTAAAAAATAATTTTTAATTCATCAGAATAAAAGACACTAACGACAAGAAACTGCTCATCATCTTCAACATTTACAAGATAAACGCTCAAAGCTTCCAATTAATTACAAAAGATTCATTTACATCACAGTAAATTGACCTGTTTGGACATACACAACTGGTCAAATATTTGAGACCACCCTGAGACAAAATAGGTAAATTTAAAATTTTAATAGTTTCAATATCTCCCCCACTTTATTACTCTCTCTCTTTCTCTCTCTCTCTCTCTCTCTCTCTCTCTCTCTCTCTCTCTATATATATATATATATATATATATATATATATATATATATATATATTATTTACAAGTAAAAACACTATCCTTCTCTTTTGAGTTTTTCTTCACAAAACATATATTCCGAGAGGTTCCATGTTTGAAAAAAAGGGATTTATTTAATAAAAATCTAATTAAATTTGAAATGTCTCAACAAATATCATCATTTAACGCCTCTGAAAGATTTACTTTTTTTTATTGTTTTTTAACTCTAATATCATTTTTTTTTTAATCCATGGTTTTTCTATTGGCAAACGATATTGTTGGCATAAATGTGAAATAAACAGTTTGTTTTAAATTGTGTATTGAAAACTCCTTTAAAATAGCTGAACTTTAAAGGTCTTGGCTTAAACTATATATCTGTGTTTAATTGTTATAAATCCATTTTTTTTTCACTATATTCTACTATGTTAAACAGATCCGCTACCTCGGACTCCATTTGGACAAACTTCTTACTTGGAATTCACATACAAGACTAAAACGACAAGAAACTGCTCGTCGTTACAGACTAATTCAATACTTACTAGACAAACGTTCAAAGCTCCCAATTAATTACAAAAGACTTATTTACATGACTGTGATTAGACCTATTTGGACGTACGGAGTTGAGCTTTGGGGCTCCACTAAATCATCCAATTCATCTCTTATCCAATCCTTACAATCCAAAATCCTTCGAAAAATCCTCAATACTTCTTACTTTGTGACCAATAAACTTATCCCTAAAGACCTTTATGTCCCTTATGTTACGGATTTAGCCAACCAGATATACAATCCATATAGTTCCATAACCAACCCAATCCACTAGTCACCCAACTTGCTTCCCACTCTATTCCCGATAATCCTTCAAGGCGTCTGAAAAGAAGATGGCCTAGAGACTTAGTGTAGATTTTTATTGAAGTGCTACTATTGAGTAGTTCTTCACAAGTCATTTACATGCCATTGAATTCACTATCAACACATTTACTTACTATCTCGTATCCAATCCTTGAAATCGAAAAATCCTTAATGCTGCTTACTTTATCACAAATAAACTTATTCATAGAGATCTTAATGTTCCATATGTTGTAGATTTAGCCCAAACCTGATACCTATCGTTTCATAGTAAACCGCGTAATCATTAAAATCCACTAGTCTTTCAAATTGCTTCCCATTCGGTTCCCAACAACCATCTGAGCGTCTAAAAAGAAGATGGCCTCGGTACCTTCTCATATAAAACATTCATTGAAGAGCTATTAGTAGGCAGTTGCTTAACCAGCAAATGCTATGTATTATGAACGTTATTAGCACATTCACCAGATGTTTTTTTTTTTTTTTGTTTTTTTTTAAATACTACATGCTTTTATTTAATTAATTGGTGTTTGATCTAAATACGCTTCATTTGCCCTGGCTAAGTATAAAAGGTATATGGGGACGTAAACACCTACTAAAAGAATGAAAATTAAAAAATCAACAAGGTGGAATATGTCAGTATGTTTGAAATTATATAGGAGAAATAAAATTTTAATATTCGAAAACTGTTGAATGAGTAATCAACCTTGATTAACTTAATATATCATTTAAAGTAACATTAAACGAAGTTAGGTAACGGTTAACAAACATGAATAACGGATAACGAGAACAATATTCTTTACAGTTCTATTGGAATAATGTCCATGTCTGTTCGAAGGCACGGTTAAAACGCCCAAGGACTTAAGAAGAAGCACGGCTTGAATGCTCTTGAAACTAGAATAAAACTTTCCAAAGGACATTTTGCCAACTTCGGCAATAATACAACCTTCAGCACGTGCCTAAGCCAGTTCCTATTTCCCCTAAACATTTCCGACTCAGCTTTAAGATAAAAAAAAAAAAAAAAAAAAAAAAAAAATGTATTCCCGAAATCAACTTTTTAATCATTTAGCGAAATTTACTTATAGCAAAATAAAATTCAAACTGTTAGACCAAAAAGATAAATTGGTAACAGTTACTTTTAGATGCTCACACTTTTTGTGCTTCATCTTGATTTTGTGTTCTGGTATCGATATTTTTCAGTTATTCACTTATCCCTTATTATTTAAGTGTAAAGCTAAATAGATTCCTAATTGTTTATCTGACTTAGAAAAAAAACTTTTAATCCTTTGTTTTTTTTAGGAAGTTATTTCTCTCTTATATTGTTCTTCGATCGGTCACTGCGCCAATAGTCGGTCTCTCTATGCGTATATTGCTTTCTAATTCTATATTATTACCACATATTTTCATGATGGCGATGATCTTAAACTTTTCAACTGGTAAGTATTGTAATAATTTCATTAATGCTATTCAAAAAAAAGTTTTTATTACAAAGAAAAAATGAGTATTTCACGCAATAAAAATAATAATAAAATAAAAAAAATAATAATAAATAATATATTACATATATTAATGATATATCTGAAGGCTGATTTTCTATGAGCACATGAAAAGGGTGAGGAAAAAGATCTTTAACAACATTTTTAGCTACAAAAGCAGGGGAGGATACACGAAGCAAATAAGAGAAGAATTAATGAATCTTAAAATTTCAGATGCCGAATGTCTGGATAGAGACACATACAGGGAAGCACTGAAAAAAAAAAACTCTCACAAATATTATAATAAATGCAGTCGAAAATCATGAAACTGCGATGGGAAGAAAGAAAATAAAGATTCCCAAAGAAGCCTAATTAATAATATTCGCTAGGTCCTTAGTGCCATTAGGTAATAAAATATATATATATATATATATATATATATTTTAATAACATATAATGAATGGAACCTAATGCATCTGGAAAATTCCTTCACAGTTTCAAAGATTGTTTATTCCAGAATATATTTAGAAAATATCATTAGCCTTTTTTCATATTTAATGACTTTTTGAGTTTGAACACCTAAAATGCAATACCAATATTCTTCCAGGAGCTGTAAACGGCGTGCCGCTGACCAGATTCATGTCTCATTTATCCTTGTGCCTTTATTAACGATCCCATGGATTTTTTAAAATATTAATTTATTACATGTTATTACTTGTTGGAATGGGTTGCTTTAAAATTATAAACAAATACTAACTCATCATAAAAAATATTAGGATTAGAATGGTATGTTATGGGTAGAAAAATGTCGATACATTTTCCGTTCGAAAGGGGAAAGCGGTTCGACGTAAAGATGTGTAGCGGGTTCGGCTTATCAGGTGGAGCCCCGAAAGGAAACTTTTATCGACTTTTTTTAGAATCCTTAACCACTTCAACCCATCCATGAGTCCTGGTTTTAGTACTTGGAAAGGAAATACTATATCCCGAATGAACCAAAGGCAACACAAGTACCAACTTTTGGTACCCGGGGATTCTTCGAGTCTATTCGTGACCGATATAGCAATACTAAAGTTTCGGCTCAGAAACAGAATCTAATATTAACCTATTAGTTGTACAGATGACATACATACCGAAATACTCGTATAGCAAAGAGAAATATTTAGTAATAAACAGGATAGCTGTAACATTACGTTTAAGCAACGGTTTGTAAATTGTGAATAACTATAGGAAAGATTAGGAAGAACAAAGTACTAAGTATATCCTGCCGGCTTGTATTTCGTCACAGCAAAAAATGTGGATCTAACCTTATATATATTTCTTCTTATACCCATCCCCCTCTCCTCTTCCTCTTTATAAGGGAAGATCGCAGAAGTAATTTATTTTATTGGATGCGTCGTTGTAGGAAACGGATGGGGCCCCAATTCAATGGCAAACTCCTATGCTCAGTGAATCACAAACGCCACCCGACGGCACCTGATCAGAATGAGTAATAGCAGAGACTGTTTACCGATCAAATAATTCAAAGATGCTTTATTTTTTATTTTTAATTCTCTTCATTCTTCCGTTACTAAGATCGTTGCACCGATGCGAAAATATCGTGGGTAGGACATTATACACGCAAGCTATAAGAGCAGTGGTTCTGAACTAATGAGATATGTAACGCGTGGAAACTTAATATACACATATACACAGGAAACTTAATATACACAGTACTATAAGGAGCAGCGAAGCTTGAAACAATATTAGTTATTTTCCAACATTTCTTATAAAATATAAATAATTATAAGGTTTTCTAGTTTATATGTATATATAGCTCTTTCCTATAACCTCACATGTAAACATTCACTTCTACAGCTTCAACTTGGATTGTGTTGTTTAGTGTGCTATATATATTTTTAGTCATCTTAAATCTTAAAAGTTTTTTTTTATATATACATTTATTGAAATTTACAACTGTACAAAATATATACATCAAGTAAATGTATCGACAACGATTATAATAACATGTTAAAACTTGAAAAGAACTACTCATCAGCAGCACTTTATTAAAAATTCTACACTAGGTCTTTCTAGGCCATCATCGTTTCAGACGCCTCGGAGGATTATCAGGAATGGAGTGGGAAGCAAGTTGAGAAACTAACGGATTTGAGTGGTTTTGGAGCTTACTATAAAAGGATAGTATAGGTGTGGGCTAAATTAGCAACATATGGAACATTAAGATCTTTATGGATTAGTTAATTGGTGACAAAGTTAGGTGCATTGAGGAATTATCGAAGGATTTTGGATTGTAAGGATTGGATACGAGATGTATTATACGGTTTAGTGGAGCCCCAAAGCTCAACTCTGTACGTCTAGATAGGTCTAATCACAGTCATGTATATGAGTCTTTTGTAATTAATTGGGAGCTCATGTAAAAAGGTGAAACAGAAGTTAACAACATGAGTTCTACAATGGAATAAAATGATTTATAAATTTATGTTTTCTTATTTCCTCTTCCCTAGAGTATAAAAGTGTTACAAAAGTTAACAGGATTAATTTCTACATTGATTTGGTGTTTTATATATTTATATTTCTTATATCAAATTAAGTGAGAAATTTTCAGTTTACATATTTTGTGAATGGATTCTTTGTCGTCCGTATTACTTATTGCCCTAAAGTGAGTCAGATTGTAATATTAATTCAATAAAACACATCGATCTAAAAATAAGTGTGAGAAAGCATATTTCAAGTTTCATATTTTCTTATTTACACTTCCCTTAAGGAAATATAGCAGAAATTAAAATTTCAACAAGGATTCTGTGGTAGGAGGTGTGTCCACTCACCTCACTGTCAGTAACTGAAAAATATTCTATAGTTTATACTGTCACTATATGATAAATACACGCAACAAAACTTTACCTAATTCACTACAGAAAAAGTCACAATCACAGAGCGCTTAATGGGCGTGCAATATAGATGCGGCCATCTTGGCTAACAAGCTTTATATTAATTCTGATTTACTATAATATTAATTCAAAATTGGTTTAGTGGGTTATATTTTGATATTTTCTTATTTCTACTTCATTATTTCCTTGTTTCTCGTTTTAATATCAGAAGGTAAACTGAAGTTTATATTACTTTGAACATGGATTTACAGTTTCATCGTAAATAAAGGATTATAACCTATCCCCTCGAAAAGTAGCGACTGAAACACCGAGATAAATCGGAAGAAGGTTAGAATCGATAAAAAGTATTTTGGGCGCGTGAACGGGCTGGAGTCACGCTTCTGTAAGGGTACTGAACCATGCCCTTTTCATTATTGACCCAATTGTTTTAATAATTACTTAATAATAGCAGGGAAGGGATCCAGTCGGCCCAACTATACTAATGAAGTACAAATTATCTTCCATTCTGTCGCCTCGGAGTATTACCGGGGATAGGATGAGAAAATATTTCTCTATACGATGTAATCGAAAGTCCATTATGTTTTAGATTACCTCGCTCAAGAGCAAAACAAAGGAGCTAATGATTCATACATAATTCAAGAAACGATTCTTAGCGGGATTTCGGTTCCACGTCAGCTTCCAACGCCTCGTCCTAAACAACATACATAATTAATTCAATATTCAATGCAAGGCAATTAAGATGCACAATTTATTTAAATATTGACATTACTAAAGAATTTTAATAATTGTAAAAACTCGAGGAAACGGATTTCTCTTCAGGCTATGTTTGTTAAGGCGAACTTTTAATTCGTTATCGAGAGTTTCACAAACGTTTTCATTAAATACTTTGGTCCATCCACGTGGCCTTTTCGCCTTTGCAAATTAAGTACACTCAACAACCTGCAAAGTCCGATTCGTATAGCCTTCTTGGGCGAGTACCTCAAATATATTTTATTTCTTGTATTACATTTTTTTAAAAAATTGACGTAAATAAATAATCTATGGAACAAAGTGCTGAAATTTTGATTTTTTTTAATGATTAAAGTACAGTTGACTATTACGATGAATGAAGAAGAAGATAATCAGGGATGCAGTCAAAGAGAAAACGTAAATGCGTGCCAACGTTCCGACCTGCCTTCAGGGCTCTCCGGTCTTCTTCAGGGCTATAAACAAAATACTAGATGTGATAAAAATAACAGACAGATAAACAGATGACAAATGGAATACAGAATGACATGGATAAAAAACAATATACAAAAAAGGCTATATAGAAGAACAGATACATAAATTAGTTATAATGCAACGCAACAAGGTAAGGTAGGACAAAACAGGAGTGAAAGGGGTAAAGAAAAAAAAAAATATAAAGGGGTAAAGAGCAAGGGAAATAAAAAGTAAAAGATGATATAATAAAAAAAGAATATAATAAAATAATAAAGGTGAAGGAAAATTAAAGTGGAAAGATGACTCAGAACACATACCCACCAAACCACCTAAATGTCTATTACTTATATAACTGAATCCAATGTTTACAAAATGAAAATAAAAATAGTGGCTTAGTGGGTAAGTGTTCTGTGCCATTTCTTACTTTTCCTTTTATCTTTCCACTTTTATTTTCCTTCACCATTATTATTTTATTATCCTCTTTTTTCTTATATCATCTTTTACTTTATATCTCCCTTGCTCTTTACCATATTTGCTTATTTTTATTTATTTTTTATTTACATTACCTTTCCTTATTTCCTGTTTTTCATCTATTATCCTTTATTCACTACACTTACATTTTTTTTCCTTATTATTCCTGTCTTGTCATTAACCTTACCTCGCTGGTTTTTATTATTACTGATTTGCCTTTTTTGTATATTGTTATTTATCCATTTCATTCTGTATTCCGTTTGTCATCTGTTTATCTGTCTGTTATTTTTGTCACATCTAACTTTTTGTTCATTATAGCCCTGAAGAAGACCTGCAAGGCAGGTCGGAACGTTGGCACGCATTAAAGTATTTCTACTTAGACGTGGTGTTTCTCTTTGACTGCATCCCTAATTATCTTCTCCTTTGAAATTTTTTTTAACATTCGAAACCAGTTTTCAAATAAAATTAATCATAATAAAAGTGGCAATTCATCAATCCTAATTCTTTTGATCCTAACATACCTCCAGCAATCTAGCATTTTTTTTAACCATTTCTCTAGTCAATGATCTATAATGGAAAGGCTTGAGCTATGTTTTTAGTACAATGGGTGCTATAATTTGAAAATATTTTTTTCCGATAGCAAAAGATTACAATGTCATTTACATTTACAGAACGAATCATTAGCGCTATTTCTGTGAGGCCATAAAAATTATGTTCTTTTTGGTTTATTGCCCTTTTCTTGTAGCGATGACGACACAATCCGTAATAGTATCGGTTGCTCATCCTATTTACACTTGAATAAATTTAGCAGACGTAAATTCTTTTGTCTAGCTTAATAGAAAAAGTACTGTTTTCCTCAAACTATTGTTTGCCTACTCCTTACGTTGCATCTCTATCTATTCTTTTCATCTAAATAAATTTCCGTCTAATGGCCATTAGAACAAATTTTGTCACTGTGCAATACTCCCTCAAATATAAAATACAAAACCGCTTTTTCTTCGTATCTACTTCGGGAGCTAGATCGAATATATTCATTTACCTTCAGGTTATTTATTTTCTCTTCAGAATCACAAATGTAAACCGAAATATTACCAAGTATCAAGGTTAACTAATTCGTTTCAAAGTAAACATAAATATTCATAATAAATGCAAAATGTCTGAGAGGTCCCAATTTAAAAAAAAAAAAAAAAAAAAAAAAAAAACCAATTGGAGAAGAAGAATGACACATTTTAAATCCCATTCTATTTGGTAAAAATAGAAAAATTATTCCTAAATATTCAGTCTAGCGATTTTTAAACCCATTCACTAGATAATATTGTACCGTATGTACAAATTGGATTCAGTTATACTCATATAATAATTTAAGCTTTAGATTTTTAATAATTTATACAATTAAATGAAACTAAGATTTTAAGAAATTCTTGCAACTCCAACTCCGAAAATAATAGAGCATTTATCCACGGTTTGTATTATTGGTTTGGCATCTGTCCTTTTTTTTTAAACGTTTGGAAGTTTATGAAAATTGAGCATGTTTTACACCCTGAACGGTAGTTAAATTAAAAAAGGTAGGGATGCCACTAAATTTTTCAACTTTTTATCGGATTTCTTCCTTACTTTTCCTGTATTGTTTTCACGTTTGATTCGCTGAAATTTTTAATGTACAATAAACCTTTATTTTATAAATAAAATTTATGAAATACAGTAATTCAAAGAACTAGACAAAAAATGTGTATAATGATTTATCTAATTGTTATTTTTTTTTTCAATCGGAAGCAAAAAAAAAAAAACACTTTTTGTAACTGGGCAATTTAATTTTCGGTTTTAGAATAGAAAAAAACATTCAAATAAATTGAGAAAAAAATTAATAAACATTTATATTTTTTTCCGATTTGATTACTAATTTACTGGACTATTACACTATATCTGGATATCTATTGAACATAAAATGAAATGAAATGGAAATAGCTTTTATTATGCAACATAAATACACAAGCAACATTATTACATAAGTAAATCAAAAAGTTTTTGGCTAGAAAAAACTTTTCTTTTGTTTAAGTAAGGCATTCTATCTGCCGCCACTCTATCTCTTCGTTGTCTAAAAACCATCAAATCGAAGTATATTGCATCCGATCTTTTTTCCAGATATTTAGGTGCCTTCTTCACTATAAATTGTTAACGACGTATCGTTTCTTAGTACTCCGCCCTTCAACTTCCGGCTTTCCCGTAGAAATGCTCGTACAAAGATTGTTGGGTCTTGTTTGGTTAGGTTAAATTTCTTATGGACACCCAACATTGAGGAGATGTGGACAACCTTTCAGTTTTAAATCAATAAAGTTTTATTGAAAAGGTTATATTTTGTAAGGAATTTCAGAATTTCATCTATATTATTAGAGGAAAAGGTGTAAATACAGGGTGAGTATCTCTAAGTGAAAAAAAAATGGGTAAAACTGGATCAAAAATGTAGCAAAATGCCGCAGACCTCACCTTTCTATTCCAATCCGTTGCAGATATACGATAAATCAAAGACTTTTTTAAGGAAACCACGTTTTTTTCCCATAAAAGCTGTAATATCTCCATTTTTTAAAAATATTTTCAAATTTTTACCACATTTTCGGATTTAGCATTAAATTTTCTATAATAGCTGAGTGCTTGTAACCTTGAATTTTACAAACTCGGTATCTAAAGAATAGCTTGATCACCTTATTTGGGGAATTTACAATGTCTTGTATTACTTCAACGCTCACCATTTTTCGAAAAAAATATCCACGAAACGTCAAATCTCACAAAAGCATGCAAATTTAATAAGCTTTCGAATAAAATGTTAAACGTTATGATTTTGTTTAGATTTCATGGAGAAATTTACTTTTGAAACCGAATAAACATGGTGTTCTCATTTGGCATACAAATCAGTTACATGTGTAAATAAAACATTATGACAATCCCTTAATGGAGATGTGCATTCTAAACATAGTAAACTCTTCATTAGATTAAAAAGCAAAGACAAAAATTATTGTTAAATAGAAAATAAAGGAAAACTGTCAATAAAGCGACACCAGATCAGAGGATCTTATGTTATTACATTTATTTATTTATTATTATTATTTAGGATTTATTTTATTAGATTTTCAATTTAATGTTTAAAATCGAATGATAATCAACATAGATCTCAGTTTTGCCGTTAGCTTCTGAACGCAGATTTCGTTGAAGAATACTACTTTTTGAGGTGAATTTTATGGGCAGATGAGTCTGTTTTTACAGGGGAAGGCATGTATACTTATCCATGAATATCGTTGGTTTATATTTGTATTGCCCCCATTGAAAAAGTCACCAAAAATAGTTTAAAACAGGATAAAAAAAAATCGAGAGAGTCTATTTATTACAGGAAAAAAACATTTATAACCAGCTTTTTCAGCCCCGGCACGATCTAAGTTCCCACATTTGGGAACATTTTACCCACACCTCTCCCCGAGTGTCTTCGGAGAACTTTCCATCACAAAAGAAGCAAGATATGATCTCTAACAAGAGATGTGTCGAAGTTACCGGGGAAATGGGGTTCCTTATTTACGGCAAGAAAGTATGCCCATATTTACACCAACTCCACCTAAGAATGATGACCACTATCACATGTAACCTAAAATTGTGGGTGACTAAAGGTGTGCTTAAAAAAGTAGCTTAAGATCGCCGCTTTCCAGATACCATTGTGAAATTATTTTTAAATAAACATAAAGGTACCGCATCCAGTTTTGCTAAAAAAAAAAAAAAGAAAAGAAAAAAATATATATGCATATGTTTCTTTTTTACCAGTATCTTTGTATCAATCTTTTCACTTTCAGGGATACCTTGATTAGTCACGTTCCAGTTTATCTCGACGAAACAGGTCGTTTTGGAATCGATAAATGGTACGTTTTGATATCAGCTACCGAGTATCAGCTCGTAGGATATTAGTCACTATCAAATAGACGGGAGGAAGGAGTGCCCTATATCTTGCACTCTAATTTCCACATCCTCTCTTCAGTTAAAGGCTCACTCAGCCTACGTCTATTGGTCTTAAGCATTAGGAATATCGGCAATGTAAATATTTAAATGCAGTGATATAAACTCTATGGCACCGGTCCACAAGAGGCGCTCCAGAATACTTTTTATCGATTCTAACCCAGTTCCGATTTAGTTCGATGTTTTCGTCACTACTTTTCGAGGGGAAAGTTATAATCCGTCATGTTCAAACTAATATTAACTTCTGTTCTACCTTCTGATATTAAAATATACTTTCCCACATTCATTTTTAGATAGACGTTATTTATTAAATTGATAAAACAATCGGTCTCTCTTTAGGGCAATAAGTAATACGGACGAAAAAGAATCCATTAACAAAATATGTAAACTGAAAATTTCTCACTTAAATTGATACAACAAATATTAATATACAAACAATAAACAAATATAAATATATAAAACAATAAACAAATATAAATATATAAAACAATAAACCTATGTTGAAACTCATGTTGTTAACTTCTGTTTCACCTTTTTACATTTAAGAAGACTAAATATCAGTCACCTATGGATAACCAAATATCTCAACATCTCAAAAAAGAACTCTGAAAACCAAATATTTTCAAATTTTTTTTTCATATCAAAAATGTAGCAAATTTGACCACATGCTACTTAGGTAGTTAAGGTATTTATCTTAAAATAATATTATTTCATTTTTGTTTTATTTATGAGACTCTAATTCTTACCTAATATTCTTGAAAGGGAAATTTATAATACTGTAGTTTATTTTGAAGAGTTTCACTTACCTGCAACAAATAAAGATCAAAAGATTAATTTTGTAAAATATAAATATTTAACTAAAAAATTAGTGGTTAGTTAATGTTTTTTTAACTTTTTGTTTTTAATTGTAATGTCAAATAACACAGGCCAACGATGAAAAAACTTTTTTACTTAAAACACCTTATTATTCTGTTTTTTAGGGTGCTGAATCCGAATATGACACTTATTAAGCCGTATCACCTATCATTTTTTCACATTTGCACATCAATATATTAATTTTTTTTTATTTATTACAGAATTTAACAGCTTTTATATACTACAAATAAAATTGTAAAATAATTTGTGCTGTATGTAGAAGAGCAAATATAGAGCCTAAACTGTTTACTCAGATTGAGCTTAACGACTTAGTTAGGGATCTTGGGTTAACAAAAGAAGCAATCTGAATTGCTTGGTTCTAAACTAAAAGAAAAGAACTTGTTGGCAGTTTGAACTAGCATATATGTGTATAGGAAGAGTGAGCAGCAGTTTTCGAAATGTTTTGAACAAGAAGGTGATTTAGTGTACTGCTCAGACATTCCAGGTCTGATCAAAGAGTTTGGTGTTGAACACAAAAAAGAAGACTGGAGGCTGTTTATTGATTCTTCCAAAACGAGTTTAAAAGCTGTTTTATTACACAATAGTAACACTTATGCATCTATACCTGTTGGCCATTCTGTACATATAAAAGAGAGCTATGAAAACCTAGAAATAGTGTTGAATAAAATTGGCTATTCGGCTCATGGTTGGATGATATGTGGTATCTTGAAAGTAACATGCATGCTTCTTGGTCAGCAAGGCGGTTTTATCAAATTTCCATGTTTTTTGTGTGAATGGGACAGTAGAGCAAGGGATCAACATTGGTGCAGAAAGAACTGGCCTGTGAGGGAGTCTTCAAAACCCGGCGAGAAGAACATTCTCCGCAAAAACCTTGTAGATCCTAGAAACATTCTCTTACCACCTCTACATATAAAGTTAGGCCTCATGAAACAGTTATATAATGCTTTATATTTATATGAAACAGTTATATATGCTTTTTTAAATTATATAGAAAAATTTCTCAAAAACTATGGGTGATACAAAAAAAACTAAGACCAGATTTAGATTCAGCACACAGAAGTCTATAAAAATCAGCTATTAAAGTAAAAAATGTTTTTAAAAACATTTTTTTTTTGTAGGCCTGTGATATTGCAATCAACTAATAAAGTATTTATAAATTTTAGCAAAAATATATATTTGAATTTTCGATTCATACTTCATAGTTTTAGAAGAAATAATTTTTAATACAGTAAAACCTCACTAATCTGACCCTCGAGTCGTGTATATTTTTAAAAATCTAGTTATTGTTATTTACAACTGTACAATAATACAATAAGTAAATGAGTGGAACTATAAACGAACGCTCAATGAAAATCAACCGCCTATCAATAGTACTTCTATGTTAGAGGGTCTGGAGATTATTTTATTTTCAGACCCCTCAGAAGATCGCTAGGAATGGAAGAGGCAGTAGAGAGAGAGGGATTGAGTTAGTCATGGTATTTAATTTATTATATATGGTAAAGTGGGTTTAAAATGTTACTAAATGTTAGGTAAGAGGATTTGTGACATAGTAAGGAGCCTTAAGGATTTTTTTAAGATTTTGTGTCGTAAGGATTGGATACGAGAATGGTTTAGTGAAGCCCCAAAGCTCAACTCTGTATGTTCAAATAGGTCTGATTATAGTCACGTTTTTGTAATTTATCGATATTTTAGATCGTATGTTTAGTTAATGTTGAAGCAGTCGATGTCAAAGAGGAGTTGTTGTTTCAGTCTTGTTTGTGGATTCCAAGTAAGAAGCTTCGAACGGAATCCTAAGTAGGGGATTCAACAGGGAATAGTGGAGTATGAGAAATTTAAAACATGTAAATAGAATCATAATGGGTAGGATGCTGGAAACTCTTTCAACCATACAGGTTAGACTAAAACGTCCTGACAAAGATTGATGAGTGTGTCATTATGTTCATAATATTTATAATTGGTTCTTAAAATATAAGGTCATTGTAAATTGAAATGTAAATACGTGATATACATTATGGATATATTTTTAATTCTTTATTAAAGGAGTATATAATTTATTTATAAATAAACTTTTTGGGCATCACTCCACAAATTTTCATTTTTTATTTACTCACATAGTTACATGTTTCGGGATACCTTCCCATCATCAGACTGTAATTTATATTGTTTTATATCAAATATACATTTTTATTTTAACAATATACTCAATAAATTAATGTAATTTACCTATTTTTCCTCACACAGGCACACTAGGTCATACTCTTAAAACTGATTTATTTTAACCTACACTGATTATTAGAGCACAAGGGTCTATTTCATTTTTTTTTTTTATTTTATTTTTTTTTTTGTGCTTTTCTTATTACCAATTTGGATAATTTATATTTTTAATTTATCTATATTAGCGTATACGGATCCTATCTTTTCAGTGTCCATTTTATAATTAACTGCGTTATTTATTGTTTTATTTATATATATTGCTTCTTTAATCTTTTTGCTTTTTTTTCTCATAGTTCAGAATTTTTACGGGTCGTAAAAAATTGAAGAGAACTGAATTTTTGATATGTTGTAAGATCATGTCTGAGTAGTGTAAATCCAAGTTTGCTACCGAAAAACGGATGGGAAAACTTTTGGTAGCCGAAAAAAAATCGAAATTTTTGGAGTTATTTCAGTTTTTGGCCTGCGTCCTCATAATGCGTTTTTGTTAAAAAACGTGCGTCACAATTTTAAAATTAAATTAAATTTCTACAATTTGAGCTCCATTACAGCTATGTAAGTCTTATAGATTCTGAGTTACGTAACTTTGAAAATTGGTTACGTACCAAAAATTTACCTTACAACATACCAAAGATTCAGTTCTTTTCAATTTTTTGTGATCCTCACCTATATAATGTTCGTTATAATTCAAACAGTTAATTTTAAATCCCACATCTTTTTTATTCACATGATCTATTTCATTATTGATATGAGTCATTATGTTTTTAATTTTATTTGTGTCATATAGTGATATATTTTTTTTTTTGAAAATTTTCATTTTTATAATTTTCGATTACTTTTTTTTTTTGTTAAATTGGGAATATATTTAACTTTTTTATAATTTTTAATACGTTTTGTATTAGTTATATATTGTATTATTTCTACATTATTTCTTTCCTTTCCATCACTTAATTCAATCAATTTTATTCCTCTAGACCAAAGGTGTATCCTGCCACTTATCTTTGGAGAGCAAGTCTTTCAAGATTTCATTAATTTTGGAGATGGCATTGGCGTCTAATGTTTCCTACTAATGCTGAAATGTTGGTCGGTCGCGCTGAAACTGAAAAAGATACTGAAGAACAACTGATAACTTCCAGTCGCTTGGGGCAAAACAGTCGTTTCTACTTATCCTAGCTCTACCATTCTCAGGACCGAAGAAATTACTTTTTTATTTTCTGATCACAATACAAAATAAACCGGATAGTGATATAAATAAATGGCTCATAGAACAGTTTTATTTTCATAATAAATATTCAATGATAATACTTTAATTCTTATGGTCTTACTATATGCAAATGGGACGCATCTACGAATTATTTTGTACCTTTTAAAATAAAGATCACGTAGTGCATGATTGAATTGGATCTTAATGTAAACGTCCACATTGTTTTTTTGAGTTTCGAATTATGGACTGAACTAAACATGGCACCTACCGACATCCCAACAGACAATACCCGCCGAAGAATGAAAAGAAGATGACGAACTTCCTGCCTTATTTAGTATTTCAAGTCAGGAACAGGTACCATCTCGTGCCATCCTCCTCATGCCAAATCATGGCACTTAATATTACGCGGGCCACATTCGCTGAATCTGCATATGTGTGTATACCAAGTTAATGATATTTTATATAAAAGAATATTATATATTTATTTTCACACAGAGAGAGGTCTGGGGAAACAAAAGTCAACAGATATTTTTTTATCAAGTTTTTATTGGCTTGACCCGCATGTATATTACGGAAACTTCCAGCGTGATATTAGCCAATTTCCAGTCAATATGATGGAATTTGCACACGTGTCAAGGACCAATGAAAATACAATTATTTCACAACTTTGTTCTAGTGTACAGCCTAGAGTTATCAGAATAAAAAAAATATTTAGGTATATTTGCAGATTAACTGTACACCATTCACGGGAAGTCAATAAAACTCCTTCTTGATAAAGAAATTCTTAGCAATGAAGATAGTTATACAATATAAATGGTAATGATTGTGATGCCACATATAAAGTTGTTTTTTATATCTGTACAAAATATATACATCAAGTAAATATGTTCATAAGGATTACAAAAACATGTCAAAACTTGAAAAGAGCTGCTCATCAGTAGCACTTAAATAATAATTCTACACTAGAAGGTCTCTAGGCCATCTTTTTTTCAGACGCCTCGGAGGATTATCGGGAATGGAGTGGGAAGCAAGTTGAGAAACGAGTGGATTTGAGTGGTTATGGAGCTTACTATGAAAGGATAAGTATCTGGTGTGGGCTAAATCAGCAACATATGGTATATTAAGATCTTTGGATAATTTTATTGGTGACAAAGTAAATAGAATTGAGGAGTTTTCGAAGGATTTTTGATTGTAAGGATTGGATACGAGATGAATTGGATGGTTTTGTCTTTTATAATTAATTGGGAGCTTTGAACGTTTGCCTAGTAAATGTTGAAGGAGTTTGTAACACATGAAGTTAACAGGGAAAATTTCATGTAATAGTGATGCGTTACATGAAATGGAATCGTTACGTTAACATGTCTAAAATCGAGGTTCTTGATTATAAATACCGTTCATATCGTTTGGAGACTGAAAATTAAGAAAATAAATTATAGTTTAAACAACTACAAAAAATACGCTTTAATAGCAAACCGAGCTAAAAAAACAGAAGGTAATTTTTATTTCATGAATAGTTTGTGCCCGACAGTCAATTATGATTAATTAATTTGGAATAAAATTAAAGTAAAACTTAAGTCATTAACAAAATAATTCAATTCATAGTAAAAAATCGTGAGTTGCTTGATATTAAATATTACAATCATTTAATTGGTAACTATTTATGGTTACCAAGTAGATTTATTATGAAAATGGAATAGATAGTAGAATTATTACTATCTTCATAACAATACACTCCCCGTCAAAAGTATTGCAGCACCCATAATTGTTGAGATTTTATTGGTTTTGACTTTAATCCATACTTTGTTTATATTTTTATTAATATTACTTATTAAATTAGCCACATTAGAGATTAGACACATCAGTGTTATTCACTCTTTACCAAAAACGATGGAATTTTGTTTTATTCATTTCAAATTTCTTTTCAGTCCATGGTTATCTTGCCTCAAGTCTCTTTTCGCTCTTCTCTGGAGGAGTAGGACAATATACCTCAAGATATTCTTCAAAGTCATTTTACAAGTATGCCAACACGGTTGGAAGCTGTCATTCAAGCCAGAGGGGGCAATACGTCTTATTAAATGTTAAAAAGGAAACTTTTAAAAACTAGGTTTTCTAACATTTTTGTTTAATGGAAGAATTATTGTAATTTATTTTAATAAAGCATGATTAAAAATGTATGTTATAGACTTCAGAACCTTTCTTTGTTATGAAAAAACAGACGATTTTATAAAATTTAAATATTTCAGCCTTGCGATACATTTGACGGGGTGTTTAGTTAAAACTGCAAGGGGCCGTTTTTAACAAGAGGTTATATAAATAAGACACGAGTGTAATAGATTTATGATGATTGCTTATTACATGTCTAGATATGATAATGAAGTGATAAGGTGTACGAAAATAATATTAAGTCGTTTCATATGAAATGCACGTTTTTATTATTTTAGGAATTCAAGGTGGGATTAGTGGACTTTTATTGTTTACTGTGTTCATGTTTATAGGTTTTAATAAGCCATTATTCTTCCTCTCTCTCTTTTTTTTTATGATAATATTTGCTTGAACAATTACTAGAGAAGAAATTGGCCTGTGGACGTGTTATCTTAGCTTTTGTTGATATTAAAAAAGCATATGATAGCGTTTCATTAAACCTTCTGTGGAGGGCACTGGAAAATATCGGTGTAAGTAGAGATCTTACGGACGCAATAAAAAGTTTACACTGCGGAGCGAAAGCTAGGGTCAAAATGGGGAACGGTTTGACAAATAGTTTCCTAATCACCAAAGGCCTAAAACAGGGGTTTAATTTATCACCCATCCTCTTCAACCTGTATCTAGAAGAAGTTTTAAAAGAGTGGAAAAGGCAATGTCGAGTATGGGTGTAAGTATAGGAAAGGAAACTTTATCAGGTAGTAATAGCTTCTGAGGAAGAAAATCTAAGTTACGAGAGAAGAATATTCTAAATGGGGCCTAGAAATCAGCAAAGAGAATACAGAATACATGGCCTTCAACTCCTCTACTTCTCCTCTACTTCTTCTCTGCCATTAGAAAATTGGTCGATACATCGGAGTATTCTCTTCAAGTATTTGGGAGTTTATATCGATAACAAGGGGACGATTGAGAGGGACATGAAAGAAAAGATGAAGAAAAAAAGCAAGCTAATTGGCATGATCAACTCTGTACTGTGGAGCCCAAATGTTTCACTAGAAACCAAAAAGAGGAATTTCTACTTCTTTTTTTAAGCAGTAACCCAGGTTCGGAAATGTAGGTGGTTAGAACGAGAGATGCACAGAGGCTACAAGCTGTCGAAATTGATTTTTAGATAAGAAGCTGTAGCATTTCCAGGATTCAACGAGTGACTAATTCTGCCATACGAAATATCGTTAAGGCGTTAATAGTTACGATTGAAACCAAACAGCAGCTGTGATACGGCCGTCTAAGCTTCTTATCGCATTGACACAATAGAAAACAGATTACTAAAAGCTTTAAAAAAAATTTATATTTCCAAAAATGCAAAATCAGTGGACACAAGCATATCAAAAGCAATTGTTTTCACAAAACGCAGGCCTCTCATAGTCAATCAAATTATTTTAAACAGAGAAGACTTCCCTTGGTCAAAATCAGTTAAAAACCTGGTTATGACATATTACAGATCACTAACTTTCACAGAACAAATAAAAAATGAAACAGAAAAAAAAATTATATTCAAAATGTTTCCTTAGTTCAATAAAAATTCATAAGTTATTCCCATCATGTACTCTTATCATAAATCAGTCTGCACCTATTTTTCCTCATGTATAAATACTTGTTATTATTAATTTATACATATATTTTTATTTGTTATGTATTTTTTTTTTTTTACTGTCAGGAGAGGATGTAAAGCCAGAACATTTTTAAATTTTAAATACAAGACTAAAACGACAAGAAACTGCCCGTCGTTACAGACTACTTCAACATTTACTAGACAAACGTTCAGATCTCCCAATTAATTACAAGAGACTCACATACTTGACTGTGATTAGACCTATTTGGATGTACGGAGTTGAGCTTTGGGGCTCCACTAAACCATCCGATGCATTTCGTATCCAATCCTTACAATCCAAAATTCTTCAAAAGTCATCAATGCTCCTTACTTTGTCACCAATAAACTTATCCATAAAGATCTTAATGTTACATATGTTGCTGATTTAGTCCACACCAGATACCTATCCTTTCATAGTAAGCTACATAACCACTTAAATCCGTTAGTTTCTCAACTTGCTTCCCACTCCATTCCTCATATTCCTCCGAGGCGTCTGAAACGAAGATGGCCTAGAGACCTTCCAGTGTAGAATTTTTAATAAAGTGCTACTGATGAGTAGTTCTTTTCATGTTTTAATATGTTATTATAACCGTTGTCAATACATTTACTCGATGTATATATTGTGTACAGTTGTAAATTTCAATAAATGTATATAAAAAAATTTAAATATGTATATAAATCATTATTAATATATTCTTACACTTGATATATGTCCCTGTAACTTGATATTTTTTTCGTTATTAAAAAAAAAAATGTTCGATTTAATTGAGTATTAAGTAATTATTACTTAGAAAGGAGTAAAATTATTCAATTAAAGGTTGCCTTGGTTTAAAAACGTTAAAATTGTTCAAGTATAAGTGACTGACTGTTAGCTTAAGACGCGAAATTAGGTCTAATGAAGGACAGTAATTAACTATTTTTCAACAGCAAATGGAAAATGTTCCAAGAAAAACTATTCAAGAACGAAGAGCGAAATCTATATGAAGCAATATACGAGAGAGTTGGGTTAAATGTTATTATTAAATTGTTAATTAGAACGGTTTTATTAAAGAACAGCAATATTTGAAACATGTCACTTAAATCGAACAAAAGAAATCAATTTCACCGAAGAATAGAAAGCTGTTAAGAATTTCTTAGTAGGTCGCTAGATTAGCTCCGATACATCATTAATGATGTTGGTTCAAAGCGATTTATGGCAGGAGTTTCACTTTGAGTTTCCATTATAATATATAGAGGAAAAGATGTAAATATGAGCAACCTCTTTTGTTTTTGAATTAAAGTTACTTTTAACTTGAAAAATTCTAGATATCTGTCCTTCATTGACAACTATAAGAAGTCTCTTAAATGCGATATGGAAAAACAATGATTAACATCAAGTATTTCATTTCAAATACAACGATTTGCAAAAATCTTTCAAAATAGCACCAGAAATATTGGTGTGTAAATATGGCCCAACTAATCACCAAAAATAGATTAAAACGATAGAGAGCTTATTTATTATAGGAAAAATGACAATCATAATTGACTCTTTCAGCATTTGCACGATCTTACCTACACCTCAAACCACCTAAGAAAGATGACCACTATCACATTTAACCTAAAAGCGTGCGTGGCTAAAGGTGTGCTTCAGAAAGTATTTTAAGATCTCTGCTTTCCTGATAGCATTATGAAATTATTTTTAACTAAACATAAGAACATGTCTCTCAAAGGTTTACAGTCCAAAATTAGCACCAATTTGCAAAATAACTCACGCTGCTCCCACTCTAGTTTGAAAGAATGGTTCCAACTGCTCACTGCTATCTTGTATTAGCAAATGGCTCCATAGACAGTCCTCGCCGCCAGTCTTTAATATTTTCCCTAGCCAGTGGGAAGGGGTGCCCATATTTACACCATTGCCCGTTTTTATACCTTATCCTATCACTCTCTCACTCTCTCTCTCTCTCTCTCTCTCTCTCTCTCTCTATATATATATATATATATATATATATATATATATATATATATATATATATATATACATATACAGGGCGAGTATCTCTTAGTGTAAAAAAAAATTGGGTGAAACTAGATCAAAAATTTAGCAAAATGCCGCAGACTTCACCTTTCTATTCCAATTGGTTGCAGATATACAATAAATCGAAGAATTTTTTGAGGAAACCACGTTTTTTTCCATAAAAGCTGTAATATCTCCATTTTTTAAAAATATTTTTCAAATTTTGACCACGTCTTCGGATTGAGCATTAAATTTTCTATAATAGAGGAGTACCTGTAACCTTGAATTTTACAAACTTGGTATCGAAAGAACAGCTTGATCTTCACCTTATTTGGGGAAGTTACAATGTCTTTTATTACTTCACCGCTCACCGTTTTTCGAAAAAAACTATCTACTAAACGTCAAATCTTACAAAAACTTGCAAATTTAATAAGCTTTCGAATGATATGTTAAACGTAATGATTTTGTTTCGATTTCATGGAGAAATTTACTTTTGTAACCGAAAAAAACATGGTGTTCCCATGTTTCACTAAAAATCTGGATCGGTTTTAAACGATTTTATTATTTCTAGTGATTCAAAAATATTCAATTTTAGGTTATATTCTACTTGATGTAATATTTTTACTCCCGGGTCTTTATTAAATTTGTGGTTATTTTCATTTAGATGGATAGCGAAATTGGAGTTTTGGGTCTTATTAGTGTATGCTCTTATATGTTCTTTTACTCTTTGATTTACCGATCGTCCAGTTTTTCCCGTGTGTTTTGCTTCACAGACATTACATTTTAATTCGTTTACGCCGCTTTTTTGGAAAGGGTCTATTTTGTCCATCGGTGTCAAAATTTTGTTATTTTGTCACCGTGTATTTTCTCACCGAAAGACAAAATAGACCTTTCCAAAAAAGCGGCGTATACGAATTAAAATGTAGTGACTGTGAAGCAAAATAAACGGGAAAATCTGGACGATCGGTGTAACATGTAAAATTGTTCTTCTGTTTGTATTTATTGTTTATTTATTTTTATGTATTTATTTATTTATTTTTTAAAAAAGTAAAATGTAAATATTATTGGCTAACTCAATAGCCATAAAGTTTATACGTTAATGCAATTAATAAAAAAAAAAAATATTTAATTTGTTTTATACATTAGTATTATGCATACAAATGTAGATATTTTAAAGCCACTTATAAGTTTATTAAATTAAATTTCATCTATGTGCAATATTGTACTATTTATACCATCATTCATATGTAAGTAATATGATATAACACATATCATAAATGTAGTACACCAGTAAAAGCAAGGAATATGTATAAATTCTGTAATTAACGGTCCTTTTACGGGGTTACCTTAAAAGGACAAAATATACATGCTTTGAATTTTAAGATATTACAAGACAGTTAAAAAAAAAAATTATCATGTAATATACAAAGTAGTACAAATAATGTAATATACAAAGGAAAATTCTGTTCTAATGTCAATATCATACTTGAGCTATAAATTTAGCTGTTTTGACAGCATCTGTTCTATTATTGATTTTCATCTTGGCTTTCTCTAGGACCATTTGTGCCAAGAAAAGCTTAAATAGTCCAGAAAAAAATTTTTGAACCACACCCAAAGCTCGAAAGGAAAAATGTTTTTTTTTTTTTAAAGAATCATTAACTGAGTGTGAAATATTTTCTACTAAAATTGGTCGGACAGCAAAACAAAAAACGTCTGTGGGATAAAAGAAGATTGGCAGCTTCCAACAATCAATAAATTTAGTGAAGTCCTTAAACCTGTTTAGTAAACTCAATTGAGTAAATGTTTTATTTACATCTCGGGAAAAAATGTTACGTAGGTTACATTGAAAATCATCTATGAATGATTATGCCGAGATAGTACGATGATACTGATTGTGAGTTCCTTAATGTCTAAATCATCTAGCTAATCTGCGATGCCACTGCTAGTTATATTTAGTATTATCCATGTTTATTTCAAGACCTGATTCGTGACCAGTCTCAATTAGGCTTGTATTTAATTTAATGGCTTCCGTATATCCACTTAACAACACTGAATCATCGGCTTTGGCTAACACAGGTTTTTAAACCTATTCAGAAGTAAACATTTACTTGCTCTAAAAAAACCTTTCAATTGCAGTATTCCGAGGTTAAATCAAGTCGAATATGTACCAGTTCTATTTTAAACCTTTTTATTAAATATTTATTGCTATTTACAACTGTATATATTATATACAATAAGTAAATTTGAGGATAATGATTACAATGACAAATTAAAAACTACTCATTAGTAGCACTTCAATAAAATCTATACTAAAAGGTCTCTTGGCCATCTTCCTTTCCTTTCCTTTCCTGGGAGCTATGAACACTAGTCTAGTAAATGTTGGAATAGTCGGAAACGACGAGCAGAAAATATTTAACAATGTTGCTATGAATGTTATGAACAGTAATAGAGTTATAAATTTGATACCTTTTGGTTATACGGAGTTGAACTTTTTGATTTCACTAGACCATATAGTTCCGTTTGTATACAAACTTTAAAATCTAAAACCCAAACCGCGTTCTTATAATGATAAGTCCCTATTCTGTTATCGATGATCTTCTCAGGGGCTTGAAAAAAAGATAGCCTCAAGACCTTCTAATTAAAAACTAGAATTGAAATGCAACCAATGGGTAGGTTCTTTACGAACCATTTCTATGTCTTTATATTCATAATTCCACTCATCGTCTTAATAAATTTTGTGTTTTGTACGCTTGTTCAGTAAATAAATTTACATATAAAGTAGAAACTCGCAAATCCAACAACTAAGAGGCCAAGGGGTACGGCGGAACGGCCAAAAGGTTGGATTAACTGGAGATTTCAATGAAGCCCATATTTTTCATAACTAGATGTGTATTATAATTATATTAAAATATATACGTTAACATTTAGAAAAATAAAGGTTTTGTAATAATTTTCCATCGAGAGGGCACCAGACAATAAAATTAATGATAGCGAAAATAGCATCAATAAATTCAAAAATGAAAATAAAATTATAACAAGGAACAATTCATGATTAATAACTAAAATAATTGAAATCTTAAAAGGAAACAAAGAATTATAAAAAACATACTGAACTTCTTTTGTAAATATTGTAAGTTAAATAAGGAAGATTTTGTTGTATAGACAATTTTTAAATCTACATATCTGTGAAAAAATTTGTTTGGAGAGTTGGAAATCAACAACCTAAATAAATAGGATACTTTTGAACGAGACTGAAGACGAAACCTTACAGATTTAATTGGTTAAGAGATTTCCTATAGCCAAGTCGTTAGGGGAAAAATGAACGAAAAAGTTTTTTTTTCTCAATAGCCTTTTATGATGCTGTACCAAAACAACCTCAATTTATTTCTTGTAAGTTCTTGTTGATGGTATGGTTCAAAGAAATGCTCACCGTCAAATCCGATTCAGAACATTTGAATGCAGCGCCAAAAGAGTTGGTTTAAATAAAACCAAAAAGAAATAAAACGAATTTTCTATTTTTATTGTTATTTATTAAGGTCTTAGCTACGTTCCGCAGATGTGGAAGATTGCAGAAGTCATCATGATCCAAAAACCAGGAAAGCCACCTCAAGAGGTAACCTCGTACCGCCCCATATCGTTATTACCGGTTTTGTCAAAACTATTCGAGAAGTTGCTCCTCAAGAGATTAATGCCCCTCATCGAAGAAAGAAAATTGATACCTGATCATCAGTTCGGCTTTCGGAAGAAACATTTAACTATCGATCAAGTACATAGAATTACAAATCAAATTGAGAAAGCACTCGAAAAAGGAAAAGTCTGCTAAGCTGTCTTTTTGGACGTAACACAGGCACTTGACAAATTTTGGCATCATGGACTAATCCATAAGCTTAATAAAATTCTCCCCGGACATTATGTTCTACTCTTGAAGTCCTACCTATCTGATAGATACTTCAGAGTAAGGCAAGAAGATGCATATTCTGGGATCTATGAAATAAGTGCCGGTGTTCCGCAGGGAAGTGTACTAGGCCCCATACTCTTTCTGCTCTATACCGCCGATATCCCAGAAGTTGAAGAAGGCGTCATGGCCACCTTCGCCGATGACACAGCTGTTCTTTCCATCGGAAATGAAAATCAGGAATCCACAAGAAAATTAATCACGACATTAGCCAATATACAAAGATGGACCTCAAAATGAAAAATTAAACTAAATGAAACCAAATCTGTACATGTTGATTTCACTAACAAGAAAATCAACTATCAACCCATAACTATAAATAATAAAGTGATCCCATATTCAAATCAGGCTAAATATCTCGGGATGACACTGGACGCAAAACTCCGCTGGAAAGAACACGTTAAAAAAAAACTAATACAACTCAATTTGAGTTATCAAAAGTTGTATTGGCTCCTAGGCAGACAATCCAAACTGTCTGTAAACAATAAAATATTAATATACAACCAAGTCCTGAAGCCAATCTGGACATATGGAATCCAGCTGTGGGGATGCACGAGGGACTCCAATAGAAAAATAATTCAAAGATTCCAAAATAAAGTGCTAAGGGGCATCGTAAATGCACCTTGGTACATTAGGAACGATGATCTTCACAGAGACCTTCGGATGCCAACCGTGGAGGTAATCCAAAAATACGCCCAGTCGCATCAGGATCGCCTGCAAGACCACGTCAACGCCGAGGCCGCACATCTCCTGGACTCCAATGCACTGGTGAGGAGGCTAAAGAGAAGGAAGCCCCATGACCTAATATAGGGTTTTGTGCTTTACATTCAAAGTCATTGACATTTGAAGATTTTTAATTTTGAAAAATAAAACTATATTTTATGTATATATGTTTTAATAGTGTATTTTTATAATTATTGTTAGAAAAAAATTGCTAATAAGCTCATAAAGAGCTTGATTGTAATATAAATAAATGATTAAAAAAAAAAAAAAATTATTAAGGTTTTCTTTTTTTCGCCTAATCGAAATTGTCATTCGGAAGCCAAAAAAAAGAAATCTTTTATTTTATTAATTTATTTTTTATTTTTATTTTTTATTTTATTTATTTTTTTTACTATTTTCACATAATATTTTTCAGAATGCTCTTCGAAATGAAAATTAAAATTCAAATATCGACCAAGACTGGGTTATCGAAGCTTTTGAAATCTGGAATTAAATTGAAATATATACCATTAGAAGTAGTAGATTCTGTCCATTTCAACTTCAATTTTGCACTAGCGTCTACCATTTGCTTTAACTAGTGTAAATAGGTTTGGCAAAAATTAATTAAACCTTATTGATAAGTTATTTAAAAAATATAATGGATTTTATTTTTATTGATTCTTTTTATTTTTTTATTTAGCAACAATAAATTTTCAAATTCATTATGTAGACAATGTTTAAAATAATGAACTAAAGAGTGAAATAACGTGTTCTAAGAGCAGAACTACGATTACTGATATACTCTTAACAACGTCCTTGTAACGTTGTAAAAAAAGAGGGTTTTTTTTTTTTTTTTTTAAGGGGTTCTTAATTCTTTTTTAGAAGCTGGGCCGGAAGGAAGATGACCTCGAGGCAGAGTAAGACTCATGTATCTCAATTATATTGAAGAGTTTGATTCACCAAGTGGTAGTACCATGCCGGAGATGAGAAAACCTTTGGAAAAGATGGTTAGAGGCAGCACCTCCACTCTTAGCAACACAAAGGAGGAAAAACAAAGGAAAGAAAAAGAATAAAAACAAGAAGGGGCTGTTTTTTCCCGTATGAAGTTTTCCTCAAGTGTATCCCAATTCATGTCCGGCGATGCTCAGATCTACTTATTTTTACATTATTTAAAATCGTTTTCCATTTCTTTTACCTTCAGCTACTCCAACACCAATGTTAGCATTAGATCTGTGTAAATTTGTTTTATATGTTTGCTTTTTTTATTAATTATATACAAATATATGTATCTGAAAAGTGTTCCCTTATGCATAATACAGAAGCTTGTATACTTTTTATGATTTTTTTTTTTTTTACCTATTCGTAGTTTTTTTCAGTAGGAACATTTAAAAAATATCCTGCATAATAAAAGAAGAAAAAGTAAATACGAAATCGAAAAAATTACATACAAATAAAAATACATAAATTAAAATGTATAATAAGAATATTCAGTTAAAATAAAAATAGTAATAATAATTTTTTATCCGTTTATTCGTTTAAGTTACGTCAATTAATATATGTTAGCTACTTTTTTTATATTGTTATTTATTTCATTTTTTTTCCCCTTCCAGCAGTAAGGAATTTTCCTCAGTTATTTATTTCTGCACACACCATACTTAAAAGTGTACAATATAAGTGTAATTTTTAAATTTTGTTTTATTAGTTTACATATACAATTACATAGTACATGTGTCGAAAGTTAAATGAATACAACAAGAAAATAAAATAAAATAAAGAACAAGAAGTTATACAATTTTATAATTTAATAAAACCAAGCAACAAAGTCATGTTATCATCAGAAATATTTAAAATATATTTAACAGCGAAAATTTATGAATTTTTAATCTTATAAACGTATTTCATATTAATTAGCATTTAATTTGATCAAATTGAATTTATCTGATACCGGTAAATTAGTTGGTAAATTTTCTTTTGTATAATAATAATAACAAACATCTATTTGTCCAACAATTGTACATAATCATTTTATTTTGTTTTTTATAAAAATTCGAATTTGTTTTTACTTTAATTGTTATTTTTCCTAAACAAAGAAATATTTACTTTACTTACTATTTATTAACTTGACAATTCGTGTGTTTATGGTTGTGTGTGTGGGTATGTGAGTGAATATGTATAGTGTATGTAAATATATATCGTGGTAACTGTAAATATCCTCTTCACTTAATGTACATATAGATATAGTTTACTTTCTGTATTTATCTTTTCTTAATTTCTCATGGTTATTTTTTATTTTATTTTTTTTAAATTTTATTTCTCCTTATGTTATTATGTTTACTGAAGTTATTTATACCACTCATTTACGATTAACATTATTTGCATGCCTCATGTTCTTAATATACAAATAGTGCTGTATGTAACTATGCAAACCAAACCATTATAATAGATTGTGGTACAACTTTGTTATTCTTAGGGGACAATACGTCCCAGAATAAAGATTACTTTTTCATTGCATTTCATATCCTCTATTTTTAATAGACATGCCATGCAGGGCATCGTACTCAAACATCACCACACGTCCGCAGCAGCAACGACCTCAACAACCTAGAAATCAGACGCCTCAAATATCCCAACCTCAGCCTCTGATTTCCAAATCCCAACCCAAATCTCAACCTTCCCGTCAGCCTCCAAGTCAGCACCATTCCCATCATCAGATACCCCTACGGGTAAAACTACCTCCTGAGATCCAACATCCAGTCCCTCCCCAAACTTCCTTTCCAGACTACCCTTCAACCTCAAAAGACCATACAACTCCAAACACTCCAAGGTGGGCTCCCTCCCCAGCCAACACTCCCGGACACACAAATCCTTCACATTCTATTCCCAACCAAATCAACCATAATCTAGCTGATATTAACACCATCCTCTCATCATTCTTAACCGAACTGAAAGAAACAATAAGACCACTCATTTCCCTTCTCACCAGAGTCCTTTCTGAAGTCCCATTCAACATCCCAAAATGAGCAATAAGCCCCTAGCTGTCATTTTGTGGAATGCAAATGGCCTTCATAACCATCGAGACGAACTTGACATATTTTTACATGAAAATCACATAGATATAGCCCTACTGACGGAAACACACTTTACAAAACGATCGTATTTTCATATACGTGACTACATCACTTACAGATCAGACCACCCAACACAACACAGCCCATGCCGGTTCTTGCATCCTTATTCATAAATCAATACCTCATTCTCTTGTCCCTTCTACTCCAACTGACACCATTCAATCCACTTCAGTATCCGTCTCCACTCGTCCTTTCAATGTAACGTTTTCAGCTGTATACTGTCCTTCTGGAAATTCCTTCTCTTATAACCATCTTGATTCCTTATTCCGATCCCTCGGACCGCGCTTTATTGCTGGAGAAGACTACATCGCCAAACCTCAGCGATGGGGTTGTAGAACATCCAATTCCCGTGGCAGCATTTTATCCCGTGTTTCATCCTCCAACTGTTATTCTGTCCTTTCTCCCTTAAATCTCACTTATTGGCCTAAATCTATCAAAAAAAGTCCAGACATCCTCGATATATTCATTTCTTCCCAAATTTCCACCTCTCATACCTCTGTCAAATCCCTAGATGACCTTTCATCAGACCATAGCCCTGTTCTGCTTCTCTTGCATTCAAATCCCGTCCCTAAACCCTCAACTCCTAGACTAATCACAGGACGAGTAGACTGGGACAAATTTCGTTATGACTTAGAAAATAAGCTAGAATTAAAATTCCACTAAAAACAAAACATGATATCGACAATGCCATAGATAAACTCACCATTTCAATATCAAGCAGTATTAACGAAAACACATCACACAGGAAAAAAAATAATTCTCTTCAGACTAACTTACCACAACATATTTCCGTCTTGTTATGAGAAAAACGTAGAGCAAGAGCGAAGTGGCACAGGACTAGGTATCCATCCGATAAAAATAATTACTGCAAACTTACAAACTCAAGACAGGAATTAAGAAATACAAACTTCAAAAATTACAAGACTACACAAAAAAACTTAATACCACCGACAAATCTTTGTGGAATACCACTAAAAAACTACTGAACTACAGAAACTATAATCATCCCCTACTTACCGAAGCCAAAACCTGGTCAAAATCTGATGGAGAAAAATCACTAATTTTTGGCCAGCACCTTTTCCAAACTTTTGACCCACATCCTGATATCCTTAATCCTACTCATTCAGAATATATTGAAGCAGAACTTAATATCCCACTTCCAATGTCCTCTCCCCCTAAAGCATTCCATTCTTCAGAAATATCAAACATCATAGATTACCTTCAAGCAAAGCCCCTGGACATGACCTAATTACATCCCATATTCTAAAACTCCTTTCTCGAAAAGCCGTCCTATTCCTAACATACATATACAATGCTGTCCTCCGTACCACATATTTTCCTGACTCCTGGAAATTATCTATAGTTAAGATGATCCCAAAACCCAAAAAGCCACCTGAGTTCCCATCCTCATACCGTCCTATTTCACTTTTGCCAATCATGGGTAAAATCCTTGAAAAACTAATTTTAAAACGTTTGTATCCTATCCTAGATTCCCATCATGTAATCCCAGGCCACTAGTTTGGATTCCGAACATCACACTCCACAATCCAGCAATGTCATCGTGTGGTGGACGTTGTCTCCTCTGCATTGGAGCGCGGAATGTAATGTAAGGGAGCCTTTCTCGACGTGGAACAAGCTTTTGACCGAGTCTGGCACCCAGGACTACTTTACAAACTCCGTAGATTCCTTCCTTCAACATACTTTCTAATTATCCGTTCCTGTCTTAGCGATAGAACCTTCAAAGTTAATCATAACTTTTCCTATTCTTCTCTGTTTACCCAATCTGCCGGTGTTCCTCAAGGTAGTATCCTAGGTCCTATCCTCTACACAGTGTATACAGCTGACATCCCAACTCATCCTACCACTGTCCTCACTACATACGCTGATGACACATGTGTGTTATCAGTAAACAATGATCCCTTCATTACCTCTCAAACACTCCAATCCCATATCCTAAACCTTCAAGAATGGAGTCAAAAATGGAGAATCAAAATAAATCCAAACAAATCCCACCAAATAACCTTTATCCTTCGTCGTAAACCTACTACCTCCTGTCCTACAGTATCCTTTAATGATATTCCACTATTCCCTGTTGAACTGATACGCTACCTAGGACTCCACTTGGAATCCACATACAAGACTAAAACGACAAGAAACTGCCCGTCGTTTCAGACTACTTCAACATTTACTAGACAAACGTTCAAAGCTCACAATTAATTACAAAAGACTCATATACATGACTGTGATTAGACCTGTTTGGACGTACGGAGTTTTGGGGCTCCACTAAACCATCCAATTCATCTCGTATCCAATCCTTACAATCCAAAATTCTTCAAAAGTCATCAATGCTCCTTACTTTGTCACCAATAAACTTATCCATAAAGATCTTAATGTTACATATGTTGCTGATTTAGTCCACACCAGATACCTATCATTCATAGAAAGCTACATAACCACTTAAATCCGTTAGTTTCTCAACTTGCTTCCCACTCCATTCCTGATAATCCTTCGAGGCGTCTGAAACGAAGATGGCCTAGAGACCTTCTAGTGTAGAAGTTTTAATAAAGTGCTACTGATGAGTAGTTCTTTCCAAGTTTTAACATGTTATTATAATCGTTGTCAATACATTTACTTGATGTATATATTCTGAACATTTGTAAATATCAATAAATGCATATAAAAAAAAAATATATGGAATTAAAAAAAAAAATTAGAATATTGAAGTCTTTAAAGTAGTAAAGTCTTTAGTAAAGTCTTGTGATCTATTTTCTGTATGCTGCATTCCATTCTTGGGTTGATAGAAATTGGTAAGTGAAAAGAATTTTTGTATCAGTAAGTGAGTGTCTTGTTTAATTGATGGTACGATTAAGTCAGATATATTTGAAATTCTGGTGTACCTTGAACAGTTTTCTATTCTTATACATACGTTTTGAATTCTAATTTCCTGGAGTTAGATTCGCAGGTGTAGCTGCAGACAGGAGCGGAATATGTCAGTATTGGACGTATGACAGTTTTGTATAGGATCAGTTTGTTTTAAGATAGTTGGGGATATCTACTGAAGTATTGATTCACTTTGCTAATATATGTTTGGAATATATTAAAGATTTGTCTGATTCTAAGTAGTTGATAGAATGTGCTCGAGGGAACCATGGTGAGATTCCATTTATAATTATGTTCTGAGTTATGATTGGACATTTTTTTTAGTGAATATCATAGCTTTTACTTTATTCTTCATTTTTTAAAAATAAATGCTGAACTTTTTAAGGAGGGCCTGTGATAAGCTCACTGCTGAATCGATCCCTAAAGAGGATGTGCTTACATTAATCTATATTTTTTTTCTTTTCTCATTTATTGATATTTACAACTATAGAAAAACATATATATCAAGTAAATGTGTTGATAGTGAATACAATGGCATGTAAATAACTTGTGAAGAACAACTCAGTAGTAGCACTTCAATAAAAATCTACACTAAAAGGTCTCTAGGTCATCTTTTCAGACGCCTCGGAGGATTATCGAGAATGGAGTGGGAAGCAAGTTGGGAGACTAGTGGATTGGAGTGGTTATGGAGCTTACTATGGATGGATAGGTATCTCCTCTGGGCTATATCAGCAACATAAGGAACATTAAGATCTTTATGGATAAGTTTATTGGTCACAAATTAAGGAGCATTGAGGATTTTTCGAAGGATTTTGGATTGTAAGGATTGGATACGAGATGAATTGGATGGTTTAGTAGAGCCCCCAAAGCTCAACTCCGTACGTCCAAATAGGTCTAATCAGAGTCATGTAAATGATTCTTTTGTAATTAATTGGGAGCTTTGAACGTTTGTCTAGTAAATCTTGAAGTAATCTGTAACGACGGGCAGTTTCTTGTCGTTTTAGTCTTGTATGTGGATTCCAAGTGAGACGTTTGTCCAAATACAGTCCCAATTAGCGGATTTGTTCAACAGGGATTAATGGAATATCTCTATTAATCTAAAATTCTATATTTTCTCTTGTTTTCTGTCCCTGACGTGACCCTTCCTTGAAACCTTGGCAAAATTCTTATATTGTGATCGTAATTTGTCAAAACTGGTTCTTGTTTTTGCTTTATACCAAATGGATTTAATTTGAGAGTACTGCTCTATTTTTTTTTTATTTTTATTTTTTCTGTTCTGAATAATTTGTCTAAGAATAGAACAATGCCTGTAGCTGATAAGCCTATCCTAATATCCTCTGTCTAATTTATGATTAGAAGGTTCTTCTTAATAACATCTCTGTTTACAGGAAGCAGTAAATTAATACTATATTGGCCATGGGAATGGGTAATCAGATCTTGAGTTCATTGATGCCAGAAAACAATTGTACCGAGTCTAATGGTCACGATGCAACGCTCCACCTGCTCTAATAACATATCCTCTAACTGGCTTGGATACAAACAGACAATATTATATTTATTATACCTATACTATACCTATTATACAGATAAGTAAAGCTGAGGGAAGGCCCTCGAGTCAGCCACACTTTCCCTTTAATGGGTAGCGAAACTGTGCAATTATAGCTCGGGTTGATGGTTTCGAAATTGTACTCAGGAACATGACTAACTGACAGTTTCTGTCAATGGGCTAAGGTTAGATTCAGTGTAGAGATGCCGTAATGCCTGTACACACATAATGATTAACTTTGACTTACAAATTTGAAAAGATCAGTTTGTGGACTAGAAAAATATAAGCAATAATTTTCACAAAACGAAGACCTACAATAAACCACTATATCCGTAGATAAGACTAAAACGACAAGAAACTGCCTGTCGTTACAGACTACTTCAACATTTACTAGGCAAATGTTCAAAGCTCGTATTCAATCCTTCAAAAAATCCTCAATGCTCCTTACTTTGTCACCAACAAACTTATACATAAAGATCTTAATGCTCCATATGTTGCTGATTTAGCCCACACCAGATACCTATTCATAGTAAGCTCCATAACCACTCAAATCCGTTAGTTTCTCAACTTGCTTCCCACTCCGTTCCCAATAATCCTCCGAGGCGTCTGAAACGAAAATGGCCAAGAGTCCTTCTAATGTAGAATTTTTAATAAAGTGCTACTGATGAGTAGTTCTTTTCGAGTTTAAACATGTTATTATAATCGTTGTCAATACATTTACTTGATGTATATATTTTGTACAGTTGTAAATTTCAATAAATGTATTTATATAAAAAATATATATATCCATAGAAGACCACCATATCCCTCGGGCACAATCAGCAACATATCATGTTAACTAGACCGATCCCTCACATTTATGGCACATGTAAACAAAATATGCAACAAAATAAAAAATCTTCAAACCTATCTTACTTCAGACCTATGATAACCTCTTCATCGCCTGTTTGGAGTAATACTAGCATAACAAATTACAGGAAACTTATACAAAACATATTTATGAGAATCATAAACAATCACCCCAGATACACAAGAATGAATATCCACTACGCTCACTGATCTCAATCTACCCACAATAAAAAAAAAACATTTAGTTGCAAAGTCATTTTTCTTATCAACTGCTATATCTGAATACCTGATTTGCCATTCCTCCGCTCATAATAGCTTTGAATCCCGACTTTTCGTTTACTTGTTAGATATTCAATCTAATAGTCATATTGATGGAGAAAATATTTTTTAAAATGAAATATGAATGTTCAGAATATAGTATTGATTCTGTACAGTATTATTTTTGTGCTATTGAACTAAACTGTTTTCGGCATAACTTATATTATTATATCAGACAAGATAAATTATTTCTCCGGATAATATATATTTTTTAGCTTTGTCAACTGTATTTTTTTCATTAAAAATTTTTTTTCCTTATTTTTTGTTTTCGTAGCTTATTTAAAATTCGTAACCTTAAGATATAATTTGTTTTTCATGTAATATTTTATAACATGTAATGTTACTTTTTATATTTAATACAATTTTAATTGTAATTTTCTTGCTTGTAATATTTCCTTGATTATATATACGGCAGCTAGGTCGCCATTATATTGTTCATTATAATTATTCTTAAGAGGCAATGGCCTCAGAATAAAATTTATTTTCATTTTTTTCATACACCGTAAAATTGGTGATTTCCTTCTGACAAGTTGTTGCGTCGACTTTTACCAAATGAGAGCGTATGAGTCGTTTCGTGGGTCCCTTACGACGTCAATTGAGCTACTACACATATTTTAATTGACACTTATTTTAAAAATTATGAAAATTGGAGAATGGTGGGGTTTTTTTAGTACACATGTGTCAGAGAAATTTTGTGGGGTGAATTTAGTACAGCCAATCATTATCTCATATTCAACTGTTTTTCTTTCTAGAAACAATGCCACGAAACTATGTGAAGAAGGTAGGGACAAGACCGTATAGAAATTATAGTGGTGAGACAATGAAAGAAGCTCCGAGCCTTCTTCAAGAGAAAATATATCCTTCCGAGCTGCTTCAAAAAGGTGCGTTATATTACTTCTTGATCTTAAATATAATATTAGTGGTTATATTATTATATATAAGTACCTCAATAATTTTTATTACAGGTTCAACATACCTCTAAGTTGGCTGATCTTGGTGATGGGGCATCAACTGCATTCAGTGGCGCCGAAGAGGAAATGTTAACCACATTATTGCTTTGGCGATGATGTTGATTAAATTTAGCTTCACTCAACAAAATTATTCCTTGTAAAACCCTAATGCCATTTTTATGTTTTAAAATTGATCGCTTTTGCTTGCTATAATATACTAGGCACTGTATTCATGTGGTGAGTTGTTACATGGCTTTATAGCATGGGATTTTTTATTAAAAGAGTCCTACATTTTTTTCTTTTAATCATTCATATCTAAATACAGGCGTGAACCACATCTTAAATTATTCAGAAGGAATAACTTATTCAGGTAAAAAATTACTTTGGAGGAAATACTTGAATTTGCTAGTTTGACACTTACAAATATGTTAAAACTGTACTAAATTGACCCCATTTTACGGTATTTTAAAAGGTATCGAACTGATTTTTTGTCAATATCGAAATCTACCACAAAGCTCGATTTATTTCTTACGAAAAAATGTGTTCTTATTCCTGGATTAAATTATAAACTGTAAAGATGAATCTAAAATAAAAATTATGATCGTTAAAAGCCAATGTTTCATTTCAGTCAACCTTAAATCGTAGAAATATAAATGAATAAAAATGGCCGACTAGTCGGCGACTTAAGAAGCCGGGTTTCCCGACTAGTCGGCCCATCTCTGGTAAAAACTTTAATCAACCCGAACGCAAAGCGTTTTTGCGCGTCCTTCCATTTCTTTGTTCTTTGACTACTTTTAAAGAGTCAATGACTCTTACAATTTTAACTGCGTCATATCTCCGTTAGCGGACGCTAAGTGGTTTCTTGGATCATCCACCATTTCAGCCCTGCTCAGTTGAAGTTAACTTAGCTAGAGTTAACATTGATTTTATACCACAAAGATTTTTGTTACCACAATAATTTTCCTTCTAATCAGATATTATTATTGTAAATGTACTTAATTATATTTAGATTCAGATTCAGACATAACTGTGCGATATTTAAATATTTAATGACAAGGAGACGTTTTGACTTGTAACTCATAGAATTGAATGCCGATTTTTTTCGTGAGTAGTAAGGACTTATGATAGTGCAAAACTAGGGTTATAGCCGCCAATGAGCATTGGGGGACGAAAAAAAAAATGTAAATCACGAATTATTTTTTTTTTCTCAGCTCTCTCAAGTAAAATTGTAGTTCTGTACGATGTTTTAAATAAAAATACTTTAGTTATGCTCAAAACACGACCCGGCTTCAGGGGGCCCAAAAACTAAAAAAAAAAATGACACAATTCCAATGAAATCTGCTGTAAATCAGTGAGACATTTTATTCATGGAAAACTTTTTTTTTTGTCCAACTCATCCTACCACTTATACTGATAACATACTTTATTTATCAGTAAAAAATGATCCCTTCATTGCCCGCCAACATTCAAATCCCATATCCTAAACCTTCAAGAATGGTGTCATTAATGGAGAATCAAAATAAACTCAAAAAAATCTCACCAAATAACCTTTACCCTTCGTTTTAAACCTAAGACTTCCTGTCCTACATTATCCTTCAATGATATTTCACTAATTCCTGTTGAACAGATCCGCTACCTAGGACTCCACTTGGACAAACGTCTTACTTTGAATCCACATACAAGACTAAAGCGACAAGAAACTGCTCGTCGTTACAGACTACTTCAACACTTACAAACGATCAAAGCTCCCAATTCATTACAAAATACTTATTTACATGACCGTGATTAGACCTATTTGGACATACGGAGTTGAGCTTTGGGTCTCTTCTAAACCATCCAATTCGTCTCGTATCCAATCCTTACAATCCAAAATCCCTCGTAAAATCCTTAATTCCCCTTCACTTTGTCACCAATAAACTTATCTATAAAGATCTTAATGTCCCATATGCTGCTGAGTTAGCCCAAACAAGATACCCATCTTATCGTCGTAAGCTCCATAACCACTCAAATCCATTAGTTTCTCAATGGATGGCAATCAAAAGAAGATGGCCAAGTGATCTTCTAGTGTAGATTTTTTATTGAAGTGCTACTGATGGGTAGTTCTTTTCAAGTTTTGACATGTTATTGTAATTGTTATCAGCTCATTTACTTAATGTATAAATTAATATATATATATATATATATATATATATATATTGTTAAAATTTTACATATAAGGGTTTTTTTAATGCGTTGAATCGAGATTTCAGGTCAGTTTTCCATGAAAAAAGTTTTACAGCAGATTCCATTGGAATTTTGTCATTTTTTATGGATTTTTTGAGCACCCTGAAACCCGGTTGTGTTTTGAGCATAAAGAAAGTATTTTCATTTCAAAAAGCATACAAAACTAAAATATTACCTGCAAAAATTATTTCTATATCTTGCTGACTGAGAACTGAGAAAAAAAACATGATTTTCATATTTTTTTTTCTCGGCTCCCAATGCTCATTGGCGGTTATAACTCGAGTTTTGCACTATGATAGGTCCCTACTACCCACATAAAAATCGGCATTCAAATCTGTGAGTTGAGTCAAAACGTCTCCTAGTGAGTATCACTAAATACTTCTAAATATATAGAACAGATTAAGCAGAATCTACATTAAAGGATACATCAACATAAATATGACTGTAAAAAGATTAATAAAACAGATAAAAAGAAGACAGCACTTTTAGATCATGTACAAAATTTAGGCCATCATTTTGATTTTGAAAATGTAAAAATATTGAACTTCGAGAAAAAAATTAAAGAGGCAATATATAAATAAAACAATAAGTATCACAGATAATTATAAAACAGACACAGAGAAAATAGGAACGATATATTCCAATATAATAGATAAATTATAAATATAGATTGTCAAATTTAGAAATAAAAATAAACACAAACATAATAATGAAATAGACCCTTGAACCCAAATAATCAGGGTAGTTTAAAAGTAAGCAGTGCAGAGTGATAATAAATAATGTTTTGAGGAGTTATGCTAAATAAAGTGTATAAAAAATAAATTAAATTTGATTAATTATGTTGACGATAATATGAAATGTAGGTAAGTGGTTAATTTGTCCATAATGCGAGTTAATTGCCGATTAATTAATTCACTGTTTACTATTGGTGTGTTAATTGTTTTTGTTAATTATTGATTAAAATCACACCCTTCAGCGTATCAACAAGCCCTCTGTGGGCCAAGGCCTCCTCTATCAACTTCCTCCAAAACATCCGATAGAAATGGGAGTTCATGCGTTGCCCATACACACACCTTATTCCCACTGAACCTGATTTCCTCCTTTTCTTCTGACCGAATGGATTTTCTCTTGGAAGATCTATTTTCGGCTTAGCGTCATCATTAATCCGCGCCAAAGATTCAGCCAATCGATCTCTGCAAAAAGTGACTAACGTAGCCACAATTGGTCCCCCCAAAATATATTAAACTCCTTGTTTTCTTCCAATGTCAGCCATTTTATTCCCTCAAAAATACTATCGATAATATTTCTTTCATGAGAGAGTCATCTCACCGGTCTTGGATTACGGTTTTGTTGCACTTGTTAGGAAACTTCTCCAGAAATACTTATGAAATGTTTGAGGACAACTAAAAAAAATACATCGAAAGTAAGTAATTTTATTAACTTTGACAAACAGCAGAACCTTGCTGATCCGCCTCCCACAAGCCCCACTCTCCGGTTAATCCAACCCCTCGTTGAGTACGGTACTGTGGACAATATTTTCGCAGAATCCATAATGTACCAGTAAAATTGTACATTTTGATTTGTTGTTTGTGTTCTGCTTGTGTATACAAATCCAAGTTTTATCATGAAGCTCCACCGCTCGCAAATTGGAAGTGTCAAAGCGTCAAATATTTCTTTTCTATATTTCCCCAAAATATTTTGCAAGGTTAAAGAAAAGAAAAGCTTGTCATATTTACAATTAGACTAGACTAAATTTAATACAATTTGAGAAGAAAATATATCACTTATACTTATAACCCTTAGTTGTGGAATACTATAATATTTATTAAAATAAAAATTTCAATCATAAACAAAATTATGAAATATGTAAAAATACTGTACAATCGCGCCAAAAGATAATCGCATAATCCGATAAAAAAAAAGATACTATTAAATCTGCTAGATACAAAAATGTGGTATTTTTTAAACAGAATTATTAGACACGATAAGAATATACAAAGGTTAATCATGGGTATAAAACTCCTAAAATTCCTTTAAAAGTAAAAAAAATGAGTGGTCTTAAAACATTTTCGGACAGAAATCCTCAGTAATTTATGCAAACTGAATCTTTGAACTACATAATAATGCATTTCGTCTTAAGAAGATGAAGAAAAATACTATAACTCCTAATTATCCGTGGATTCGGTCAGTTTTACATCCGCAAATGTTTTGTTTTTTTGCGGATGTTGGGAAAAATTGCCAGTTGTAAATAAGGCAACATGACGATTACTGAATAAAATAAAACCTTCATTATAGATACGAAATCAAAATTATTCAAAATAATAATATGAGATTTTATTTTATGTTTATATCAATATAGATATATTTCTGAGATTTTTAGTAACTTTTGATAGAAGAGAGCCCATGATCATTAGGAATTAATATTTTTAATTTAAAATTTTAAGATTTTTTTAATTTGAATGCGATAAAAATAAGCTGTTTGACCTTTCGCATTGGAAGAGTCTGGTTATCTCTAACCAGCATGTAAATACCGTAAATAACTACAAATTTATTTTATTATATTTATTCATATTAATTTTATTTTTATTTGTTTATTAGTCGTTAATTTTTATTTTTCAATCGTATCAAAATTTTTCTTTTATTATTTTATTTCCCTTTATCCTAAAATTTCTTTGTGAATAAGGTACAGACTTATACTTCAAAGAACAATGACTAACTGCCCTTAATTGTAAAGATTGAATTTTTTTTTGGTAAAAATAAAAGATTTACTATAGAAACAAAAAATATTGAATAATGATATTCAATAACATCTGCGTATTTTGGTTATTTAGTTTAGTGTCTATATTTAATGCATTGTGTCCAGTGGGATTTAAATTTTTAAAATTTATTAATAATTCCCTGTTACAGTCAGAATCATTTAAAATTAGTGCTAGGGGACTTTAAATGGATTATTATTATTATTATTATCTACACTGGGCAAAAAAAGTCTGGAAACACTTGCCAAAATCTTACGCTTATGCTCCTCCTGTCTAAAATAGGCAATTACCCATAGCGAAACTACTCTTATTTTACACAACAAACATTAATCTTTAATTTTAACATAATATATCATTGAATACTTATCAACAGCAGTCAAGAGAAAACGTTGAAGTAAATAACATACCCTTATAGCAAAAAAAGTCTGGAAACATTTGTGTAATGAAAAAAAAAAAAACATTTCAACAATAACAACAGATTATACTCGCTATGGGCTTTAAGGATAAAGCTCAGAAACAATGTCTTATGATTAGAAATCCTTTTAGTCTTTTATTAGCATTCATGAGGGAAGTGCCAAAAGCCATTCACGGGTTAATTGTTTCCTTACGAAATCAAGGCAATCCTGTGAGGGAAATTGGAAGGACTGTTAGTAAAAACGTGGGTACAGTGTCTTAAATCGTAAAAAAGATATAAAGAATGTGCATTCAGCAAATCACGGAACGGGTGTATCACCAAAACTATATAAATTGCTCAAGCGTGAAATTTTAAGAACTGACAAACCATGCACTAGCGCTCTAAAAATAGCTACAAACTTGTCTCGGGGCTATGGTAAATAAATTACGGGAAAGTGGTTTATTTGGTCAAATCGCCAAAAAGAAACCATTCGTTAGCAAGTTAAATCGTCAGCGCCATTTGGAAATTTTTGAAAAGTATGTACCTACAAAAGCCTCCATCGCTCTGGGAATCAGATATTTTCTTCGACGAAAGTCGATTTAACATTTTTGGCTTGGATGGCCGTTAAAAAGGTGTAGTGAAAAACGAAAAAAAATATTGGAAACAAGAGAAGCATAAGTGTAAAACTTTGTGTGTTTCCAGACTTTTTTTGCCGAGTGTATTTATTGAAAGTTACAACTGTACATAAAAAAAGCATACATCCGTTAAATGTAAGAATATAATAATTGCTTTTGGATCATCTACCCAGTGGTAGTACTTCAATAAAAGTTCTTTTTGAGGTGGTCCCGAGGCCATTTCTTTTCAGACGCCTCACAGGATCGTCAGGAATAGAATAGAAAGTAATTTGAGAGACTAACGGATTTGAATGGTTATGGAGCTTACTATGAAAGGATAGGTATATGGTTTGGGCTAAATCAGCAACATATGGAGCATTTAGGCCTTTATAAATAAGTTTATTAGTGATGAAGTAAAGAGCATTATGGATTTTTCGAAGGTTTTTTTGTCGTTTTAGTCTTAATCTTACGTTTTAAAGTCAAATCAAAAGAAAAGTTCACAAATCAAAAATTTACTTAGAAACTGATTACAATATTGCTAATTTAAACGTGGACTTTTTCAATGACAATAAATATCCCAAATTCATTGATTTACTAAGTTTAAGATCAACACAGCCACAGACGAAGTGGATGTATACGTGCTGAAACAGCTTGCCAGCGTATTATCCGGTATTCCGTCTGAATAATCATTAGAATTAAAACTTCAAGGATGTCACACACTCCACGCGATACCGAAACGATTATTATGAACTACACTAGATTTTATTTAAACAAATAATTTCGAACGGAAGGTAACAATGTGTTGTAAGAAAAATATAAGTTGTCACTTGGCTGCACAAGCCCTTGGTGAAAATATTGTATGCTTTTATATTGCTATTGCATGGCGGCGACACAACTGGACGGGACGAAAAGAAATATGCATTGAGAGGTTTTTCTTAAAATTAACTTATGAATTCAATGTTTAGACTAAAACTAAATATATATGGATATATTTCTTGACTGTTACTATTATGTTTAATAAGGTTCTGGAGGTTCAGAATAAGTTCAATAAAATAAAAATGAATATATTTTGGCGACGTTTCGAGATTATATTGTTATCATAATCATGCCCTACAGTAAAAAAAAACATATATTATTATACAATAATTATATTAGTTTCACAGGTTGTTTCAAAACATAAAGTTAGCTACAATATAAACATATAAAAACATACTTTAGAATATATACAACATATATAAAAAAAAACATGAGTATCACACTACATTTTTTATATGTGGTACCAATAGCATATCCACAAGTAACATTGTAAGTAGTTTCATACTCCTTCATATTTTGTAATTATATGTAGTATATATTCTAACGCATGTTTTTATATATTTATACTGTAGCTAACTTTAGGTTTTGAAATGGCCTTTGTAACTTATATATTTTATTGTAACCTGTTTTTTCACCGTAGGGGATGATTATGAGAACAATATAGTCTCGAAACGTCGCCAAAATAGTTGTTTTTATTTATTGACAGAACCTCAAGATCCTTATTAAATATAAATTTATATGTATATATGTAATTGTTAAAAACGTCTGATGAATATGATGTAATTACTATTTTTCCCTCTTAAATAATAAAAAAGTGCTGAACATCTTGATTGTTTTTTTTTATTGCCCGAATCTAGTTCGGAATTAACCGAATTTTCTACAAGAGAAAAAAATCTTGTAACATAATAATATTTTATATTTGTTTAGAAATTTACAAGTAATGTTTTTACATGTTTCTGGTTATCACATCCATTTTGCACGTTCATATATTTACTACGATTAATCGGTTTACGATTTTTTTTAAAAAATCCTACGAATATATACAATAATAAACCATACAATAATTTAACATAAATATTTTAAAAAATTAAAAATAAACCTGTTCGTTTCATTGCGTGTTTTTATTGTAGTTCCCTATTTCTTGTATTTTTGAATTTTTGAAGACTCCAATAGTTTGTACTTGGTTGCTATTTTCGAATTGAAACCTCATCATATTCATAATTTCTGATATTTATATGATTTGTTTTTGTACATCTTCTTTTCAGACTCCTCGGAGGATTATCGGGAATGGAGTGGGAAGCAAGTTGGGAGACTAGTGGATTTGAGTAGTTATGGAGCTTACTATGGAAGGATAGGTATCTGGTCTGGGCTAAATCAGCAACAAATGGGACATTAATATCTTTATGGATAAGTTTGTTTTTAACAAAGTAGGGAGCATTAAGGATTTTTCGAAGAATTTTGGATTGTAAGGATTGGATATTGGAAGAATTAGAAGGTTTAGTTGAGCCCCAAAGCTCAACTCCATATGTCCAAATAGGTCTGATAACTGTCATGTAAATGAGTCTTTTGTAGTAAATCGCAAGGTTTGAACGTTTGCCTAGTAAACGTTGTAGAAATCGAAAACGACGAGCGGTTTCCAGAAAAACATTAAAAAAATAAAAATAAAAGTGTTTTTTTTTTTTTTTGTACAACAGTAAATTTTCATAAATAAATAAAGCGTATATTAATGGTGATCCATTCAACTAAATTCAATATCTCTCCCGAAACGGAGGTGTTGTTTCTCCTTAAAGAGTTTCTTTGATGGCCGAAATACTGTTTGGTTAGTCTGCACTAGACATGTAGGGGAATTGTATTTTCTTTCCCAGTGTGTTTTTTTGTTTCTCCTCTCCAGAAACTGCCAAAATAAGGAAAACTCATACCTTAGTACATTTGTAAAACAAAATAAAATAAACAATTTTTTTATGCCCATTGAATTAAGAGCTTAAGTCAGGTTATGGATGTTTTGGTCTTAACAGTCTGTTTTGTTGAAAGTCGGCTAAGGCGTAATGGGTGTTTAACAAATACAAGATAATAAGACCATAAATTATGATAAAATTAACGCAGTTATCTTGAGTATGGAAACCACGTTCGCGATGTTAGGAAACATTTTAACAACAAAGCGATAACGTAAATACCTTCAAATGGCTTAACATTTCTCAGCTATTCTTTTCGTCTAAACTGTCTGCTCAAAGGAGTGAAATAAAAGCCATTTTTCAAAAAATTAAAATATTTGTTTGTACATAGTATTTTGGATAGTCGCTTTTTAAAGTAAATTTCTTTATTTGTTTTTATTTTATGAACATAACTGTAAATCAATTACAGAATATTTTTTTTTTAATTACGTAGAATTATAAATAATGCCGAAAACATAAACATTTTGTGCATTCAAGATTGAAAATTACTAAAAAAATATTAGGAATTTTAGAATATCAAGCGTATTGGATTGGCAACAAATTGCGATATGCAAATGGGCATATCTCTATAAGCAAAAATCAAATTTGAGAGTATGGGGATTTTCCACTCTTTATAAAAAATTTGCATATTTCTGAATCCATCACTTTATTTTATGAATACTGGAAATGAAGTAAATTTATGATTAGTCAGATGAAGGAAACAAAAAAAGTATGAATGTTTAATTTTTCACAGAATGTTTACAAAAAAAAAAAATAGTGGATTCAATTGATGAAGCATTGATTGATCAAAATCCTTGAGAAACTTCGTAAATAAATAAATATTTTGGAATTCTAGCTATACTACTCATGATGTGACTGCCTATATTGGATGTACCCTTCTAAGCCTCCACAGGCTTCAACAACAGTGATGCTGTTTGGAAGGGGCGTTATAACATTAACTTATTATATGTTGTTAATAATAAATGCTGTTTAATCTTTTTTTTTTTTTTTTTTTTTTTTTTTTAATAATTACAAGCTGCCTCACTCAGGGGCAATGACTAATATGGATGACAAATACACATTCATATGATATGTACAATTATACAAAATAAAGTAAGAAAATTAAAATAAACGACCTCTAAATATACAAGAAATAAAATAAATTGTAATAATAAGATTACTGTTTACTAATTTATTTATTTCATAATAATTATTTAGTTTTTTTTTTTTAATTTTTAAATATAAATAAAACCTCATAGGGGTTATTTTATTTAGGGACGTGTCACTTCCAAATGTCGATTCTAATGATTCTTGAGAAAAGAAAATACCCAAAGTCGGACTAGTTGGCAGTAGTTTTGTGATACCCATCTACGTTATTCCGACACATAATTAACAAAAAAAATTATAAATGATTTTTTAATTTTAATATCAGATATTTTATGAGCTAGATCAACACCGCTAAGTACTAATTTAAAATTATTCTGTTAAAAAATCAAGTGTTACTACGGAAAACCTAACGTCAAATTATTATGTATGTATTTGCTATAAGAAAATGGAGAAATGGGATGACAATAGCAACTTTTTATCCTACAATTTGTTATTATTAAGGAAAATTTCCTATTCTAATAAATTATATTTGCTAGATACTCATACAATTTATTGAATAATTATTGTTTTCTTTATAGATTTTATAAGATTTTAGAAAATTATATTTTATAGTAACAATTTATTGTATAACGGAGGTTATATCGAGAATCGAAAAATGTTTCTACCGACACATCATTTTTTTTATTATTCATTCCAAAATGCCAGATAGAAATTATTACTTTTATTACACAATTAAGTGTTTAAAAAAATTATTAGAATAACATTAGCCTACAACGCAATAAGATGTCCGAATTGGAAATACAACGGATATTTCCTTAGACCACTTCACAATGCCAAGAGAGAGTCCCTAAATAGATAAACAAAACGACAGCTGTGTAAGGCCCAAGTTCATTCAGCAGTGACATATGATTCGGAATCCTGGACTTTCTCCAAGAAACTTTGTAGTGTCATAGGGCAAATAGACTAATAGGCTAATAGACGTTAGTCTATCATGCTTTGAATTGAGATTTGATAATCCTTCCTTTTAGGAGTGTGATACTGGAGGACAACAGTAAAATAACTGGACAAATGAAAGTTAAAACAAGAGTTCTGCAGCTATTAAATTATTGCTACAATTATTTTATTCTATATAATTTATTCAATGAAAGCTTTTTTTCAAACATCGCCAATTTTAAAAACGGCAAAATGAAAAATGGTACAAGGTCTGGAGTAGTGGTAATCGTTCATTTGAATGATGGGTACTGAAGAATTTATAAGTGCTGGATCATGCCTAACCTCGAAACGGTTAATCATTAAAGATGAGCCGACTAGTCGGCTTTTGTAGTTGCGATTAGTCGGCAAAAAGCACCGGATTGTCCGTCATTTTATTCATTTACATTTCTACCTTAAAAATAGATTGATTGAAATGAAAATTTGGCCTTTAGTGATCATAATTTTTATTTTAGATTCATCTTTACAGTTTGCTATTTATTCCAGGAATAGGATTCTTTTTTTTTTTTTTTTTTTTTTTTCTTTTTTTTGTAATAAATTTTTTAACTTTAAGAAAGATCATGATGTTAACAAAAAATAAATTCTATAACTTCAACATTACTAAACTAAGAACTTACGGAACGTACTATTTTATTTTGTTGTCAGTTTTGTCTCATAATTAAAATATATTAACTCTTAATTGAAATGTAATATAAAGGTAGGGATATGAAAAGACAACAACTATTGTAGCAATTTATACTTTTTTATTTATAATAACATGTGAGATATTTTTGTTTTACATATATAAGTCCATAAACATGTCTTTATGTTTGATGAAATTACAAATTTCACAAATAGCTGTATAAGCTAAGTAAAGTAAATTTCTCACTTTTACTTTTATTTTCTAAAAAAAAAAACATTCCGTTACACACTAGACCGTTTGTAAAAAACAGATGGAAAAAAAATAAGATGAACAAAAGCCTGTAGTTAGTACAGACGACCATATGACTATAAACGGAGAATCTCGAATATGTCACCCGAATTCCATCGAAAGCAATCATCGGCTTGGCTTACTATACTGAATAAAGAACTGATGTAACCTTTTTTTTAATTTTTTTTTTTAATCACATATTTGGTTTTATTTCATATTTAAACTTAAAACTTACGTAACGTACTATTTATTTATTTATTTATTTTTTCAGTTTTGTCTCATAACTAAAATATATTAAATCTTAATTGAAATGTAATATAAGGGTAAGGAAACGAAAAGGCAACAACTATTTTAGCATTTATACTTTTTTATTTATAATAACATGTAAGGTATTTTTGTGTTGCATATTTCATAGTCTGCCATTTTTATTCACCTACATTTCTACCCTTAAAAATAGGTTGACTAAAATGAAAACATGGCCTTCAGTAATAATAATTTTTATTTTAGATGTATTTTTACAGTTTGTTTATTATTCTAGGTTTGTTTATTATCAATTATCGAACTTTAAGAAAGATCATGATATTAACAAAAAATAAATTCAATAACTTCAACAATACTGAACTAAGAACTTACGTTACGTAGAATTATTTTTTAGTTTTGTTTTATAATAAAATATATTTATTCTCAATAATATAACGGTGGGAACACGAAAAAGAAATTAATATTTAAGTAGTTTATATATGTGAATGTTTATTTATAATTACGTGTAAGATATTTTTGTTATATATATAGATATATATGGATAAATTTCTTGACTGTTACTATTAAATGTTTAGTAAGGTTCTTGAGGTTCAGTCAATAAATAAAAACAACTATATTGGCGACGTTTCGAGACTATATTGTTCTTATAATCATGCCAATGTCAGTGGTGGATATGGTATCGACTAACTGATTGTCTCTATTGAAACGTCGCCAAAATATTTGTTTTCATTTATTGACTGAACCTCAAGAACCTTACTGAACATATATATAAGTCTATAAATACAATATCTTTCTCTCCATGATTGAATTCCAAATTTCACAATTAACTATCTAAGCTAAGTAAATTGCTGACTTTATATATATATATAAAATTTAAAAAAAAAACCCAAAGAAAAAATATAAACAAAAACTTGTAGCTACATGTACTGTTGGCTATAAAACAACAAACGAAGCGCCTCGAATATTGCCGATGTTACCCGAATTCCAACGAAAGCAAAGATCGCCCTTTTTTCCAACCGACTAGTCGGCCAAAGTCATAATCATTGATTGTGAACATAATTTGTCACTGCAAATGAAAAATGACTTAGTGCGAAATTTTTATATTAAGGTACAACAATCTAATAATACAGCTTTAAGGTCTGGAAGACAAATAAAATCATTTCCTGGCGGCAGTGACATTGTTAAACTAAGAAATGTTAGCCATTGTATACCATTTTAAGAATTTCATTCTAAGAAGTTTACACATTTTAATTGTTGTATTGTATTTGCTTTATCGTAACTTATAATATTTTCTGAGATCACAATTTTTTTTTTTTTTTTTTTTTTTCAGGTAAGATTTATTTTCTATCTGATTATTGTTACTATCTAATTGATTGACATGTTCATTTCTACTCTCTTCACTGTGTTTTTCACTATTTTTTTTTTTTTTTTTTTTTTTGTTCGTTTACCTTGTTTTAAAATTTGGAAATTTATTTTAATCTTCTCGTAAATAATTATAATGTGTAATTATTATTAATTTTTATTATTATTATATAATTTATAAAATAGTTATTCATTATCAGTATTATGTCTTTAATTTAAATACGGCAACTATGCTGCCATTATTTTGTTTATTAAAATTATTCTTAAGGGGCAATGGCCGAAGAAAAAAATAAAACAGCTTTTAAAAAAGTTATTTTAAATGTCGGATTCAATTTAATTTAATATATTAGAAAGATAAAATTGTAACTCGACCAGCCCATCCCAGGAAAAAAACAAAAAAAAACGAGATCTTCAAAGGCCACCGATTTTCAGATCTTCCCTGTTTTCCTTGACCTTTAACGACATAATGTTGTGTCCAACCTCTTTTTCGTTTTGTCTTGTTCCTTCTAAGGTGCCGTAAAGATAGCACTAAATCACGGATGCTTTAAAATATGCACCCGACTTCATAATACGTTATCTCATCGCAAATAAACTAAACTGGTTGAATAAACGTGGGTTTAGTATAAAATAAAAACAAGATTTTTCCTGAAGTATAAAAAGGTGTTGTCGAACTATAACCAGAAATAATTAGTCATATATATGGACTTATATAAGTTATATAACTAACATTATATAAATAATGAAAAACGAAAAATTATACAAATAATAAGAGCGTGAATCCTTAAAATAAAAATCATTTCTTGGTACTACTTATAAAACTCAAACTATTTAGCTGCTCGTATATTATACAAATTAGCGCTTTATAAAAGCAAGTCAACGCCTCGCTAATTGTGGCTTCATTAGGAGCTAACAGAGAATTAAATTAGACTCTAGGCAACATATCTCAAGTCAACACCACACTGCTGCAGTGGTTTCCAAACTTCCTATATCCTCACCTTCAATTCTTTGTGTTTTTTTATTTTATTTTTTTTGGACATTTAACACTATAACTAATTTTTAAAATCGTTTTATTCATATTTACATTTGTGTGGTTATGGAGACTATTATAAAAGGATAGATATTTGGTTTGGGCTAAACTAGCAAGATATGGAAGATTAAGATCTATGTGGATTAGTTCGTCACAAAGTAAGGAGCAAAAAGAATTTTGGATTGTAAGGATTGGAAGCGAGAAGAATTGGAAGGTTTAGAGGAGCCCCATAGCCCGACTTCGTAGTTTCAAATAGGTCTAATTACTTTTATGAGTCTCTGTAATCAATCGAAAGGTTTGAACATTTGTCTAGTAAATGTTGAAGAAGTCGAAAATGAGCCGTTTCCTTTCGTTTTAGTCTTGTATGTGGGTTTTATTTAATAAGCGGGTTTATTAATGGGATTAAGATTATCGCACAATAAACTTAATAAGCCACATCTTGAAATTGTTTTTGAAGGTGATACATAGTAGAAAATATAGACTATGCGAAGAACAGATAGCCCCTAATCAGTTAGGGTTTGTTAAAGCTGTGGGTACGAGAGAAGCCTTGTTCAGTGTACAAGTATTGTTTCAGAGATGCAGAGATGTAAATAAAAATGTATTTGCTTGCCTAATAGACTACCAGAAGGCTTTTGATAGAGTAAAACACGACAAATTGATGGAGAATTTGAAAAGTATTGGAATGGAGGAAAGAGATCTGCGAATCATCAAGAACCTATATTGGAATCAAACAGCGGTGTTGCGCATTGATGGTGAACACACCGAAGCAGTCAAAATTCTCAGGGGAGTAAGACAGGGATGTATATTGTCACCCATACTATTTAATATATATTCAGAATTCATATTTAGAGATGCCCTAGAAGAAGTTGGAGAAGGAATTTTTATAAATGGAATAAAATTAAACAACTTTCGATATGCGGATGATACTATTGTATTTGCTGACACTATTCAAGCGTTACAATTATTAATGAATAGCATTGTAAGAATCAGCAGTAACTACGGGCTTGAAATAAACACAAATAAGTGTTTTTCAGAAAATGAGTGCCGTCTTTAAAAGCCATAATCTAACTCTAAGAACCAAAATCAGACTCTTGCACTGCTATGTATATTCTGCCCTCCTATATGGTGTAGAGACATGGACCTTAAATAAAAACATAGAGAAGAAGCTGGAGGCCTTTGAATTGTGGCTTTATAGGCGGATCCTGAGAATACCTTGGATCCAGAGGATGACGAATGTAGAAGTATTGAGAAGACTGAACACAACATAAGAGGTCCTGGAAGAAGACGAATTTCTTGGTTTGGCAACCTCAGATGCTGGTTCAGTATGTCTTCAGCGGAACTTTTCCGCATTGCTACCAATAAGAGAAGAATAGCCATCATGATCGCCAACATCCGAAGCGGATAGGCACCGAAAGAAGAAGATGTGGGTTTTAAGTAAGTCGTTTGCGAAGTAATTTATAGGGAACTCTTGTCTAGTAAAGTTAAGAATAGTGGTTTCGATTCTAAGTAAGTCGTTTCTCTAGATGGAATTCTAGGTAGCGGATCTGTCTATGCCGGATGATAGACTACCAAAAAATATCTGGTAGGTATATGTGGGGATGAAAGAAGTTGAGAGGGAGTCCAAGACTGATGTAGCTGAACAATGTCGTGGATGTCCTGAGACGACTGGGAGTAAGAGGTTTAAGAAGAGGTTGATGGTTAAAAATATATCAATAATAAATTTGTTTTTCAATAGTATTATGTTTTTCTTTATTTCTAATTGATTTGCCTTTTTCTATAGTTATAGTTAATTTATTTTTATCTTATTTTTATTTTTCATAGTTTCATTGTAAATAGGCAATGTACATGTGTACATACTCAACTTAGAATCTTGTCAAAATAGAAGCTTTATAAAAAAAAAGAAAGAAAGTAGTTGGTCACAGAATCTTCCTAATGAAAGCCTGAATATAATTTTTATTTTTATTTTTACCTGTAATTATTTATATAATGATTAGTTATTAAATATTTGTATAATGTTAGTTACAAAATTGATTTATATAAATTCGTATTAATGACTTTTTCTAAATTATTTTTAAAATGTGTACTAATAATATTGATTATAGTTCGTCGACACCCTTTTATTCTTCAGGATTTTTTGTATTTTAATCTTTACGAAATATATACTCTGAAAAAATTTAAATAGAATTTTTTTTTCTATACTCATCTTACCTGGCTGATGGATATGAAACAGTAGGTGGAACCGTTACTCCAGCAGTAAACGGTACATCTCCAGCCACGCCTGAGAAAACATACTTCCAGCAATGCAACAGAGGCTCATTATCAAAAGCAGTGGCGAAAAATGAACGTGAGTTCTACAAAGTACAGCAAATAGTAAAATGCAACAATAGAAAAATTATTCGATTTCGTCTACATAAAGATGAGGCAAATAAATAAAATTAATAAATAAAGCACTTCTGAACGGTATGCTAAATACAATTTTGTGCATTTTGGGTTATGGGTATCTCCTGAAAGATACACACTATCAGTTTTACGAATTAATTTAACGTGAGATATCTAATTTCTGTTTTTACTTACTGTGGTTTTCAATAATGGAAAAACTACTTTTCATTTTTTAACATGGATATGTTTTTTGGCTAGGCTCTATATTTTTGATCTAACGGTATTTTTCACACTCAAAAATTTAACAAGCAAATTCGATCGAAAATTTGATGACAGTTTCTTGATAAGAAATTTAATGGTGAATATTTTTTGTTATATAACATTTGTTGCTAAGACCTGCCGTTTGAGAGCTATATTGGTTTGAATGAAAATAAGTACAATATTTTTTATATTAATTATTTTTAGTGTTTCATTTTGTATGATATTTCAATAAATAAACATTGAAAGATATGATTTATTATTTAATCGCCAGACCCATAAACTCTATTGACAAAAATATGCCTTCCTATTATCAAATTGTGTGTATTGTTTGTTTATTGGGGCCAAACGTCCTTAAGTTCTCCAACTAGGGCAGGAAGGGCAGGTTATCCATTAGGTTGACAACCTATTCCAGCCATCCTATACCTATTATATACCAGAGTGGCAAGGGCAAGATACATTTCGTAGGGTCTGCCACGAAGTTAATTTTAACCCACCCAGGTGGGGTTCGAACCCACGACCTTCTGTACCGATTGCGCTCAGATCCTCGACCCCACTTAACACGTTTTACATATAAGAATTTAGTGTAATTTGTGTTTAGTGCATACATTTTAAAACAATCGTCGAAAAAAAAAAAAAAAAAAGAGGTGAAAATTAACAAAAAATATAAGAAAATATGGTATAAGAATATAAGAAAATATAATACTTTGTCGATTCATTCACATTCTTCCTTAACTGTTCGTTAAAGAGTAATTAATAATTTACTCAAATGTATATCGATGAATTGCTCACAAACTATTAGTGAAAGAAATAACTGTTCCTGGTGTAATCCAAATATATCCTAGACTCCCCCTTATCCGGTGTTATCTGGACCGACACCGCATCAGATAAATGAAAACGCGGGATAACGGAACTTATCAATTATAATCAGCAAAACATACTGATAATAATAATAATAATAATAATAATAATAAATGTTTTCAGGTTATAAGGTGAAAAATATGGTTTAGTACTCCGTGAAAAATATAAAGTGTGTGTGTACTCAGTAAGAAGAAATCGGTCATAATAATGACTGCACATCTTTGCTTTTGTAAAAAGCGAAATGAAAAATATCATTTTTTTTTTAAATAATTTTTTTAATTTATTTTTTATTGGTAAGGATTTTTCTCTCCTACGAGCTCCGGTTAAGAAAATATCAGATAAGGGAGAGTATACTGTTGTCAATCAGCCCGGTATCAGTAAAAATTATAAAATACTGTTTTAGACAGCAAACGTAAACAATGGATACAAACAAACTTCCAAAATGATGAATACTATGAAAGCTTGTTTACGTATTTAAAAATATACAAATAAATACAGGCAGGATACAGTAATTTAATTTATAAAAATTAAGCATCTGATATTTTAAAGGTAACAGAAGGATATTTTTTTTTTTTAATATTATTTTGTTTTATGGTCTATGTTGATTTTAAGACACATTAATTCAATAATATTGTAAACAAATGTTTCAAAATCTGTAAGTTTTCTACCATATTATGCTCATCTGAATACAATTCTGAGACTTCTCGAGAGACGGACCGGCGTCCATTCTTTATTAACACTATATATTCTTTTTGTCTGCGTATATGATTTTGTATTCTATAAATAAATGTTATTTCTATTTATCAGTCTATTATTAGTATTATTAATGATTATGAATATTATTAAATTAGTAGAGACAAATTTATTTTTATCGTATTAAGTAATCATACATGTAGGATTACAAATATCTTGTTTTGGTTGATTTTAGTTTCTGAGGGATCAGAAAAAAGAATTTGTTTTAAAATATATTTATATAATTTTTTAATGTTAGATCTTCAAATATAAAAAATTTTCACATTGAAGGATAAAGATTTTATATACGAAATCCATCCATATTTACAAAGTAAGCAAAATAAACAATAACAGTAAGATCAATTTATGATTTTTGTTGATATTAAAAAAAACTTAAATTTTGCCACTTATTTTAAATAAATATTTCAAAATCTTTTAAATGCCTATCATATTTGTAATTATTTTCATACAATTGTCGGACTTATCGAATAACGGATTTACCAATAAATTACCATTGGTTATTTACCAATTATTTGTTTTTTTTCTGTAAATAAGATTTTCTATTTTATAGCTAAACGTTATTTCTATCTATTTCTATTTATTTTTTAATAATAATTAATTTTTTGATACAATATTTGGTATTAATCCAAGAAGATTGGCAAATAACATATGGTTTTCATCTTATGAATCTCCATTCTGTGAATTGCCCGTATTCACTGCATTGGAGTTGGAAGTTGCCCGTATTCTGTGAATTGGAGTTCATCCAGTCATCACTTTCTTGTATTAACAAATGCATATGTATATGTATATATATGCATCAAGTAAATGTGTGGGAAAATAATCACTTTAGCAAAAGTTCTATATTAGAAGGTCAGGAAGCCATCTTCTTTCCAGACGCCTCAGAGGTTTATCGGGAATAGATTGGGAAGCTAGTTTAGTGTGCGCTGGTGGCACCCTTTTGTTACTTTATAAAAAATAAAAAAAACTAGATGAGTTGCGTGCCTGCAAATGGTATTTTTTTAAAGAGTATTAAATAGAGAAGTTTTTAAAACAATTTGGATTTGGCTTTTGCGCTTACTTTTTTTTTTATTGAACCTTAACTTGAAGCTCATAATTTTTATTTTTGCCTTTGACAAGATTTAACGATCTCCCGCTTTTTTGGTATTTGTTTTTTGCACCATATCTTTTTTATTTTACATGGACAATGTATTAGTAATTACAGGGAAAAAAATGGCGTTTATATATCAGTAAACAACGGAGTTATAAGGCATAAATGTTTGGATTTGGCCATTTACACAAAAAAAAACCGTAAGACTTTGTATATAGGTAAGTGACCTTAAATAGGTTCAAATTGAACCTCCCTACCCGAGATAATTTTTTGGCCAACGATCTTCCGAACACCCTGTATATATATATATATATATATATATATATATATATATATATATATATATATATATATACAGGGTGAGTACCTCTTAGTGTAAAAAATGTAGAAAAATGCCGCGGACCTCACCTTTCTATTCCAATCCGTTGCAGATATACGATAAATCGATAATGATTTTTACATATCGATAATGACTTTTTACATAATGAGACTTTTTAAATGAAACTACATAATATCCACTTTGTTTAAACATTTTTCAAACTTTTACCTCATTTTCGGATTTAGCATTAAATTTTCTATAAGAGCAAAGTACAGGTAACCTTGAATTTTACAAACTTGTGACCTAAAGAACAGCTTGATCTACACCTTATTTAGAAAAGCTACAAAGTTTGAAAAAACTATCCACAAAACTGCAAATCTCACAAAAACTTGCAAATTTAATCAGCTTTCGAATGATATGTAAAAATTAATGATTCAGTTTCGATTTCAGGAAGGAATGTACTTCTTAACTCAAACGAACATGGTGTTCTCATTTGGTATACAAATCAGTTACTTGTGTAAATAAAACATTATGACAATCCCTTAATGAAAAGGTGCATTTTAAACATAATAAACTCTTCATTGCATAAAAGGCAAAGAAAAAAAAATTGTTTAATAGAAAATTAAGGAAAACTAATGATAAAGCGACACCAAATTAAAAGATCTTATGTCATTACATTTATTTATTTATTATTATTATTTAGGATTCATTTTATTAGATTTTCAATGTAAGGTTTAAAACCCACTGATAATGAACATAGACCTCAATTTTGCCGATAGCTTCTGAATGCAGATTGTGTTGGAGAACCGCTATTTGAGGTGTTTTATAGTAAGATGAGACTGTTTTTACAGGGGAAGGCATTTCTACCTATCCATGTATATCGTTGGTTTATATTTGTATTGCTGTCGAATAGTGTTGAAAAATCATAGTTTGCTCAACATATTGAATGATGAGAATTACTAAGATTTGTTACAAAATATCTTACCACAACTTCATCAAGATATTCCACCTGAAGTTCGGTATGATTTTCCAACACCTCTTCTCCACATTATTCGAAAGCAATACAATATATTATTGAGTCCCAAACGTCTTCAACAAAGTGCTAAATAATCATGCAGAAAAATATTACCATAAATATGATTTCTTTAGATTTTACGACAAATAGTTTTATATTTTTTAAAATAGGAGATTGTCATATTAATAAATTATTTTTAACATTGGATTTCTCAAATTCAACTATTATTGTAAAGTTGGCAGGGGATATTTGTTATCATGCAAGTACGTGTGATAGATATAAGCGAAGGATGTTACCACTTGAAACTATTAATAGCATAGTTATTTTTTATTAATATATATTTTAATTTTCAAACAAATATAAGAGAATAACTTCTTATCCTTCTTTAATGATTTTACTAAAAGTTTGATTGACTTAAAGTTTATTGAATAATATAATAATGCCCTTTAAGGTCATCGTCACACTATCCCACTGATTCCTGATTCCGTTACCTACGACTCTAATTGGACGAACTTTTACCTTGAAACCCATGTAGAAGACAAAAACGGCTAGAAATCGCTCTTTCTTTTCGACTTTAAAATTTACTAGACAGACGCTCTAAGATGCCGATCAATTACAAAAGATTCGTGATAGTAATTAGATCTATTATGAAGGAATTGAGATCTGATGTTCCACTAAATTTTATTCATCTCAAATTAAATCCTTATAATCCAAAACCCTTCGAAAGATCCTTAATGCTCCTTATTTTGTCATAGATAAACATATCCATAAAGACAATAATGTTCCATACCTTGCTGATTTAGCCCAAACCAGATACCTATCTTATCATAGTGAACTCCATATCCATTCAAATTAGTAGCGGTTCAGAAATACTGGACCTGTTACTTTTTAACAGGTATGGGCTTACTGAGCGGCGTACCTATTGTCCATATTCAGAAGTAACAGGAACGAGATGAACGAGATAATTGCATACTCACTTTAGTATTAGTAACAACATTCATACATATTACCTTTGTACTGAGTACTACCTTAGACTGGTATTTTTTACTTATCATCTCTACCTGTTACCAGATACTCGTATACCTAAACCAGTTACTTCTAATCTCGCACGAGTTTTTTCTGGTAAAATGTCAGCCGGTCTTCATTGTATTAGACACTCCTACATTCTTTTTTTAATTTTATTATTGTTAATTTTAATTATCATTAAAATACACCCAAATATTAAATCTATAAATAAGCATTTACATTATTTTTGCTAGTTATAAATCAAATTATAAATATGTATCCTGTTATAAAACATCTAACATCTTAAATAATAATTTGCCAATCATTTATATCTTGTTGATGATTCATTAACAATTAATAATTTAATAATATTTAATAAATAATTAAAGTTTTATTAACTATAATCAGCAAAAAAAATTTAGATCTTCATTTAACTAACAGTATTTAGTGAATAAAATGATTGGGGATAATAAATTTTTATGAAAAATTCTATTTTATAGAAACAATAAAATTGAAAAGTCTAAAAAAAAATAACCGTACATATATTTATTATACTAGTCATATTATAAACTACAATCAAAATCAACTTATTGATTAGAGCCGATATTCAATAAGTATGCGAGTAACAGATATGCGAGTAATAGGTATGCTAAAATATCAGTGTGACCCGGTAAACGATTTCAAGTATGGAGAAATACCGACCTTGAGACAAGTAACAGGTATTTATATTATTGGACCTGTATCGGACGTACCTGTTACTGAAAAATATTGGTTTAGACCATCTCTAATTCAAATCTCCTAGTATCTCAACTTGCATCCCATTCTATCCCCGACTACCCCCGAGACGTCTAAAAAGAACATAGACTTGATATGTTTTTATAAACGTTACAATCACATTTATAGACGTATGGATTCTTTTATATACTGTTGTAAATTTAAATAGATAAATTAACAAAAAATGTCATCATAACTATTTTTTTTCTTAACAAGAATTCTAAAAAGAGTCTCTTGTCCAACTCCTAAAAAGTATAGTTCGGATATAAGATATTCAGGTTAGAAAACCCCCTTTAATACACTTTTTGCGAACGAAAGGTTTGAAAAAAATCCTTTTACTGTTGCCCTTTGGATTCGGAAGTCTGAAATATGGAATGAGCAGTCAACATCTCCTTCCCATTTAAGGTTTGGCAAGTCTCCGTTTAAAAGATTCTAATCTCCCAAACTTTTGAAGGTCAGTATTTAAATATTTACTGTAAATATTATTTCTGTTTTTTGAACAACCGTAAAAAAATATATATTTAAATAAGAATTATTGTGATTATTGACAAAAGTATTCTTTAACACAAAAACATTTCTTCCATTTTTTCTTAATGAGTGATTCTCTAATTCCTCAAACGCCAATCAGCATGCATTGTTCGAAGTGGTTTGCGTTGCAAAGAAGGTCAACGGAAAAAAGTCTCACCTTCATCAGGTGTTTAAAGTAAAGATCCAGACAGTATTTCCATTATCTTATCAAACAGTATTGTTATAACTAATCAGTAATTTAAGAAATTTTAGCTTAACAGTTTGAAAGTTCATTGACCCCTCTGATACGTATCGAAATGAAAAGAAAATGACATTTTCTTTTTATTATCAAATCTTCATGAATTTAAGCTTCAAATTCTTCAAGGTATCGTTTAATGATATTCCACTAATCCATGTTGAACAGATCCGCTGCCTAGGACTCCACTTGGACAAACATCTTACTTGGAATCCACATACAAGACTAAAACGACAAGAAACTGCTCGTCGTTACAGAATACTTCAACATTTACTAGATAAACGTTCAAAGCTCCCAATTAATTACAAAATACTCATTTACATCACTGTGATTAGAGCTATTTGAACGTACAGAGTTGAGCTTTGTGGCTCCACTAAATCATCCAATTCATCTCATATCCAATCCTTACAATAAAAAATCCTCAATGCTCCTTACCTTGTGACCAATAAACTTATCCATAAAGATCTTAATGTCCCATATGTTGCTGATTTACCTCAAACCAGATACATATCCTTCCATAGTAAGTTCCATAACCACCCCAATCCACTAGTCTCCCAACTTGCTTCCCACTCCATTCCCGATAATCCTCCGAGGTGTCTGAAAAGAAGATGACCTAGAGACCTTTTAGTGTAGATTTTACTGAAGTGCTACTTGTGAGTAGTTCTGCACAAGTTATTTACATGTTATAGTATTCACTTTCAACAAATTTACTTGATGCATATTATTTTGTACAGTTGTAAATATCAATTTAAAAAAAAAAATAAAAATTCTACAAGTAGGAACAGTTAAAAGTTGAAGTATTGTCATTATTATTACAATACAGATTGAAGTTTTCGGCATAAATATGTAGCAGCCCTAGTGGTTTCGAAATTCACATACAGTCACATCAACACCCCGTAAAATCCTAAAATACTGTCATCAAACCGGAAAAGATCACTCTCGAAGGCACAATAGATAAAAGTGAATGAATGGAAAAGCTCGTACGTGACTTTTAACCTGCTCTGTAGTTCATGTCAACCAATGCTACATAATAATGTAGCATTATCCAGATCTGACAATGTGCAATATCTGGGTTTCATCCTATGCTAACGTGGAAACCCCATTCTAATCTTAAAAACAAGAACTTCACAGTAGACACTGCTGACTATAACAAAATACTAAGCGGGACCAGTCATATCTCGACTAACAATTAGCTTTTAATCCAAAACTTCATCCTCGGATCGAATTAGGGATTCGAATGGGAAGCAAGTTCGTAGAAGACAAGTGGATCCAGGTGGTTATCGAACATATGATGAATGAGTAAGTATCTGGGTTGGGCCAAATCAGCAACATCTAGGACATAAAGAATAAATTTATTTGTGACATGATAATGAGCAGTGTTTTTTCATTTTAAGACCATAAGGTTTCATATGTTGCTGATTTAGTCCAAACCAGACACCTATCTTTTAATAGTGAACTCCATATCCATTCGAATCCACTAGTATATCACCTTGCTTCCCATTCTATTCTCGACTAACTTCCAAGGCGTCTGAAAAGAAGATAACTATGTAATTAATATGTTTTTATGAACGTTACAATCACATTTATTAGACGGATGTATATATTTTTTTAATGTATATACTATTGTAAATTTAAATAGATGAATTAATAAAAAGGCTATCTTTACAACTTTTTATTCTTAACAATAAGTCTTTTCAAGATATTTTGGATAGTAAGGATTGGATAACAGACAAATTTGGATGGTTTAGTGAAGCTTCAAAACTATATTCTGCGAGCCCAAATAGATCTGATTAGTGTCATGTAATTGAGTCCTATATAATTGATTGGAAACTTTGAACGTTGTAATGGTAAATATTAAAGTAGTCGAAAACAACAAGTTTCTTTCCGCTTTGATCTTTAATGTAGATTCCATGCAATGCATTTGTGCAGGTCGAGTCCTAGATAGCGAATTTGCTAAACAGGGATCTGTGGAATATTACCTCAGGGTACTGTAAAATAGGAAGTCATAGGTTTGCCACAAAGGAAATGTTATCTGATGTGATACGTTTGAATTTGGCATAATACTAATAACTCTATCCTGTAAAATCCACCTTATCACGGAACCTTCAATCAGCATCACCAAATCTGTCGTAGAAACCCCGGCTTCGTACAAGGATACCAGAAGAGAACTACAGGCAACAAAGAGGAAGCGATAGCCCAACATAAGCAGAGGTGGAGCAAGGTACGTAGAGTGAAAAAAAAAAAAAAAAAATAGACCCATTCGAACATACAGAGTTGAGATTTGGGGCTTCGCTAAACCTTCCAAATCTTCTATATCCGATCCTTACAATCCAAAATCCCTCGTAAAATCCTCAATGCTCCTTACAAACTTATCCATAAAGACCTTAATGTTCCATATGTTGCTTATTTTGCCAAAACCAGAAACATATCCTTTCATAGTAAACTCTATAACAAACATAAGTACACTAGTCTCTCAACTTGCTTCCCATTCTAGTCCCGATAACTCTCAGAGGCGTCTGAAAAGAAGATGTCCTAGAGACCCTCTAGTGTAGTATTAGAAGTTTTCATTAGAATCACGTTTTGACATGTTATTGTTATAATTATCATCACACATACTTGTATTTAATTATCATAAATTTCATAAATATATATATATATATAAATCGCAATCTTTAAAAAATCAACTGCTGTGTAAAACACTGGACAAGAAGCAATACAATGTCAAAGAATAAATAATTAAATATTGTACCTCATAGCTTTCAAAAATCAACAAGCACACTTCTGACCCCAAAGATACCCAAGCAGCCTTAAGACTTATTTGATATCATTACTTGATATAACAATGTGTTATTTATTAAAGAAAATTATTTCCTTATCTAATGTTACAACGCCCCATTTGAAAATCCTAGATCTGTTACTGAATGTTGATAGATTAATTAAATTGATCCAAGATGCGTGTATCGGTTGAAGGAACTGCGGCGATGGCCTTGCTCGGGGACCTGCAGGGGGATCCCTGACCTTTCTTCTCCTCCATTGCAGTGACACTGTTTGAACCTTTCCATTCACTACTCTCTGTAACAATCACTTACACAGAAGATGTTTTCCACTTGTTAAGTATCTTACATAAATTAGATACCCTATGTTCATAAGCGATACGCATGTTGTAAAACGATTACTTGGTTCGGGTGGCAAAAATTCCTTCTAGAAGGTTGACTAAACGAAAGGAACAATGATGGAATGGCTTATTCACTTCTGCCTTCGATGCTTAAGAATAATCTGTACAGAAAGGTCCATTATTAGTCTAACTGAATTTATCTCGTAAAAAAATAAATAAAATAAAATCATTAAAAAAAACAACAAATAAACCTTCAATGTATAAATTTGTGATATTCTGCAATAAAATATTTTTATGCATAAAAAAATATATGTTTATATATTTATCAATATAATATTAATAATAAAATAATATATATTAATATTTAACCTTGCGAGAAGAAAAAAATTATATTGCAGTTAAATAGGCTTATTAGCCATGACGCATAATGTCGAAAGTATATCAAATATTACCTTAAATTGAATTTTTTTTTTTTATAACAATTTATTGAAATTTACAACTGTAGAAATATATGCATCAAATAAATGAGATGATAACGATTACAATAACATGTCAAAACTTGAAAAGAACTACACATCAGTAGCACTTCAATGGAAAATTCTACACTAGAAGGTCTCTAGGCCATCTTCTTTACAGACGCCTCGGAGGAATATCGGGGATAAGGTGGGAAACAAGTTAAGATACTAATGGGTTTGAATGGCTATGGAGCTTACTATGAAATGATAGGTATCTGGTTTGGGCTAACTCAGCAGGATATGAAACATTTAGGTCTTTATGGATAAGTTTATTGGATACGAGATGAATTGGATGGGTTAGTAGAGCCCCAAAGCTCAACTCCGTACGTCCAAATAGGTCTAATCACAGTCATGTAAATAAATCTTTTGTAATGAATTGGGAGCTTTGATCGTTTGTCTAGTAAATGTTGAAGTAGTCGCTAACGACGAGCAGCTTCTTGTCGCTTTAGTCTTTAAATTGAATTTAAAAAAATATATTATTTATTAATTTTTATTATTAAAAGGGTAGACTAGACAGTTATTGACACCCTTAAGGAAATATTCATACTGTAATTCTAGAAAGAATAGTTCAATAAATTTGAAATCTGCATTAATTTTTTCTTAATTACTATACTTTAAGCTGAGCAAGAAAGGTTACACCAAACATTATTCCTGAAACGTATTTTATAAGATATTGACGAAAAATAATTTTAAATCAGTTATATATCTCTTAAAATAAGGATCGAATTGAAAGTACTTTTAGCCAGAATTTAAAAGGAATTTCATAAAAAAAAAAAAATTTTTAATTATTTTTTTTTTTACTAAATATTATTTTATCTATCTTTTTAAGATATGGTGTAAATAACTGTCTGGTTTACCCTAACTAATTCCTTTTTTTTTTTAAACATTGAGATTTCTCTAAATTTTCAAGCAGTTTAAGATAATAAAGCGAATATTTGTTTAAACTGTTTGAATTAATATTTTTAATATCGAAAATATAGAAAAATAAAAAATGTACAATTATTAATAATAATTCCATCTGTCATACGCCAAATACGTGTTGCTATATACATATATATATATATATATATATATATATATATATATATATATATATATATATATATATACACTAAAAGGAAGAGATATGACATGCATCCTGGAACTAACTATTCAGGGACGAACACAACGCTTTCCTGGTCCATGGTCGAGAGAATGTAACGAGCAAACGCTATTGTTTGATACGCTTCAGAAAGATTACTGAAGGTTTAATCTATAAACTATGATTCTTTTTTTCTATTCACCTAGTCTGCTCTATATTAGGTCCTATATAAGATATTCGTATATTAATACCTTCCCGTCTGAAGTGGTTTTGGCCTCTGTTGATAACATAAACATCGTTTTGGTCATCGGCCAGGCCATCGATAACAGTCATTTTTGGGAAGTATATATATATAGATAAATAGATATGTTTTTATTTTATCGACCTAAAAAATTAAATTAAATCGCTAATTTATTGTGATATATTTTCGTCAAGGATTTCTTCTAGTATTTTTATAAGTTAATAATAAAACCATAAATCAACAGAAGGCCAAATAAATAGTCGAAATTGTTGGCTGATATAACTGCTAATTAAGATGGCAAAACAATAAACTACTTAAAATGCACTGTTTCATCATTAAATGCGTAAAAGTTAATATGAAAAAATTATATTTCAAAAGTTTTTTAAATATTCGATTTAATTTTTTTTTAAAAGTAAACGATTGCTTTTAGTTTTACAATACATTACAATCTACCACAGTTAAGTGAAATAAACTATCCGTTCACATTGGTGCCTTATTTTTTTTTTATTCTTTTATTAACAGAAATTTACAAATGTATTGGAAAACACATCTAGTAAATATGCGGCATACATGCAATATAATGACATAATTGAAACTTGTAGACGAACTACTCATTGGTAGTACGCTAACGAATATTTAGAAAAGGAGGTCACGAGGCCATCTTCTTTTCAGACGCCTCCGAGGATTGCCAGGAATAGAATGGGAAGCAAGCTGTGCAGCAAGTGGATTTGGATGAAAGTTAAGTTTATTATGAAAGAAAAGGTATCTGATTCGTGCCAAGTCGATGAAAATATTAAGATCATTGCGGATCAGTTCATTTGTGACAAAGTAGGGAGCATTAAGGATTTTGGATTGGAGTGATTGGATGCGGGAAGAATTCGATGGTTTGGTGGATTCCCACACTTCTAGCCCTTATTGAATCGGGAGATTTGAACGTTTGTCAAGTAAGTGTTGTAGCATTCGAAATCGATGTGCAGCTTCTTGTCTTTTCAATCATGTATTAGGGTTTCAGGTAAGTCTCTTGTCTAGATGAAATCCAAGGTATCGTATTTCTTCCACATTGTTTAGTGGTACACCATTAAAGGATACTGGAGGACAGGATGAGGTAGGTTTTCGACGGAGGGTAAAGGTCATTTGTTGGGATTTGCTAGGGTTTATCTTGACTCTCCAGTTATGAAACCATTCTTCAAGAGAAGTATGCGACTGGAGTGTCTGGGTTGCAGATAATGGATCATCTTTGACTGATAACACGCTGCTGCTACAACAAAGGTTGTGAGGATAGTATTAGGATGAGTTGGGGAATCAGCTATATAAAAGGTATAAAGAATGGAACCCAGGATGCCTTATTTAAAATTAAAGAAATGATAAAATTATGATACAAAAAATATTTTAAAAAAATAAATGGATAAAACAACAATCATAATAAAAATAAAGCAATAATAATGAAGCGAAATAAATAAAAAGAGGATGAAAGTCTAATTTGGCAATAATAACTTATAAACAAATTCATTTTAAAAAATTCAAAAATGGTTTTAAATTTATATTAATCCTCATACAACATTGAAAAGACAAGAAGCTGCACGTCGATTTCGACTACTACAACACCTACTTGGCAAACGTTCAAATCTCCCGATTTACTACAAAAATCCTATCTATTTGACCATTATCAGACCTATTTAAACTTACGGTTTAGAGTTATGGGGATCCACCAAACCATCGAAAAATCCTAAATGCTCCTTACTTTGTCACAAATGAGCTGATCCAAAATGACCTTAATATCCCATATGTTACTGATTTGGCACGAATCAGATACCTCTCCTTTCATAATAAACTCACTGCTCATCCAAATCCACTAGTTGCACAACTTCCCATTCCATTCCTGCCAATCCTCCGAGGCGCAGGAAATATTTCATTAGAGTACTACAAATGGGTAGTTCCTCTTCAAATTATTCATGTCATTATATCGCATTGTATACTGAATATTTTCTGTAAATGTCTATTAATAAAGGAATAAAAAAAAATTTATAAGACTTAAGAAGTTAAATTTTTAGCAAATAAGAGAAAAAAAGAAGCTCATTGTTGGAAATTTATTTATTTATTTGAAAGAGAGGAGGATTATTTCGCTTATATTATTAGTTATTTATTTTAGTTTTTACCAAACACAAATGTCTAATAAATACATTTTAAAATTTATACTTTAACAAAATATTATAGTGCAGCGACTACCATAGTGACTTGCCCACTCTAATAAGTAACCAACTTAACTAATTATTTAAGTTTTATCTACAAAAATCTTGTGTTGAAGTTTGAAATTGAGCATTATTTCTTTAATGATATTTTAACACATGGCAATCATTTTTAACCTGGTATGTAATGACTGAACCTATAGATCTGCGTTAAACATATATATAATATATATAATTCATTGTTAGTTCTATTATGTAGAACCAATTTGCTTCGCTATACAGGTTCTTTTTTACAAACCCGCATCTGTTTCTTCTTTCGATAGAGTTTTTATAAACTGGAATTCATAATAATTTGTGCTCTACAACAAGCGTCATGACTCTTCATAAAAATGAGAAAAATAAACAACAAAAGAAATAGGTTTTGATCTAATACCGACAACATTTCAAGTATAAAAAATGGATAATTGTTCTAACATCAACATTTTATAGTAAAATAATTAATTTTTAGAAACAAGACTAAAAGGACAAGAAACTGCCCGTCGTTATAGACTACTTCAACATTAACTAGACAAACGTTCAAAGCTCTCGATTAATTACAAAAGACTCATATAAATAACTGTGATTTGGACGTATGGAGTTTAGCTTTGGGGCTCCACTAAACCATCCAATTCATCTCGTATTCAATCCTTACAATCCAAAATCTTTCGAAAACCCCTCAATGCTCCTTACTGTGTCACCAATAAACTTATCCATAAAGATCTTAATGTTCCATATGTTGCTGATTTAGCCCACACCAGATACCTATCCTTTCATAGTAAGCTCCATAATCACTCAAATCCGTTAGTTACTCAACTTGCTTCCCACTCCATTCCTGATAATCCTCCGAGGCGTCTGAAACGAAGATGGCCTAGAGACCTTCTAGTGTAGAATTTTTAATAAAGTGCTACTGATGAGTAGTTCTTTTCAAGTTTTAACATGTTATTACTATCGTTGTAAATACATTTACTTGATGTATATATTTTGTACAGTTGTAAATTTCAATAAATGTACATATATATAAATTTTTTTTTAGAATGTTAGACATGTTTCAATATGTTTATACAGTAGAACTTCACCAAGTCACCTGTCACTTATCCGATTCTCCGGTTAATCCGACTCTCAGGTACGTGTGGAGGGGGGTCAATATTTTTGCCCCCAAATAGTCCAGAAAATGGTACATTTTGCAGTTCATTAGGTCGAGTAGTTTTGATTTATTTATATATTTTTAGCTTTGTGCTTAAATCTAAGCTTTGGACATAAGGGCGCCGTCGCTCGCTAATTGGTAGCGTCAAACCGTCAAAACTGCACGTTATTTTTATACTCAAAATAAATAACTAAAATTTTTACGATTAGAGCAGAAAATGCGCTCCGAAGCTTAAGAGCTTTTAAACATTCGGAGTCCTCTTAAAAATTGGAGGACATTCTAATTTTTTTACGGATTAGTTCTTTACGTGATATTTAAGAGATATTCACATATCTATTCATATATACTTATCATTATAAGGAAAAAGGAATGTATAAGACCACTGTATCACTATTAATTATAGCTCTTTGATGTGGCGAATTGTATTGTTTACAATTAAAAAAAAAAGAATTATAAATATAAAATGACCTAATATTTTATTTTACATGAAAGCGAAATATAGACTGTATCATTTATTCAGATCTTCGAAAATGAAAATTTAATTTTATGAGCTTAGAAGGTTTAATTATACACTGATGCAATATATAATATTTATTGATTTTTAATTTATTATTTATTGAGATTTGAGGAGTAGATTTATTGGCGTTCATGTTACAATTTCGCTCTGGGTCCAAAAATCCCGTAATCAGTTGCTATTTTTTATTTTATTTTATTTTTTTATATACAAAAGTTTTCTATGAGAGAAGAGAAATATCATACGATAGTATTCGTTCAAGTGGATAATTCGGCACTGATCTCAGCCACCATTGTTTACCACATCGAAGGCATTATGACATCTGCCTAATAGTACAGGTGAGTTCGACGACCTCTAAGGAGGGCAGATGCCGCTTGACACTCAACGAAACCCTTTAAATATGATTTTAAAACATATTAGTGATACGTCAGGCATATAAATGTCTGGGACAACCGGGTGCTTGTAGACTCGCACGACTATAGGACACTAATTCGTAGTTCAAAAATCACTATTTCTATTTAAATTTTGCTTAAAGTCGATGAAAATTGTGTGGCTATTTTTTAATGAAAAACCTTTCGAACTAAAAAATATTTGAGGAAAAAGATGTACAGTAGTTACCGGAACGTTTAATTAACGGAACCTTTTTTTTTTTTTTTTTTTTTTGTAATGTAATTTTAATCAAAATGATCATCCAATTACTTATATGTATTGTTAAAATTATTTTTATTTAAAAATAAAAATGAATGAAAAATGAAATTATTTTTTCCATGAATGTCTTCAAGGGAAGCTCAATTTATTCTTCAGAAACTGCAAAAAATGAACTTCTATACATTTTATTAACTTAGGCCATTCCATTTGTTTCTATCAATATCTTCCTATTCATTTGGTTGGTAATAGATCTCGCCCTAAGTTTTAAATCATTCTTTGTGAGGTATACATCGCCTTCGTGATCACTTTTTGTTTTAAAAACTGCATGTCTAAGCTAACAAAAACGAAACAAGAGCTCTTTTCATTTAATGACAAAATGGAAATCATTTTGTGGCTTAAAAAAAGTTAATCGGATCAGACATTAGCTATCGATTTCAAGGTTGGTAAATCAACAATAACGGGAATCAAAAATAATTTTAATTCAATCATCAGGTACACCATAACCTTTACAATGTGTCGCGCAGTTTGGGTGGTAAAACTTTGAAAAAGCGAAAAATGAACATATAGCTTCTATTCAGCAGGTCCTAGCAATAAAAGTTATATAACAGAAAAATATTCTGCATTTAATTTCTGATCAGGGTACTGTCGTCAAAATCCCGATCCAAGCAACACCGACAGAGCTAAAATGTGACAAAAAGACTCAGAACTTAAACAAATTAAGGCAAAACGTGACTTTTTTCATTTAAACCAACAGAGTTCCTAGGCAGCAGGTCAAAAACTATTCTCCATCAAATTTCTGATAAGGAAACTGTCCGCAAACATTTGATCCGAGCAACACAAAACTGAGCAAGACCGAGTCAAAATGTTACATTTATGAGTAATTAGATTTATTATTATATTTAGTTCTTTTTTGGCATGACTCTTCAAATTATTATTTTTTTTTTTTAACATGTGCGACATGTTTCGGCATATATACCATCATCAGACTGAAAATTTACCTTTTTTTTTTCTTATTAAAACTTTTTACATTACAATTCAACAATACATACAAAATAAATTAATTAAATTCAAAATAATTTAATTCACCTATTTCTTCCTGTGGTGTTAACACCATGTTAATAATTAAAACTACTCTATTTTAAACTACCCTACTTATTAGGGTTCAAGGGTCTATTATGTTTGTGTTTATTCTTTTTTCTAAATTGGACTATTTATATTTTAAATTTATCTATTCCTGCCCTACAGTATCCTTTAATGATATTCCACTAATTCCTGTTGAACAGATCCGCTACCTAGGACTCCACTTGGACAAACGATTAACTTGGAATCCACATACAAGACTAAAACGACAAGAAACTGCCCGTCGTTACAGACTACTTTAACATTTACTAGACAAACGTTCAAAGCTCCCAATTAATTACAAAAGACTCATTTACATGACTGTGATTATACCTATTTGGACGTACGGAGTTGAGATTTGGGGCTCTACTAAACCATCCAATTCATCTCGTATCCAATCCTTACAATCCAAAATCCTTCGAAAAATCATCAATGCTCCTTACTTTGTGACCAATAATTTATTTATTTTATTTATTGGTTGGCTCTACAGCCCTAGATGGGCCTTGGCCTCACGCAGAAGAGATGACCATTGGAGTTTATCCATAGCTTTTCTTCGCCATCCTCTCACTCCCAGATTTTCAGGTCCGCCTCCACATTATCCTGCCACCTTATTCTAGGCCTTCCTCTCAATCTGCTACCATCCGGTCTGTCACTCATCATCCTCTTCGGCAGCCTCTCGTCCGGCATCCGTTGGACATGTCCCAGCCACCGCAACCTTCCTTCCTTGATGACCGCCACTATATTCGGTTCCCCGAATAGCTCTTCCAATTCCTTGTTCTTTCCTATTCTCCAATTCCCATGGTCGTTTACTGGGCCGAAAATTTTTCTGAGTACTTTCCTTTCCCACACTTTAAGTATCTTTATGTGACCAATAAACTTATCCATAAAGATCTTAATGTTCCATATGTTTCTGATTCAGCCCAAACCAGATACCTATCCTTCCATAGTAAGCTCCATAACCACTCCAATCCACTAGTCTCCCAACTTGCTTCCTCCTCCATCCCTGATAATTCTCCGAGGCGTCTGAAAAGAAGATGGCCTAGAGACCTTTTAGTGTAGATTTTATTGAAGTGCTACTAGTGAGTAGTTCTTCACAAGTTATTTGCATGCTATTGAATTCACTGTCAACACATTTACTTGTTGTATATTATTTTGTACAATTGTAAATATCAATAAATGAAAAAAAAAAAAATTATCTATTATATTGGCATATATGGTTACTATTTTTTTTGTGCCTTTTTAATAATTAACGGTTCTACTTATTGAATTATTTGTATATATTGCTTCTTTAATTTTTCTATTGCTCGTTTTTTTTCTTGAAGTTCAAAATGTTTACATTTTCAAAATCGTAATGATGACCTAAATTTTTTGCATGGTCCAAAAGTGCTGTTTCATTACTCTTTTTGCATTCATGTTTATGTTGATATATCCTTTTACGTAGATTTTGCTTAGTCTCTCCTGTATAATGTTTATTATAATTCAAACAGTTAACTGTCCGCAAACTGTCGACCCGAGCAACACAAATAGAGCAAGAGGGTGTCAAAATGTTACATTTTTAAGTGTGAAAAATAGTTAAACGTTTGAGGGTGAAAAAAACATTACAACGTGATTTTTTTTAGTCAAAACCATAGCTGCTAAGCGGTAGGTCCTAGTGACAAATTTTATATAGTAAAAAATATTATGTATTAAATGTCTGATAAGGAAACTATCGCCGAATTTTCAAAATGTTACATTTTTGAGTGTGAAAGAAAGTTACACATTTTGAGGGTTGAAAAAAACGTTACCCAAGATAAAGACTTTTTTTTTTTTTTTTTTTTTTACTACTTAAGTAAAAAATAAATATCGAAATAGATTTCATGGTCGTTAATTATAGTTATTGTAAGCAGAGGAAATAGACTGTCTTTCCTTATACCTTCTCCAATACGAGGAAAAATAATTTACCCCGCAGAATTAATGACGCAATAAAATTCCTATTGCCTACCAGACTTTTTCTAGTATTCTTTCATGTATACAACTGCAATGGCAGCTAAGAGGCCCTGAAAGCATTCTCTACACTTGACAATTCTCTACACAATCCACCGTTGTGTTTGCCACTCGTAAATTACTTTACTACTGATAAGATGTTTTCTGGCAAACAAGGGATGTCCTTGATGTCTGGCGCTATAGAACACTAAATCCATCGCCTCTTTGAGATAAAATGTTTTGGTGACTACAATAATCGAGAATTTTCTAAGAGATTTGATGACAAACAGGACGTAATAAACGCATAATCATAAACAAACATAAACATATATGATAATATCTAGGGCAGCAGTTAGATGACGAATAATAAATTTGGTAGAAGTGAGTAAGAACATGGCGGATCACTACTAAAACTAATATTTTGCAATGTTTTTGTAGTTAGACCCTGTACATACTAATATTTATTTATAGAAACATGAATTACGCTTAAGCGATTAAACGTATCAACTTTATTTTTTTAAACTAAATATAGGGTGGTAATACACTTGAAATGTCTTTAGTTTCATCATCCTATCTGGTTTCAAACTCAAGTTAAAAATCAAAATGTTTTTTCGAAGTTTCCAATTTTTTTAATAGGTTTTTGTTCATCGAATTTTAAATTTATATACGTCAAAAGAAAGCTGAGGCTCTCCTCTTTCCAGCGATACCAACCAGTGAACTGCGTGACAAAGTAATGCCGATTTAAATGTATGTAATCAATAATTGGTTTAAAAATTTCATTTGTTGAATTTGTTGAATAAGCGTTTTTCAATGATTTTGAGAGTGCTGTATTAGAATCTGACGTCAATTTGTGTGCGAAAAATCTATAGAGGTAGTTTGCTTGAAAATCTAATCATTTTTTTTTTTTTTTTTTTTAAATCTAAACTAAAATTTATGGAGCGGCTGTATTTTTCCTTAAATTCGCAATCAAAACTAAAAATCTTGGCGCAAGAATAATGTAGATATAATTTTTTAAACTCGAGGTATAAAATAAATTAGTTTAATGCTATTTTTTTTTTCTCGGCTTCTAGGGCCCATTGGTCGGAAAGGCAAAACACATGTCAAATATTTTTTGACCAGGAACCTCCAAAAAATTGCCATAAAGATCCGTGAGAGACTGAGTGTGTCCTCCCCTTGTAAGTCTGAAACGCAAGGTATATTAAGATCTTTGTGATAAGTTTGTTTGAGACGAATTAAGGAGCATTTAGGATTTTTCTATGGATTTTAGATTATAAGGGTATCCCCAAAGCTCAACACCGTATGTCCAAATTGGTCTAATTGCTGTTATGTAAATGAGTCTTTTGTAATTAATTGGAAGGTTTGAACGTTTGTCAAGTAAATGTTGAAGTAGTGGAAAACGACGTGCTGTTTCTTGTCATTTTATTCTTGTATGATGATTCCATGTAAGACATTTGTCCAGATGGAGTCCTAGGAAGCGGATCAGTTCAGCGGGGATTAGTGGAACATCATTAAAGGATACTGTAGGACAGGAAGTCGTAGATTTACGACGTAGGGTAAAGGGTAGTTGATGGAATTTATTTTTCAATTTTTGAGACCATTCCTAAAGGTTTATGATATGGGATTGGAGTATCTGGGGGAAGAATAAAAATTAAAAAATATTTTTACCTCACAGAATATTGGTATACAAAAGACATGTGTTTAAAATAAGTAAGCATTTATTCATCTTTGTCTGTCTTGAATCATACTCCAATTTCAAATGACCATTTGCAATTTTCTTTTTCTTTTTTTTAAACATTGGATTTACAAAAAAGTTAGCTGAATACATATTATCCCATACCTGTACCAACAAAAGTTACCAATACCTGGATAATCCACAGTTTTCTATTTTTATTTTATTTTTTGCATTAAGACTCCAACGGTTGAGGAAGAGATGACAAGAAAAGGCCTTTGGAAACGTTATTAAAAAAATATACAAAAGAAGATTTTTTTCATTAATGATTCCTCTCTCTCTCTCTCTCTCTCTCTCTCTCTCTCTCTCTCTCTCTCTCTCTCTCTCTCTCTCTCTCTCTCTCTCTCTCTCTCTCTCTCTCTCTCTCTCTCTCTCTCTCTCTCTCTCTCTCTCTCTTTCTCTCTCTCTCTGTTCATATTTATCATTGTTCAGCTTTTTCTTTGCTCGCAATAGCTTAATTTAAAAAAAACATTTATTGGTTCCTTTAGTCATTTTATTCTCTTTTTTATTCTTGTTTTCAAGTTGCATCGATCTATAATGAATAATAGGGGTGAGCATATTTATTCTTCTTTGTTGGTCTTATTGACCTCTAAGATCTTCCGCCGCTTTGACAGGCCTTCCTGCATATGTATACATATACTTTTCATGTGTACTTTTATATGCATAGAAAAAGATTGTATATTTTTTTTATTAACACTACTTACACAGGAGCCACAAGATTATATTCAATATACTGAGAGGAAAAAAATTCCACTCAATTGATTTTTTTTCATTTTTTAGACTAACAGTTTCATTCTCCTTTGAGTTCTATTGTTCACATTCTTTAACCAGGGCATATAAAACATATTAAGATTATTATAAACATAAATAAAATTAAAGCAAGCAGTAACTTTAAAAAAAATTAAAACTACGATATAGGTTGTGAATTCAGCTTCTTGTCATCATTTGGCCTATTGTGTTGCTTTAATCTTTGATTCAGTGTTCGTATAGTTATTCAGTTGGTTGACTTCAATTTGTTTTGGAAAGGATCTATTTAGTCTTCAAGAGAAATTGGATGATGATCATTTATTGTAAATGTGAATAGCAACGATATCTCCTAAAATTGGTATAAGTTATAATAAACGTTTCAAGGCTATTGCCATATTTCCAAGCAATGAAAAAAAAATGCAATGATCATTCGCAATAAAAAATAATTCACTTCCGCGAAAATAATAATAGCATTTAAGGTCAACAGTTAAGGTTACCTTTACGATGTCTACCATGACGTAATTTTATAACGTCAACTATTATAGTCATTGTTATTGTTGCCGACTAAAAAAAAGTTTATATCATTAGTCCCTTGTAAAATTAAATCACCTTTAAATTTTTTTTATTTTTTTATTTTTTTTTTTAATAATATTTTAAAGGTTTTTAGTAATAATGGAAAATGAGTATGTAGGAAAAATTATTTTTTTAATAACTACACAGAAATTTCGTTAGTACCTTAGGGGAAAAAATGCATTTCGTATTACTCCCTGACTTGGAAAAATAATAGAACGTGGACATGTCTATCTATAATACAATGCTTTTCTCAGTTTACATTTTAGAATTAAAAGATCAAATTACATTCTTTTCTTTTTTTTTTAATCATTTTTTTGAAATTTACAACTGTACAAATATATACATCAAGTAAATGAGCTGATAACGATTACAATTACATGTCAAAACTTGAAAAGAACTACTCATCATTAGTACTTCAATAAACATTCTACACTAGAAGGTCTCTAGGCCATCTTCGATTTAGACGCCTCGGAGGAATATCAGGAGTGGAATGGGAAGCAGGTTGAGAAACTGGTGGATTTGAGTGGTTATGAAGCTTACTATGAAAGGATAGGTATCTGGTTTGGGCTAACTCAGCAACATATGGAACATTAAGGTCTTTATGGATAAGCTTATTGGTGACAAAGTAAGGGGCATTTAGGATTTTTCGAAGGATTTTGGATTGTAAGGATTGGATACGAGTTGAATTGGATGGTTTAGAAGAGCCCCAAAGCTCAACTCCGTAAGTCCAAATAAGTCTAATAACAGTCATGTAAATAAGTCTTTTGTAATGAATTGGGAGGTTTGATCGTTTGTCTAGAAGTAAAAAATAAAATAAAAAATGTGTCACGGTTTTTTCTAAAAATAATAATGGAAACTCTGTCATAATTTATTTTTGGACGCATAAAACATTTCGCGAGCTTGCAATGTGAGCACCTTACGGTTTGATGTGCTGCTTTCCCCTGACACTTTATAACACTAACTTAAAATTTAAACATAAAAAACAAAAACTGAATGTGACCTTTACGAAAGGCAGAACTGTAATGAATCTCTCAAGGTAGGAGGTGGGTCAAAACCGGCAACCCTGCATCACTCTCATTGGCCCTGAACAGCCACACCTCTCTCCCTCCACTTTTCCCCAAGTGTCATTAGCCAGCGCTCAGACTATAGAGGTGCAGCAAGTTATACTGCTTGACTCTTCAGAAATTTCGATGAAAGCCAAAATGTATTTGATTTATATTCTTAAATTTTTACTTAATATAATCTTTATATTAAATTGCTAATGATTTTATGTTTTTAGAACTGAAAATATATGTCTAATATTTAAAACTAGTCTCTCAATAAACAAACTATCATAGAAGTGACCAATAATAAATTAATGTTTTATATAAATTTTTGTTTAATTTGATCATTATTTATGATATTTACTGCTTAATTCCTAAATTATAACTAAAAAATTAAATTGTCAACATTACTTAAAATAACAAGATGACCATTATCTCAGAAGCATCAGGCAACTAATGAATTAAAAACATGTCTCCGCAGTAATTAATCGTTTAGACAAAACCACTACAGAGTGCTTTTAAATGCTATTTACTCTTCCTCCATGCTCAGGTGATATACAAACATCGGCATCTTTGATGCAAAAAGCTTCAGAATCTTATCTAGAGCAAACTCAACCTTTGAGATATCGATGTCTGTTCGATTCAGTTGTGCCCACGGATGAGGCAGGATATTTTAAGATCGGTCTTAAACTCAAGAGGGGCACCACTGCTTTACCAAATTAAATTTAAATTTAGGATAGTTTTTCATACACAAGTAAGTTTTCAGTTTCATAGATCAAGAATGCATTAAAAAAATAAATCAATAAATAAGAAAAATACTTTCAACATAATCCCGAATTCATCAGCAGTTATTGGGTGAAGTCGATAAGACCTATTTAGGTATACAGTAGACTCCCACTTATCCGTCGTTACCATGACTAACACCAGTTCGGATAAGAAAAAACGCAAAATACGGAAATCATTGATTATAACTATAAAACTGTATAAAAATAAAGTTTTCTTTTCTTTTTTTTTAATTTTAACTATTTATTGATATTACAAGTGTATACAGGTGTTCGGAAGATCGTTGGCAAAGAGGTATTTTGGGTAGGGAGGTTCATTTTGAACCTATTTAAGGTCACTTAACTATATACAAAGTCTTAATTTTTTTTTTATTAATGTTTTTAAAAAAATGGTTAAAACCAAACACTTATGCCTTATAACTTCGTTGTTTACTGATATATCAACGCCCCTTTTTTTGCTGTAATTACTAATGCATTGTCCATGAAAAATAAAAAATATTTGATGCAAAAGGCAAATACAAAAAAAAACCCCAAAAAAAACGGGTGATCGTTAAGTCTTGTTAAAGGCAAAAAAAACATGTTTTCAAAATAATTTGATTTGGCTCTTGCCCTTACATTTTTATTTTTATTTTTATTTTTATATCTAAACGTGAAGGTCTTAATTTTTTATTTGCCTTTAAAAAGATTTAACCATCTCCCGTTTTTATTGGTATCTGTTTATGCATCAAATATTTTTTATTTTACATGGACAATGCATTAGTAATTACAGCAAAAAAAGGGGCGTTGATATATCAGTAAACAACGAAGTTATAAGGTATAAGTGTTTGTTTTTAACCATTATTTTTTTTAAATTAATAAAAAAAAAAAATTTAAGACTTTGTATATAGGTAAGTGACCTTAAATATGTTCAAAATGAGCACTACTTGAGCACATGTATCATCGTCATATGAGAAAAAAAATATATAATTTTTTGGGTATTTCAATACATCACTCTTTATTTAATAGTCAATGAAGAAAATTCAATAATTTATAAAAGTAGTATTAGGATATTTGATTTCAATCAGGATAAAACACTGCTTCAAACCCTGATTAAAATCTAAGCAAAAAAAAAAAATTCTAAGAACTCTAGTATTAATACATTTTTAGAAATGTTTATTTTGTCTTAAGGGAATCAAGATTATAAAGAATTTTTATATGTAAATGTGCGATTTAAGCTTTTTTTTTTTTATATATATATTATTTTCAAATGTTCAAGGAACATATAAAAACATAAAATAATAAGACGCAGTATCACATCTGCGCTATATATTTAGATTAAATTATTCATCAATTCAATAAAGATTCTAGAGTGAAATTAATACAAGTAAAATTAAACATTTACAAAACGCTAGAAATAATAAAATTGTTTAAAACAATCCTGGTTTAAATAATCACGTAAATATTTGCAATAGTTCCATTTTGAGTTTGTTTTGATAGGAATAACCGATTAATCTTATGGGAAACCTAAGGCATCGTCTACCTGGCTATTTAACTAACTGCCTCATCCCCTTTCTTTTTATAACCCCACAGTTCGCGCAATGAACCTATAGCTTCATGAAGCCCTTATGATTTGCTTCCATAGGTATCTACACGTTTGATTTTTTGTTTTATATTTTTGTAAAATAATATATATAATCTCTAAAATAGTCCAGTCAATGAGTGCTGAAATGAGGGGTGTAGAGTGCATGAGATATGCGATTATTTTTTACCTCAGAGCTTCGTGAGGGGTAGTTAGAAGATAAACATACTAAAATTCCCTGCTCCTGTGGGGTGAGAGGGAGAGGGGAGAAGGCTCCATTTTTGAATTTATCGGTTATATCTCGAAAACGGTGGACTTAAGAAAAAATATTTTTCAAATGAAAATTAGAGCTAATTACATTTTCTAAAGATTGGCTTCTTTGCCAAACTCCTAACGGAATACGTTAATAATTTTCTGAAAAAAGATTTTTTTTTACCTCACTTTTTGTCAAACATCAGTTTCTAGTGCCTTCCAAGATCGTTTTCTCAGAAAAAAGCTAGGAAGTTGTTGAGCACTAAATTTACTTTAATTTCATATGTACGTTTCAGGCACTTGAAGCAAACGTTTGACAAACAGTAAGGTAAAAAAATCGTTTTTCAATAATGTATATCTCGGGAACCCTTGGAAGTTCGACAAATATGTATATACACAACTTTATAGGAAATTTAATTAGCTTTAATTTTGATCGGATGCATATTTTCCTAGAGTCTACCGTTTTCGAGATATAATAGAAAAACATTATATTATATATAATAAGGGGACCTTCTCCCCTCCCTCACTGTAACCTCCCCAACCAGGAGCGGGGAGTTTTAGTACGTTTACCTTCTAGCTACTCCTAACAAAGCCCTGAGGTAAAAAATAATGGCATATTTCATGCACTCTACAATACGTTTTTGACTGGACTATATCAAAATATTGAAGTTGTGTATGTTTTTAGAAATTATGATAAATGCTTAACATTCGAAACTAGTCTTAGAATAAACAATAGAAGAATTAAATAATAGATCAACCCTAGTCTGCCATAAATTGACGACCAGCAATTATGTAAAATTATTCAATTCATAGATACACTCATATATTCATATACACTCGTCATATCTGATCTACAATTAAAATGGTTATCCTCGTTTCTTGATTTCTTATCACACGCTCCGTAAAAGGAGACCCATTTGCGATCAGTTCATTCGCAGATAGTCAATCTCTTCAGTTGTTAATGTTCAGAATATCTACTTATCACACCCTAAACTGTTATTCAGTAATCGGAATGAGTTTCACTTTAGATTTACTTCGATATGGTTCTCTACCGTTCTTTATGTTTTATGAGTTTTAAGATAGTAGCTTGAATCTTATCGTAGAGTGCGGACATATAGAATAATGATTGAAAATATCTATTCGAAATCATTGGGGTGTACCTCCGAGATCTGTTTTTGGACCACTGTTATTTTCTTTGTACACGTACACACCATTGGGAATATGCGTTACTAGAAGACCTGATTCCAAACATGGAGTAAAATCCGCTTTTGCCATTTTCTCTCTCCAACAGACTGTAACATATATAAAAGAAGTCACATTGGAGTTTAATTTGGAATATAAAACCCTCTTTCAATAGCAGAACTGGATGTCTTATTTTCCGCCCAAGGTCTATGACCAGATTATCCCTTGAACTGAAAAGATAAAGCTGGGTGTGATGCTGTGATGGTCACCAGATCTTTATCATGGCCTGACCATGCTCGCCTTGTAAATTACCTGATTCACAATGAAATTTTTTTTTTATATTAAGCGAATTTGAGATAGGTTTTTGCAAATGTCAGGGCCTGTTATGTTCATAGTCATTAAAACACTCCAATTCGACTGACTCGTTACGAGTAAAATATGTTTCCATACAAAGCAAGCTTTAAATTGGTCATTTAAATTTACAAGGCATCAATGACTCGACCTTTTTCAAAATGTTACATCAAACTATGAAAAGGTCATATAATTATTAGGCACACTAATATTCCCATTAATAAAAAAAATGGCAGATAGATACTTATGTGAATTTTAAAAATTAAACATTTATTTGTATTTTAATAAATGTTAATAAATTTTAATAAATGATTAACTTAAAAATTAATCTCTTTCAATCGCAAACAAAATCATTTTTCTTTTCAACTGCTATGTCTGAAAACCCAAAAATACAAGATATAGAAAACTATAACAAGAAAACTACAATAAGATACAATGATAAACGAACAAAACAAAAATTAATAGAATAAGGAAAATTTAATTACTTGTATAATAAATATTTTATGTATTGTAACTGAAAATATTTTATTACAACCATTATATTAACGATTCTTATTATTATGTAATTATAATACAAAACAGTGTTATTTTTTTTTTTTTTTATTATTATAAATATTGTATATTATTATTTAAATTATCAGAATAGTATTTTGGCATCACTTATCAAAATTACAAATATTCTTTATTTGGTTTAGTAGTTTTTTGTTTTAGGGTTTCCTATTCCACTAATCCCTGTTGAACAGATCCGCTACCTAGGACTCAACTTGGAGAAACGTCTAACTTGGAATCCACATACAAGACTAACTGCCCGTCGTTACAGACTACTTCAACATTTACTAAACAAACGTTCAAAGCTCCCAATTAATTACAAAAGACTCATTTACATGACTGTGATTAGACCTATTTGGAAGTACGGAGTTGAGCTTTGTGGCTCCACTAAACCATCCAATTCATCTTGTATCCAATCCTTACAATTCAAAATCCTTCAAAAAATCCTTAATGCCCCTTACTTTTCGACCAATAAACTTATCCATAAAGATCTTTAGGTTCCATATGTTACTGATTTAGCCCAAACCAGATACCTATCCTTCCATAGATAACTCCATAACCACTCAAATCCATTATTTTCTTAACTAGCTTCCCAGTCCATTCCCGAAAATCCTCCGAGGCGTCTGAAAAGAAGATGGCCTAGCGATCTTCTAGTATAGAATTTTTATTGAAGTGCTACTGACAAGTAGTTTTTTTCAGGTTTTGACATATTATGATCGTTATCAGCTCATTTACTTGATGTACATATTTGTAAAGTTGTCAATAAATTGATGTATAAAAAAAAAAATTCCTTTTAATTTATATTTTTTATTGCTTTGTCTTATTCGTTCAATGTTTTTTTTTATAATCCTAATACGTGTTCTATGCCTTAGGTAAAAGATATAAGGATGTAAAAACCTAACGAAAAATGAATTTTTTAGCCCAGAAAATAAAAGAACATTGGGTTGAATTTTTGTCAGTAATTATTTAAACCGTATTTCTTCGCCTGTATTATATAAATTTAATTGTTTATTAAAAATATTATTGTGATGTATGGAAATTTTAAAAGGACCGAACCGAGTTGGGGAGACCTTTGAACACAGGTAGTCATTGAGTAATAACTGGTACTGGAATAGAACAGGTGGGTAATCCAACGCCCGATCTAAGCTCGCTCGGTTGTACAATAATTTTAAGTTTTAGTTTTATTAATAAATATATTGGGTGCAGTCTCGTGAAATTAAGATAGTAATAGTTTAATTTATATATTCTCATAAATGTCGAAGCCATTAAAAGATGGATTGCTCGCTACGGGGCCCTGTAATTATTTATTGTGTTTTAAACATGATCAGCAGTTCATCACGGTATTTGCATTCAATAGCCATTATGAATATCATAATGGATAGAATATTTCAACGGCAGGTTTAGCAATATCTCGATAAACGACTATCGATAGTTTCTACTATATCGACTGATGGCTATCAATAATATCGATTTGATAAGATATTAATTTTTAAATTGAAGGTATAGTCCAGTCAATAAACATATTGTAGAGTGCATGAAATATGCAATACTTTTTGACTCCATAGCTTCGTTAGGAGTTGTTAAAAGGTAATAATATTAAGAGTACCCGACCCTGGGGAGTGAGCTAACGGTGGGGGAGGGGAGAAGATCCCATTTTTAGGTTTTTCGATTATACCTCGAAAATGATGGATTCTAGAAAAATTTGTTACAAATACGAAATAAAGCTAGCTACATTTCCAATAAAATTGATTCAATTCATATTTGTCGAATTTCCAACGGTTTTCGAGATATACGTTGTTGAAAATTGATAATTTTCGCAAAAAAAAAAAAAAAAAAAAAAAAAAAAAAACCTCACTTCTTGTCAAACATTTGCTGCAAGTGACAAATACGTATATATGAAATTAAAGTAAATTTCCTTCTCTACAACTTTAGGCACTAGAAGAAAATGACTACCAAATTGAATTACTATCTGCTACAATCAAATGTAATAATTAATTAATTTTTATGTAACTTTACCCATTCTGTAGTTACACATTCATCCCTTATTTAAAAATAATCTATTAAATGAATTAAGATAAAAACAAAATTATGATATACTTGGAAAAAAAATTAAAATGAATACAATAGATGAATAAGGAATAAATAAAATACTTATAAAACATTCCGGATGTGAGAGATGGCATGGTGGCCGTTGCCAGTACTCCATTTCTTTTTTATACATTAAGATTACTTATTAAGTATTCTTTAAATTTACTTTTTGTCTGAAATTTTCAAGACCAATGTCATAGCATTTTCGATAGCCTTTCTTATACAGTCCTAGAAGCAATCTCGCTTTCCTTTAGATAAAATAATTCTTGATTGCTGATATCACAATTAGATAGCATGGTAGATTATCATTTACATAATTTTATGAACAAGAAAACAGAATGTCTAGTGTACGTTATCAAGGATTCGTTGAAGAAATGTCTGCAAGGCGCAAACAATGCATATAGCAAGATACAGCAAATACACGATGCGCTCTAAGATTAGCTATCGTTTGATAGGTCGAGTGCCAATAGATCATCTCTATTAGACAGCTGTTTTTAATTTACACTCGCAACATCCCATCAAGCTTTTAAAAGCGGAATATCCCACGAAATAGAACAATATCTAACGAACACTCCAAAAATTATTGGTAGACAAATGAAATTCGATATGAGTTGCGCAACTGCCGATGACTGCACGTTAGGTAGCCAACAATGAACGACCGTGACAGATGAAATATGAATAACATTGCTCAAGGAATTATGTCACAAACGAAGAGATGATCCTCCGTATATATCGCTGATCCCTTGAAAACACCGTGAGATCGGATTAAATTTATCTTCCCATCAATGCCTTGGATTACTCATTACCACCTCTTGATCCAGTCGGATTTAAAACATTCTTCAATGTAATATAAGAACCGTAAATATGCCTAGTCTACAGGAAGTAACATGTCCAGGTGTTTTCCAGTAATGCGTTCCAGGTTGGGGTTCCTTAGCCTGAATGTAACATTATCCTTTTTATAATAACATTATTATTATTATTGGAAAAGAAAATAGTCAGGGATGCAGTCAAACAGAAACAACACGTCCAAGTAGAAATAATATGAATGTGCTAACTTTTCGACCAGCATTGTAGTCGAAGTGTCCCATCCTAACCACACTGGAGAGGACGCGAACGGTGACTACGAAACGTTTGCACAATTATAGTATTTTTATTTAGACATGTGGAACATTAAGATCTTTATGGATAAGTTTGTTGGTGACATACTATTATGTCACCAACAAACTTATAGAGCATTGAGGATTTTATGAAAGATTTTGGATTGTAAGGATTGGATACGAGAAGAAATGGAAGGTTTAGTGGAGTTCCAAAGCTCAACTCCATACGTCCTAATGGATCTAATTACTGTCATGTAAATAAGTCTTTTGTAATTTATTGAGAGCTTTGGACGCTTGTCAAGTAAATGTCAAAGAAGACGGAAAGTAAATGTTAGAGTAGTATTCTAAGCCTAGTGTGTGAAAAGTTAATTCCGAAATTAAAGTCATAAGTCTGATCCCAACAATAAGTTATCAAATAATAACAATCGAAAAGTTGTTCCGACACAATCACGGTGGCACTTCAAATTTGAAATTTACGTATAACTAGACAATCAAATTATCAAGTTTCTCTAATTATCAGCTATCATAAGTAAAAATATTTACTACGCGACTATTTATCAGAAGAAGGCTAGATAAGCACGACGTGTCAATAAACTTCTCCAGCAGTAAAAAAGGTAGTAATCAAACTAATGGTTCGGAAGTGGGTCACGTACTCGCTAATCAATAATAGATCACGGAAACTGGAATTGATTCCAAAAGAAGGTACTTTCGAAGTCGGTGCTTATTTTTACGATTATTCAATTATCCAAAGAGTTGGCAGATAGATGTGGTTATGAAATCAAAATCACCATAGTTACTATTTTTATATCACTTCCTAAATTTGGTTAATAATGAATAAATTATTTTGATTATAGTCGTGATTAGATTTGGTTCAGGCAAATATACTAAAAAAGGTCCTTTCACCGTTCAATAGAGAGAACAATTTCAACAGTAAAATTTTAGAACTTAAAAGGTATCCAATTTCAAAAGAATATCGGTGCTGTGTATAAATGAAATGTGAGAATATTTTAAATAATTATTGTAATTATACCTGCTAGTTCAAAGGTTTCAGTGATTGTCTGATGAACTTACCTGGAACAAAAAAAAAAAAAAAAAAAGGCTTATTAATGGACTATACAGTAAGAAAACATATACATAACAACTAATACTGTCATTATTATGTTATAAAAAAAAAATAAAAATAAAATTATAGAATAAATATTACCCGCAAGAGATATAGAGGCAATGTTATTTTTAGCTGAACATATATATATATTTGTGTGTGTGATGTCAGTTCTTAGTAAGTCTTATCACTGATTCAGTAAGACTGGGCGAGAACAGATGCTTATGCTATCAGTTTGGCAACGTTTGCTGAGTGCTTCTTCTCCTTTCAGTCTCAGAATTATAATTATATTCACGTCCCCATTTTATATACGTTTCATTCCTTTCAAATATCCAATATATATATATTACAACAATTAAAAAAATACAAATATATTTATCATTATGGTTTGGTTTGTTTCTAATGAGGTGACAAGGACATGTGAATAATCTAACCATTAACAAAACTGCAATAACTGTTCTGTATCAGAAGGTCCCGAGGCCATCTTCATTTCTGACTCTACGGAGTATTATCTACAATCGAAAGGAAAGCAAGGTCAGGTGCTAATGGGTTTGAGTGGGTATGGAGTTTATTACGAAAGCATAGCTTTCAGGTTCGGGCGAAATGAGTACCTAAAGGTCACTGTAGGTAATGAATTAAAACTATTATATAAAAATAAAATCCTTTTTTTTTTTTTTCTGTGATTGTTTTCTTCTTATTCACAGTGTTTGTAATATAAAAAACTGCAGATAATTTCTATGGGTATTTCCTTTTCTATATTTCTGTATATTTATCAGAAACTTATATTTTTGTTTGAGGATGAATTAAATTATTTAAAAAAATTTTTTTATACAATTTTACCTGTTATATGTATGTATATATTTATTGAAAAACATTATATGTATTCTTATACGTTATTTTTTCACATATATTTATCTTAATTTTTGGATTCTCGATTAACAGAGGATTTAGTTATCCGAGCCTATCTCTGTCTGAAGCATGTCGGTTGATCGAGTCCTAAATGAATAATATTTTTGTGAACTCAGAAAGAAGACCAGGTCTTGGGAGAAGATAAGATATGAATAAACTGGAATCCATAAGGTGTAACAAAATATAAGAAGGATACATTTTTTTAACCCGTATTAACAACTATGTCATAATTTGACATCGATTCGTGTAACGATTCTTTTTGGTGTAACGTTTTTTATACTCATTTTGACACGCTTTAGCTCTGTCAGTGCTGCTTGGATCGGAAAATTGACAATTGTTGCTTAGTCAGAAATTAATTCGAAAATATTTTTTGTTTAATAAAATTTGTTGATAAAAAAAAGTCACGTTTTGCCTAGATAGTTTAGGTGTTGGGGCTTTTTTGACACACTCTAGCTTTGGATCGAAAATTTTACGAGAGTTACTAAATCAGAAATTTTATTGAAAATATTTTTGGTTTTACAATATTTGTCACCAGGACCTACCGTTTATCAGCTATATTGGTTTGAATGAAAAAAGAGATATTTTTCACATTAAGACTGCCAGATCTCAGATGTGACTTGTAACACAGATTTTAATGCCGATTTTTGTGTGGGTAGTAGGGACCTATAATAGTGCAAGACTAATGCTATAGCCGCCGATGAGCATTGGGAGCCGAGAAAAAAAAATGAAAAATCACATTTTTTTTTTTTTTTTTTTTTTTTTTTTCGATTCGCTACCTAAGACTCCACTTGGACAAACGTCTTACTTGGAATCCACATAAAAGACTAAAACGACAAGAAACTGCTCGTCGTAACAGACTACTTCAACATTTACTAGACAAACGAACAAAGCTCCCGATTAATTACAAAAGACTCATTTACGTGACTGTGATTAGACCTATTTGGACGTACGGAGTTGAGCTTTGGGGCTCCACTAAACCATCCAAATCATCTCGTATCCAATCCTTGCAATCCAAAAGCCTTCGAAAAATCCTCAATGCTCTTTACTTTTCGACCAATAAACTATCCATAAAGACCTTAATGTTCCTTTTGTTGCTGATTTAGCCCAGACCAGATACCTATCCTTCCATAGTAAGCTCCATAACCACTCCAATCCGCTAGTCTCCCAACTTGCTTCCCGCTCCATTCCCGATAATCCTCCGAGGCGTCTGAAAAGATTTTTATTGAAGTGCTACTATTGAGTAGTTCTTCACAAGTTATTTACATGCCATTGTATTCACTATCAACGCATTTACTTGATGTATATATTTTTGTACAGTTGTAAATATCAATAAATGAGAAAAAAAAGAAAAAAAAAAAGATTCTTAGCTCTCAGTCAAGATAAAGAAATAATTTTTTCACGTAAATAGAATTCAAAACTACAATTTTACGTAAAAAAATTATTTATCTATCTTGACTGAGAGCTGAGAACTGGCAGCCTTAATGTGAAAAAGACCCGAAAAAATTCGTTTGAAACCGCTATTTCCTCTCAACTTCGAACAATCATTGATTTTTAATTAAATTTAAGTAATTTGATCCTTTTAATTCTAAAATGCAAAATTTGGAAAACCATTAGTTCATAGATAGGCGTATATATGTTTTATTGATTTTCCCAGCCAGGGGGAAATTAATTTTTGTTTTTTTCTCTTTTTCTGCTGGACTACGGAATTATTTCATGGTCTATACTTTACAAAAATATATCACAACTTTTTGTAGGATTCTTCATCCAAGTGACGAGAATATTAAAGCAGTAAAAATATTTAAAAGACTTGCATAAATTATAAAATCATTGTCTTGAAAATCTGGCCTCGGATAGGAATGAGTAAAAGTACCTCATATCGATAGCCATCGTTAACACACCCATCTTAGCCAAGGTTCGAGAAAATGGGTCAAGGGCTGAACATGGCAGACCAGAGACCGGAAGCGACATCCCCTAACAGGAAAGCATTGTATGAAATCTGAGAAGTATTTCAGTCTCACTGATAAGCAACCCCGATAAAAATATTGGGGGCTAAATGTAGATAGAGTTAGTGGTAATTGGTACGTAATGCTAGGGGACTGATTCGCTAATATTTGAAGTGGTTTAACAACTGAGTGGGTTGAAACAAGCTACCAATCCTCGGGTTGGTCTCATTTAAATTGTTAATTTTTTTAAAATATTCTATTCAGAGATTATAACTAAATAGGTTAATGCTGATTGATAAATTATGGCAATAAAGAACATACATCGTAGCCATGTGGTTTCCTACCTTACTGCATCACCATCTGTATTTTCTTATACAAAAATATTATTGCACTCATCTCGATCTTTGTAACAATCCAAATAGTAGATACTCACCTGAATTTGAAGTTGTAGAATGAGTTACAAAAAAATATACTTCATTATGTACAAATACACACAAAAAATAATTATTTAATATATTAAACTTATGTAATTTATTATTTATGTTAATAACATCAAAGGATGTTAGAAATAAAAACCAACTTATCACAGTCAGTGATGTGTCGGTACCAACACTTTTCGATTCTCAACACCCTTAACGATACCTCATTAAAAAAATAATTTGCTATTTTAGAACATAATCCTAAAATAAGCAAAACAAATCGATCAAAAATGTAATATAATAATTCATGAAATAAATCAGTAAACTTATATTATACTTATAATCTTATGAGGATACTATTTTTCAGATCTGCCAGGAGCTGACGATTTTTTTTAGGTCGAAGGACGTCCATAGCCACTCGCCTTCCCCACTTAGAATTAGTTTTTGTTTTTAAGGATACTATTTTTTTTTTTTTTTTTTTTTTTTTTTTTTTTTTTTTTTTTTTTTTTTTTTTTTTTTTTTTTTTTTTTTTTATTTTTTTTTTTTTTTTAATGATTTAACGATTTTATTTATTAGTTTTCGTCCTTAAGGATACTGTTTTTAAATATTACAGAGTTTAATGGTTTTTAAGTTATCCGAAGGAAATTCCGCCATTGCTGTCCTATTAGTTTTTGTCCTTCAGGATATTATATAATTATATTATAGTAAACTTATAAACTTATATTTAGATAACAATATAATCCAATTCAAAACTCTCATTTACGAGGATAAAAATTCCAAGGTTTCATTTATTGATTGAGGAATTGAAAATGTTACTAAACTTTTTGACTAAACCTTATAAATGCACTAAATTTGTTTCAATGGAGCAATAGGGTTCGAAAACTAGTGTTACACGCATTAAAATGGAAAATAATATTTATTTTTGAACATATCGACCATTAAGAATAAAAAAACACGTATAATAAATTTGTAGTATTGTCGGAGTGGCATAATTTCGTTGATTAGAGATTCAGTAAGTTAAGCTTACGATTGCATGGGATCTGTTTTTAAAGCTGTACAAAGGAGTCTGGGTCATTAGGAAAAAAATTTTGTATAATAATTACATAATTAGATATCACAAAACTATCGCCAACTTCAACGATAACGATGGGTTCCTAGGAATCGATACATTCCTAATCACAATAATGAACAAATGCACATTGGTAGCAATTCAAAAAAAGTTAAATTTTATACAGTCCCAATCTTCTTTTATCGGAAACAGACCGAGAAGCATAGAGAGACTAATAGAATTGTGCGGTTATGGAGCTTATTAAGGATAAGTTTGTGTCAAATCCGCCAAATATGGAACATTTAAATCATTGTGGATAAGTTTATTTGTGACAAAATAAGAGGCATTGAGGATTTTGGATTTGTTGGATATGAGATGAATTGAATGGTTTAGTGGAGCGTCGAAGATCATCTTCGTATGTCCAATGAGGTCTAATTACTCTCATATAATTGAGTCTCTCATAGTTTATTAGAAGTTTTGAACGTTTGTTTTGTAAATATTGTAAGTGGATTCTAAGTAATGCGTTTATTCAGATGGAGTCCTGAATGAATTAGAAGGTTTGGTTGAGCCCCAAAGCTCAATAATTTTAATTTAAAATAATTACATTAAAATATTATCATTATTGTTGACACAATAATGATAAAAATAAAGTAATTGGATAGATTAAAAATAAGTAACACAGTAATGTGACATACCATGCAGATATGATTTCACACAGGGAGAATTTTTTGTTTAGTGGATCTCCAAATTTCAGCTCTCTGTGTTCAAAATGCCTAGTTGTGCCCTTTTAAATTAGTTATTATGGTACCAATTTGAATTTTAGAACAATTCTCCTGTAAATAATGTTTTGTGGTACAAGATTGAATGTTTGAAGACTTCGGGGCGCAATTAACAAGCCATTATTCATGGTCACTAGCACGTGTCATCTTTTTAAATCAATCTGCAATAGGTCATTGAAGTCTACGCTCGTGAACAGGCGAAATTGATATTAAATTATTGACTCCAGAGTAATTATCTAATTAGTTCACTCTCTACAGTCAATCTATTATTATTTTTTTTTTCTAAGTTTCCAAGAAAATAACGAGCTTCAGGCATTCGTTAGCTAGAAAGGAACATCTTGTACCAAATTACTAAACATTAACGAAAACGACCAAAAAGTCTAGTCATTAGGGGAAAATATGTTTTATATTTTTCTTTGTATGCTGAATCTGAATTCTAACTTTTCCTCTTCTGGGGATCAACTAAACCTTCCAATTCTTCTCGTATCTAATCCTTCAAAAAATCCTAAATGCTCCTCACTTTGTCACAAATAAACTCATCCATAAAGATCTTAATGTTCCATATGCTGATGATTTGGTCCAAAGCAGATACCTATCATTTAATAGTAAACTCCATAACCACATTAATATGCTAGTCTCTCAACTTGCTTCGCATTTTATTTCTGATTACCCTGCGAGGAGTCAAAAAAATGTTTCCCCTCAAAAGTCAGAATAAATGTTTTAGTTTTTTTGCTTTCAAATGTTATATATCTATATAAAAAAAATACTTCATACAAAAACAAACTGCCTTAAATTCCTTTAAATTATTTGTTATAATTTTTTTTATTTTTTTCAAATCATCTATATAGCCACTAAAGTGCGTTGAAGTTATATTGCAGAAACCTGAGAACCACTCTATGATCCAGGGAAAAATATAGGTTATTGATTTGTATTTTTATGGAGAGGCTCTGTATCCATATTCCAATTTTCTTCCCTCGAAAAGTATAGTGTTTATAAAAAAATATATTAAAACACCATTTTTTTTTGCTGCCACAAAAAAAAGGTGCACGTTAAAATAATAAAAAATGTTTATACAGAAATAAAATACATAAATTCGTTTAAAAATTTTTGTGTACAGAATTTTTTTTGTCAAATCAATTATTAAGGCGTTAGTGACCTTGAGGTAAATGTCAAGTGAAATTGGATGTTGCTGCTAAAAACAAACTCCCGTCTCGATTCACTATTTACAAAAAAATTTAATAGAACTAATTTGTAAGTCAGCTGACATCCTACCTCTGTTTTCACCACTCACGCTGATGATACATGAGTGTTATCAGTAAATAATCATCCTATCGTTGCGTCTCAATCACTCCAATCACATAGCACAAACCTTCAAGAATTGTATCAAAAATGGAGAGCAAAAATAAATCCAAATAAATCCCACCAAATAACTTTTATCCTTCGTCGTAAACCTACGACTTCCTGTCCTTCAGTATTTTTTAAAAATATTCCACTAATCCCCGTTGAACAGATCCTCTACCTAGGATTCCATCTGGAGAAACGACTTACTTGGAATCGAAACGGCTACTCTAAACTTTACTAGACAAGCGTACAAATCTCCCGATAAATTACTAAAGAATTTATTACATGACTGTAATTAGAACTATTTGGACATACGGATTTGATATTTCATGCTCCACTAAACCTTCCAAAACTACTCGTATCCATTCCTACTATCCAAAATCCTGCGTAAAATCTTCAATGCTCCTTTCACAAATAAAATTATTCACAACGATATAAATGTCCAATATGTTGCAGATTTGGCCTAAACAAAATACCTATGCTTCCATGACAAGCTACATACCCACTCAAATTCACTAGTCTCCCAACTTGCGTCTAACTCTATTCCCGATTATCTTCCGAGGCGTCTGAAAAGAACTGGCCTAAGGATCTTTTAATATAGAACATTTATTGAAGATGGGTACTTTCCTTCAAAATTATTGACATGTAATATTCATCATTTTAAAGTACATTTGCTTGATTTATATTTTGTATAAAGTTGTGAATATCAAAAAAATAAATTAAAAAAAAAAAACTTTTTGATACACAGACTTTTTTACTTTTCTTTTTTAATTGTTTAGCATAAGAAAATACAATATCAGTATCTTAAAAACATAATAATCAGTAGTTAAAGATTGACCCCGAATGCTTAAAAAAGCAACTTCTGGCCTCAACTACCCAATAAGAGTCCGATTCAAATTTTTTTAGACCGAGGAGTGTACTAAAGAATTTAGTATTGAAGTCTATTGTTTTACTTAGACAACAAAACAGTGAACTAACATATTTTAATTTGCTCTTCGAAAGATGGTATGAGGTCAGTAACGCACCTAATGCTCGCCACTCAAAATAATGGATCCTTAGGTAAGAAAGCTAACAGGGCAGGAAGAAAGACTCGGGTCAATGGCACAATAAGACCGCCTCAAGGTCACAGGCCGACCAGTTGACCCACAACTTGAGTTCTTATTTACAAGGTGATTAAAGTGTAAATTTCGCAAGCGTTATGCATGGAATGTTGGTACACCTGTCGTTCCCTTTGACGCAATAATTCTTTTCTTTAATTCTGTTTACTGCTCAAGAGACGTCTCTAAAATTTTCAAATGTTTCACCTTAAATATGAAATTAATCTCCTGATTGCGACTTCTTCAACATTTACTACACAAACGTTCAAACCAAATTACAAGAGACTTATTCATAGGAAAGTAATTAGACGTATTTGGAAATACGGAATTGAGCATTGGGATGCTACTAAACCATTCAATTCATCTCATATCCAATCCTTACAATCCAAAATCCTTCAAAAAATCCTCAATGCTCCTTTCCTTGTCACAAACTTTAACACAAAAATCTTTAAAAATCTTAATCTACCATATGTTGTCGATTTAGCTTAAACCAGATACCTATCCTGTCATAACAAACTCCATAACCATTCAAATCCACTATTATCACAACTTGCTTCACATTCTATCCCATATAACTCCTTCGTAAAATTCTCAATTCTCCTGTCTGTTTTTTTATACAAGCTGAAAATTGAACGGTAAAAAAATCGATTAATGAGAATAATAAATAGAAGGAAAACTCGACCAGACCTATACATGGAAAGCTAATTTTTTTTTAAATTAAAATATTATGATTTTGCAGTGGAACATAAATGGATTCTTTCCTCAATTAGAACAATTACAATTATTAATTCAGTCGGAAACATCTAATATAATTTGTCTTCAAGAAACAAATTTTAATAATAATAACACAGGACAGCTAAAATCCAGGAATAAATTCGACCCCCCCCCCCCCTTTTTTTTTTTTTTTTTTGGGATCAACTATCGAACTTAAAAAAAGATCATGATATCAAGAAATAAAATCGATAACTTCTACAGTACTGAATAAAGAACATACATAGCCTTATTTTCCATTTTTAATCGCAATTTTTTTTTTTTTTTTTTTTTTTTTTTTTTTCACAATTGAAAAATATTAATTCTTATGTGAAATGTAATATAAAGGCTGGAACGAGAAAAGGAAACTGATATTTTAGTTATTTACATACTTTTTTTATTTACAATTACATGTAAGATATTTTAGTGTAATATATTTAAGTTTATAAATAAGTAATGTAAATTGCTAACGTATGCTTAATTTTTCTTGAAAAAACACTTATATAATACCGTCAAAATAATGCCGCCCATCACTACTATAAATATCCATCAAACAAAAATAATCAAATTAAAATTAAATGAAATTTTTGTAGTAAAACAATGATACCCAAGAGAGAGAATATGGGAAACGCATATCGATGTATCTGAAACTCAACTATTGCGCTAAATCGATTTTATTCAGTGTATTATATGTTATTTTGAGGGCACTTTAACCCTAATTATGGCTGTCATATATGACACCTCAACTTATAGCTATTATTTTAAATTCTGGCGGACTTACAACAACTATTTCCCCCATTCTCCCCTCTCTCAGGGAAAAATGAGTTAACGGTTGGAAGCATTGTGTGGCGTTTGACTGGATATCGACAGATGTTATTAGTTAATTTAATTTAAAGAAATTACAAAATTTGGGTTAATGTCCGGAAGAACATGGTGACAGAGTTTGCATGGCTCATGAACATTTTCTCTAAGCTTTAACAGCTACAACACTACATTATATGGGACCGCTGAGAGTCCTATTTCATGCTTTGGTTGTAGAGGATCGTAAATTTAGAAACCAGATTATCCCCCGGAACCATTAGCATCACAAATGGAAACGCAAAATGAGCGGGAAATATCGTAACTGACCAATTAGTAGACTCCGAAGCAATTTTTATGAGCGGATTTTATCACGCTCCGACAAAATTGTTAATTGTTTAATATATAGTGGTCATTTTTTTTTTTTTTAAACCTGCATATATTTCTTCAAAACTGTACATAGGAAAGGATGTCATCATTAGTTGAAGCAACAATCAATCTCTAAATCTTGGCCGCCTCCAAAAGATTAAGCCACTTGTTATTTCTTTTAAGTCCACAGAAACTCTGTACAGCCAACTTAGCAAAAGTTGGAGGGGTTCGGCGACGAAACTTCTGGTTTTTCGTTGTTTGTTTTTTTTAGGAGTTTATTAATAAATTCTTTTGATACAAGGCTTAGTGTTTTATATGAAATCGAAGTACCTTAATGTTATAATCAGATTAAGAAAATTTACATTAAGTGGAATTTAAATTATGCAAACAGTTATTAATAGGATTCCAGAAATACAACATTGCAGAAAAAACAAAACTTTCGTTATTGCATAAAAGTTAAAGATGAAGATACTATTTTAATAGAAGGACTAGTCCGAAGATAGTCCACAGCCTAAAATCCAATACTTGCAATATTCTTTTATGTAATTTCTCTGAATCAGGTGTGTGGTTACGGTATCTTTTTTAATTATAGAGATATGATGTATAAAGAATTCCTTTCCTAGAATTCCCGATGTAATTTCCGCTTTTGGAATCTCAAGTCCACGGTTTTCCTTTCTCGGAAACTAAGAAAACCTTTGTTGTCTATTTCCAAAGAAAACAAGGAAATAATAAGTTGTTTTAAATATTAAAAAAATAAAAAAAAAATAATTCGAAACTAACTGAGATTCAACCAAGATGGTTTATAAAGAGATGTGCCACTTAAATTTAAAATTTCGGAAATGTAAATAATGTATTGCTTACAAGTGTATTTATTTATTTTAATGTAAAATATCTTTCTTTACGTTGATCTCAAAGATATATTACAATTCAGAAAAAAAAGGAAAAAGAAAACTCCCAACCGCCAGGTTTTTCCCCAATTAAGGGCAACTCCTTCATCAAGGCTGAGTGTGCCCCAGAAGGGTTCCCCATCATCAGGCACGATGAGGGGATACAACAGAAAATAATTATCTGCTTCTCCCACATAGTGCCTTACTCATTCAGATACCGTAGCTTCTAAACATATCCCCATATATACATGTATATATAACCAAACATTTGAGTTTTGGATTTGAGGAAATTCTTTAAATATTATATTAATTTAGTAACTTAATTAGTTATTTAAAGTGGTAAAAAAAAGGGTGGTAAAAATAGGTTCCTAATTACCTTACATAATTACATTAATATACATTTTGTCTTAGAATCCATTCCCGTCAAATTTTAAAAATGTCATAAAAAAACTTTCTCATTATCCAAATCCACTAACGCGATCCCAATCCTCCAGTTTCACAAACCTCTATAATCCTCTTCGCGAGTTAAAAAGGCAGTGGCCTCGAGATCTATTGTAAAGTTCGATATGGAGTCCTGGCAATGGCCAGCTTCTCTTGTCCTCAAAGACTGTACTATAGCACTTTCATTAAGCCTCCACTGGATTTTTTTTTTTAACTAGAGACGTAGCTGAGAGAGAAGCGCTGGGATCTCTTGTCCCTCTACTTATAGACTAGTATGGTTGGGGGATACCTAGGATGAGTGTATATTATAAATAAATTATGACTGTATTTTTAGCTTTTAATTTAATTTTTTTTTATTTATTGATATCAATTTATCGAAATTTACAACTATAAAATTATATACATTAAGTAAATGGGCTGATAACGATTACAATAACATGTTAAAACTTGAAAAGAACTACTCATCAGTATCACTTTATTAAAAATTCTACTCTAGGTCTTAAGGCCATCTTCGTTTCAAACGCCTCGGAGGATTATCAGGAATGGAGTGGGAGGCAAGTTGAGAAACTAACGGATTTGAGTGTTTATGGAGCTTATTATGAAAGGATAGGTATCTGGTTTGGGCTAAATCAGCAGCATATGGAACATTAAGATCTTTATGGATAAGTTTATTAGTGACAAAGTAAGGATCATTCAGGATCCTTTTTCGAAGGATTTTGGATTGTAAGGATTGTATACGAGATGAATTGGATGGTTTAGTGGAGCCCCAAAGCTCAACTCCGTACGTCCAAATAGGTCTAATCACATTCATGTATATGAGTCTTATGCAATTAATTGGGAGCTTTGAACGTTTGTCCAGTAAAAATAAAATAATAAAATAAAAAAATAGAGAATTTACATTTAAATGTTTTATTATTTTAATATTAATATTCAATAATAATTTACTTTCTATACCCGTTTTCTAAATTCTTTACTATTCTTCACAATGATATGTAAAATTAACAATTTACGCGTGTAATTTTAATTACACCTTCGAATAGGAACTCAAATTCGGAAATTTTCTTAGGGAATTTCTCATATCAACATAATAAGTTTAACGTAATTACTTCATTGTGAGCTTAATCGACTATTCTTTTAAACAATCGACGAAGGTCTATTGAACCAACAGATTGATATTATCCTTTAACATTGCCTATTATAATTACTATTAATTGTTTATAGAACAGCTAGACCAGTATAATAGACCCCGTCTATTCAGACGAAAATGTAAAGAAAAAATAGGTCCATCGGTCAGGAATTTCTTAGAGAAGATAACATTTAATATATACAGCGCCAAAAAAAAAAAAAAAAAAAAAAAAAAAAAATATATATATTATATATATATATATATATATATATATATATATATATATATATATATATATATATATATATATATATATATATACATAAGCACTTAAAAATAAATTAAATTTTGTTTCCTAACAAAATCCTTTTAGCTTTTATATTACTAGTATATATTATTACATGTTTCTATTATATGTGCCTACAAATATGATGAATTCCAGGTAAAACGTTTGGAAAACATATTTTTAAATATTTATGCAGAATTTGGATTAATGAATTAATTACCACCCTCGCTTTCTACACATTTTATATAAGAAAATGCGATGCTCTTTATTTTTTTTATTAGAATACTAGTTTCGAATGCTAAACATTCATCTTCAGTTCTAAAACATACAATATCTTCAACACATCAGTTCTATGTACAAGATTATATATACTAAAGTTTTCAAAAATGTAACACAAGAAATCAAATATCGGTACTCACCTGAGAAGATCCAACAGATATCTGAAATATATCCATCGTGGAAAGGGGAAGTGGGGCAAACAGGTTAAATATTTAAATAACCAGAAAAGAACAGCTTAGTAGACAGCTCACACATATATATTTTTTTATTACTATATTATATATAAATATATTTAACCTACCTGCCCCTTCCCCTTTCCACAATAGATATATTTCAGATATCTGTCAGATCTCCTCAGGTGAGTACCAATATTTGATTTATTGTCTTATTTTATTTAAACTTCAGTATATATAATCCACGTAACACAGTGCTGATGTGTTTAAAAATTTGTATGTTTTCGGAATGAATATTTGGCATTCGAAACTAGTATTCTAATAAAATAATTCCAATAGAAGTGGCAATTAATTCATCAATCCTAATTGTATGATCTATACCATCATGCGTACCTCAAGTAATTATGCAGTTTTCTGATCACTTAAAAAAAAATAAAAAGTTTGATTTTGTATGGAATAGTTCGAGTCAGGTTTAACGTATTGTTCCATATTAAGACATGCCTCTTATAAAGTTTGCTAAAACCCCTCCATGTTGTTTTTTTATTGGGGCTTAATGTTCTTAAGTACTCTAAATAGGAGAGGAGGAGAGTGGGCAATCCTACAGGTTACCAACCTATTCTATCCAGGGTGGGAAGGTCAAGATTCATTCCGTGGGTCCACCTTGAAATAAATTTTAACCTGCTAGATTGGACCCACATCCTTCCGTACCGAGCGCTCTGAGACCCTCACCCCAATTTGCTTTGAAATTGAGCCCCCAAAACCTCTCCTTGAATAAAAGAAAAACTCACGCCTCTATTAAAAAAGCAAATGATGCGCAGCCCGTACCTGAATCTACTGTTCAATGAACAGTTGGATATTAACGTGAGTCTGATTTACTGTTCATTGTACTTCAGAATCGATTAACAAGTATGTATTTATTATTTTTTATCGCTTAAAAATATTATTAACTGTATATGTTCTTTGCTAGAAGGGGAAATTTTTTTATTATGTTGCATAATAAGCTGAGAGTCGTAATTTATATATATATATATCCGCCACTAAATAAGTTGTATAAACTGCATAGACAGATAAGAAAAGAAAACACTCACTGAGCGGTTAGAGAGAAGACTTGGTGATGAATCATCTTTTATGACTGCGATAAACGAGGATCAGTTTCAAGAATACAAACAATGCAAATTATGTCATGGCGCCTTTTAATTCAGTTATATAAATGCATCAGCACCTATATCCGTATTGCATATCGATTTGTAAATAAAAAAAAAAAAAAAAAAAAACTGTGAAAATCCACTGTCAACTTTTGATAACTCAAACTATGTAGAAAATAGAAATTCCATAGTTATTACGCTAAATGTGTTATTTATTATCAAGGTGATAGAATATCCCGATATTTTTTTTCTTTCATTTTTTTTTTTTTTTTTTTTTTTTTTTTTTTTGACACATTCCGTTGCTCAAACCAATTCTATTGCGGCACCCAATTGCCCCTTTTTTGACAATATTTGTCAGTGATTCTTCGCCATGATGTTTTTATTTTGAAATACTTTATGATGGCTTTTAAAACCCTTAATCGTACTGAATTAAAGGAATAATAAGAATGAGTGAAAGTATCGAATTGAATATGTGTATAAAAACCTGACATTTTAAGAAAGGTTCATTGCAGAGAGAAGCATCAAAAGTCAACATAATTGAAGACCTTATCGGCATGTTGTATTTTTTTAAAAATAATATTTATATTTTTCCGTATTATTTAGAAAATTTGCAACAGAGCAAATCAGATCTCCTGAAAATATTTAACTCTTGGGCAAAGTTTCACTAAGCCATATTTTCGTGCCCTGGAATTAACAATAATAATTTATGACAAAAAAGTATGTATTTTAATATTAAGAAACCAAAAAAACAAAAACAATATTTTATAACAATGTGCAACACAATTTTAATTACCTGTTTATTATTAGATTACTTACATATATGAATAAATTTTGCAACTGTACTTTATTGTTCTATAAATAATAATTTTATATATGACAAAACTCATAGTGAATAATCAATTTTAATTTATTTAAAACTGAAATGTCATGGTACATATTTTTTGTAGCATAATATTTATATCAATTTATCGAAATTTACAACTACACAATTATATACATTAAGTAAATGGGCTGATAACGATTACAATGACTTGTTAAAACTTGAAAAGAACTACCCATCAGTAGCACTTTATTAAAAATTCCACACTAGAAGGTCTCTAGGCCATCTTCGTTTCAAACACCTCGGAGGATTATCAGGAATGGAGTGGGAAGCAAGTTGAGAAACTAACGGATTTGACTGGTTATGAAGCTTATTATGAAAGGATAGGTATCTGGTGTGGGCTAAATCAGAAACATATGGAACATTAAGATCTTTATGGATAAGTTTATTGGTCACAAAAAAGACAACTATGAAAATAAAAAAACTACAAGGTATACAAAAAAAAATAGAATTGAATTACAATAGACAAATAGAACATTAAGATCTTTATGGATAAGTTTATTGGTTACAAAGTAAGGATCATTCAGGATTTTTCGAAGGATTTTGGATTGTAAGGATTGAATACGAAATGAATCGGATGGTTTAGTGAGGCCCCAAAGCCCAACTCCGTACTTCCAAATAGGTCATATATGAGTCTTTTGAAATTAATTGGGTGCTTTGAACGTTTAAATTTTGACGAAACTCATAGTGAATAATCTATTTTAACTTATTTAAAACTGAAATGTCCTGGTACATATTTTTTGTAGCATAAAAATTTACTATTATAATATGCAGTTATACTATTGTTAATTCCAGGGTTCGAAAATCTGGATTAGTCATGAAACGTTGCCCAAGAAAACAAAATTTTCAAAGAGATATTATATGCTCTCTTTTTTGTAATTTTTTTAAATAATATTTATCAATCAACTATTTTATAATTAAATGGTCAATGTGTAAATGAATTAAACAAACAATAACAAATAGTGACTATTTCTCAGTTGGGGGCTAGTCAGGACAAGCACCAATGACTATGTGAAAGAAATCACAGTTGTTTGTAGAAATTTAAGCATAATTAAATGAGATTGGATTGTATAATGGATAGTATCGTAAATGGATATAATTTGAGTTGTAGATCCTGAAGATGGAGCAATGTACTCCGAAACATGTGGAAGATAATTAAAGATTAATAGGAGTTATGCCTTCAAAAGAAATAAAAATTAATAATATTTATTCTTCTTTTTTTTTTTTTTAATCCTTTTTTTACTTAGTGAGACAGGCATTGGTAAGGTATAAAATATTGGTGCTACATAAAATCTGAATCTTGGAGATTCGGATTATCGAGATTTGACTGAATTTATAAGAATTACATTCATTTTTTAAATAAATTCTTCCCTATGATGATCATGTGTCCCATTTATGTTGATGTAAGTCAAGTTCATTCCACCCATTTAAGTACTTATTTCTGTTCGGGTTTCCTGTTCCTACGAAAAAAAAAAAAAATTAAATGGGACTATTGGAAATATTTATCTGGTAAAATGAACGAAATTCTGAATTGGCTTGGAACGATTTTCAACCGACTTCAAAAAGGAGGAGGTTCTCAACTCGTCTGTATTTTTTTTTTTGTGTGTGTATGTTACGCGATTACTCCGTCAATTCTGAATCAATTTTGATGATTCTTTTTTAGATCGGTAGGGCATACTTCAGAGGTGGTCCCATAAAAAATATTTCAAAATCAATGCAGTACTTTTTAAGAAAAATCAAAAAAACAGTTCATAAAATCACTTATTAACTGTTTTTTTTATTTTTCTTAAAAAGTGCTGCGTTCGTTTCAAAATATTTTTTATGGGACTACCTCTGCAGTATGCCCTACTGATCTAAAAAAGAATAATCAGAATTGACGGAGTAATCGCGTAACATAAACAAAAAAAAAATAAAATAAAGACGAGTTGAGAACCTCCGTCAATTTTGATGATTCTTTTTTAGATCGGTAAGGCCTACTTCAGAGGTAGTCCCTTAAAAAATATTTTGAAATCAACACAGCACTTTTTAAGAAAAATAAAAAAAAACAGTTAATAAAAATCACTTTATATAAAACTTACATTTTAAACATATTTATGATTATGATTATCTATAATCTCTAAGGTAACTAAATATAAATTATTAACAAAAATAATTTACATATACAGTCAACTCTCTATGTGTTGCTTCGATAAGCTGAATTCTTAAATAACTTGTAGTAAATAATAATATTGTATTTGTATCTCATTTTCTCATATGTTTTTGTATTACCTTCTCAGTTTATCGTTAACTGTTATTAGTTTTATGAGTCATGCTATGTAGTTTTTATGTGTGAAATTGTGTCTAATAAAACCTTTCAAGAGGTATTTCTTTCTTTCTCATAAGTCGAACAAAATCTGCGGTCGGAAGTGCATTACACTTAAATTTCACCTCAATGAGACGATTTCAGTCAAAGAACGTGAGAAATTGTGTCGAAAATAAGTAGAACTGAAAATAGGGTTCAAAAGAGAGAACTTCTAGAACCACCTCTATGAAACGAACTATATCGCCTCTATAACTCGAACTCAAATTAACAGAATTTCATTTGTAACTTGTTTTTCTGTTTTCTGTCATTGTTTGTCTTTTCAGTTCATAGTTATACCAGTCACTTATTATTAGTTATTCACTCGAGTGGTTTTACAGTGGCTATTGAAAATTCTTCCAATTAACGAAAAGTTAAAATTGATTTGCAGTGCAGAAAGGAGAAAGAAGTTACCATTATTCAGGGAAGCTTGAAGATAGAGAATCGACTGTATAAACAAAAATACTCTCACCACTAAAAAGTGAAAAATAAAAATAATTTCTAGAGAAAAAAACAAAACCGACTTCAAGATAAAACCTACATATACAAACTTGAGCTAAAACATAAAAAATAATATTTTAATTGCTTCATAACAAAAACCATTAAATGAAAATCAACGAAATTATCGATACTTATAAACCTATTCACAATTTATAATCAGTTATTTTTGGAGTCGGTTCCAACCAAAACAAATTTGAAAAGAAATTGTAATCGTAAAGATCCTCCCACTGTTTTATCACCGCCACACCGCTGTCTCCGGCCCTTCGACAGTTTATTTATTGTAAAGTCAGGATTAAACTTCCCTTCTTGGCTGGCACCGACTCCAAAGATAATTGGTCATAAATTGTGAATAGATAGATAGAAGTATAGATAATTTCGTTGATTTTCATTTAATGGTTTTTGTTTTGAAGCAATTAAAATATTATTTTTTATTTTTTAGTTCAAGTTTGTATATGTAGGTTTAATCTTGAAGTCGGTTTTGTTTTTTTCTCTAAAAATTATTCTTTATTAATTCTAATGATTCGTGAATATTTAATTTTAGACTATTTTCTAACTTGTTAGTTTCAATCCCGTGTCTTTGTTGAATTTATGGTTATTTTTATTTAAATGGTTAGCGAAGTTGAAATTCTGTGTATAATAAGACACAGAATTTTAACTTCGCTGTATACATTGGTTTTTAACCGTTGATTTACTGTTCGTGCCATTTTAGAATATTTTTTGTTATGTAACATTAAGCCTTCCATTAAGGAGCTAAATTAGTTTACCAACATTGCGTAACTTTTGGGGCTTTTTTAAAACACTCTATTTGTGTAGCTCAAATTAAAAGTTTCCTGATCAGATGTGAATGTACAATAATGAAGAATATTTTTTGTTATAGCCATTGGATCTTAGTTCATAATCACAGGTTTTTTGGATAGGATCTGCTCTGTTTTTAGGTGAACAGAACTAAGATGACAACGGTTCATTCGTTTATTTCTTAATTCTTTTCCTACTTTGGTGTATCTCGAGCCTTAATGTGGGATCAAAATTTCTTAGTTTAGGTTAATAACTTTCATAGTACACTCCATAACCACACTAATCCGCTAGTCTCCCAACTTGCTTCTCCACTCCATTCACGATAATCCTCCGAGGCGTCTGAAAAGAAGATGGCCCAGAGACCTTCTAGTGTAGAATTTTTATTGCTACTGATGAGTAGTTCTTTTCAAGTATTGTCATGTTATTGTAATAGTTAACAACACATTTACTTGATATATATATTTTGTACAGTTGTAAATTTCAATAAAATAATAAAAATATTTGTAACATTTTCATGTTGTTCGTATCTCGTGAAGTGAAACGTTGGTATCAAACGGTAAATGTTTATGTTTAATATTGTAATCGCTCTCCCTACTTTTACGTCTCCTCCCAACCTATATAAATTGAAAACACACTCCACCATTTTTACATAATAAATAAATAAATAAAGGCTTAGCGAACCCGAATGTTCGATGCCGACACCATCAACCGTTGACTACACACCTCTCTCCAACACACTCGCCTATTTTAACCGTCGCGCTGCTATTACCTGAACTATATTTACCGGATATAACTCGCGCAGTTCTGCATTCTGAAGACTTCGAAATTCTCTGGTTTCTTTATCCTTTTTCGGGCCAAATATTCTACGCATCTCTTTATTTTCGATAACTTTAAGCCGCTGTTCCTCCCTTAACGTAAGCGGCCATGTTTCGCATCCGTAGAGAACTGTTGGTAGTATAATAGTCTTATATATCCTAGTTTTTAAATTTCTCGAGAGTAAGTGCGAACTGGGTAGTATTGCGACCGAATACCAAGCATTACTAGCTTTTAACCGTTATTTCCTCTTGAATTTAATTTTTTCTTGATATGATAGACCCTAGATATTTGAATTGATCAACATCTTCAAACTATTTCCGTAAGCCCATTTATACATAATGAAAATAATTAGTGTTTTGTTAATTATAATTTTAAAAATCAAGGATATGATATTGTAAAAAAAAAAGTTTAATAATATACAAATTAATAATCAAGTATAGAAAATCTTAATGTTATGTCTATATAATGAATACACGTTAGGCGGAGCAGGTAACAATCCACTAAGGCGTCAATCCATAATCGGGATTGTATGAATAATGAGGGACCACCTAGGAGAATCCTGGATTGATGAAGCTATGTAGACAGACTATATGGTCGTTGGTCTCTGAGAACTGTAATTCATTTTTAAAAAAAGTAATCCAAAAAGACTAAGAATTTAATCAAGAAATATACTTTTTTTCTCAGACCTGCGATGATTTATGTGACCCAATTCCATTGAACCTCAAAGGTACACCACCGCTTGTCTGTAGGTTACAACACTATTATTTCCAGAGTGAGAAAGTAAATAGCCTCATTGTCAGGGAGCTATTGAGACGTTAATTGTTTTTTTAAGGTTGTGAGCTATTTTAAGGTCACCTGTGGAACTGAAAATAAATCGGAAGCAGTAAAATTCTTCCACTAGGATAAATAAACCGACACTAATTACGGTCACATATTAGCAAAAATAAAGTTTTATTTGAATGATTCAGAATTATTATTATTTAATTATCATAGTCATTGAAATGAGTAATATTTCTTTATGTAGAAATAAATGCTCAATATTTTGTGACGTGGAAATGTCTTTTTGCTTATTTTCTTTCTTTTCTGTTTCATTTCCATTTTTCTGTTGTTTTTTTTTTTTTTGTTGTTGATTTTTTTTTCTGCGATTTTGTTTGTAATATTAACTCCTATATTGTTTATTTATTTTCTCTTTCTTTTTTTTTGTTTTTTTATCTTAATTTTTTTTTCTTTTTCTATTTTTTTCTCTGAATTTGTTCTCATACATATTTGCACTCAATTTTATCTATGTCCTTTATTTTGAAAAGCTCTCGGCCAGTTATGATTTTACTTTGTGTTATGTAATGGTATCCATAAGAGACTTTGTCCCAGAATAAGGTTTTTTTTTTTTCTATTCTATTCTATTCTACAACGGAAATCTTGTAATTAGTCGCAGTGTTTGTGCTTCAAATGTTTTTAGTACGTACACGTGAGTTTTTTTTTGGCTGAACCATAAATCTTTGCCCAAGTCCAAATAGGTTTTAAAAAGTAAGTGTATGTATTCAGGCACTGTCTTAGTTTCGGGGACGGTTTTATTTTTAAGAGGGAGAACAAGAATCCTAGGCGCATATTTAAAGAAATACGTGTCTGTTGCAAAAAATAAATAAATAAAATTTAAATCCTCAAATTCATTACTTCCTTTACCTATGAATCCTTTTAGTTTATATTTTACGGAAGAGTGGCTGCGTTTATCTTATGACTCATAAACCTCCCATTTTTTGTGAACGCAACCTACGCCCTCCCAATTTGTTGTCATGACTTGGTACCTTTATTCTGTTTCGCCTAACTTGTTCACATTTTAAAAATCTTTTTACAAAACAATTCTTTCATCGATACCAAATAATTTTCAGGATTTTTTTTTTAATTTATAAATCCATAGTGTCGGATTTGTAAAACTACTTTGGACTAACAACAAACTAAAAATAACGGAACTTATATTTCTGTTTATCTCCATTGTCATATTATCGTATCTTATATCAATTTCACATCACTGGTAGAAAATCCTGTAATTAGTGCTCAATTATGAGAACAACTATGCAATTAATAATGATAAAAAAAGTACATACGTATCTATCATGGTGGCTTCCGTAATTTTTATTACCTAATTTTCATTATACGCAAATATTTCAGTGATAGTCTGAAGAACTTACCTGAAACAAGAAATAAAAAGGTTTATTAGTGATCATGAGAATATGTAAAAGGAAAACATGTAAATATCAACTCATAAAATTGTAATTAATTTATAGAATAAAATTAAGCAAAATTAAGCAATTGAAAAAATCATTTATTTACCAGATAAGTAGGGATTACGAGTGAAATAAAATAAAAAATGAAATATAATAATAAACAAAATAAATAGAGTTATTAGTTTGTTTTAGTATATCCTGTATCTTATATTATACAGGGTGTCCCGAATTCAAATGGCAAAACTTCAGGAACCTATAGGGGACCGAAAAACTAAGACAAAAAGTCCTTTAGAGATTTGATTGTTTTTGCTTAGTTTTAGAGAAAATCGCAAAAAAAGAAACAAAACAAAAATGTTACAAGTAGCGATTATCACCTTTCAAAGTTCGTCAGGCTAGGCAGTGAGATATGTAAACACTTAATGTTATCCTTTACATTCTTTTATTTGTTTACATTTTGGCTTCCTTCTAGGATTATAATTCCTAAATCAGTCTTCAGTCAGTTACTCAGATATTTTTGTGTGAATAGCATCAGCCACAATGCCGCATACATATTCTAATGTTGAATATGCTGATATGATTTTTGTGTATGGTTTCTGTATCGGTAATGCTTTAGAAGCGGTACGTGTGTATGCGCGCCGATTTACAAATAAAAGAGCGTCTAATCGACGAGCCTTTTCGTTAACTTTTAGTAGACTACGAGAGACTGGGTCATTCTTAATACGTAATGAAGGCGACCAATTCCAGGCAGCAATAAGAGCAGATTATCGGAGAAAAATTGTGTCCAACGCCACTTCGATAACAATCCTGAGACTAGCATCCGAAGAGCATCTGCTGCATTAGCAATATCGCGGCAAGCAATATGGCGAACTTTGAAAGGTGATAATCGCTACCCATACCATCTTCAAAAAGTTCAGAATTTATTACCTCAAGATTATGTCAAGAGATTGAATTTTAGTCACTGGTTTCTTGACAAAATTCGCGATGATAATTTATTTCCATTAAAAATTATATGGACCGATGAAGCTACCTTTACAAGAGGAGGAATTGTTAATCAAAGAAATTATCATGTATGGGCTCTTGAAAATCCCAGAGCTATTAGAGAGCATAGGTTTCAACATGAATTTGCTATTAACGTTTGGCTTGGAATTTGGAACGGATTACTGGTGGGACCATATTTTTTACCTGGAAGATTGAATGGTATCACATTTACACATTTTTTTGGAGAACGACTTTTCTAATTATTTAGATGACATTCCCTTACAGCAGCGGATTGAAATGTGGTCCAACTCGATGAATGTCCAGCTCATTATAGCAGAGTTGCTCGAGCTTGGCTGGATATAAATTATCCACAACGATGGATTGGACGCGGAGGAGTAGTACCTTGGCCACCCAGATCACCTGATATGACACCCATGGATTTCTTCGTATGGGGAACCTTGAAGCAGAAAGTTTATTCGGTGTCAATCAACTCAAGAGAGCAATTAAGAGACCGAATCATAGATGCAGTACACCAAATATTATCAGAACAATGTTAAGTTGCAATTTATCAAGTGAGTGCTAGATGTAATGCTTGCATTGGTGCAAGAGGACAACATTTTGAGCAATGTTTACATTAAAAAGAACATAACATAAATATAAATGTAAATAAATAAGTATAAAAATGAAAACTTGTTTTGTTTCTTTTTTTTGCTATTTTCTCTAAAACTAACCAAAAAACGAGCAAATCTCTAAAGGACTTTTTGTCTTGGTTTTTCGGTCCCCTATAAGTTCCTGAAGTTTTGCCATTTAAATTCGGGACACCCTGTATATTAGAATGATACCTATATTATAAATTATATTTCATTGTTAATTTGATTATGACTATCAATAATTATTAGTATGCTATGTGTATAGCAACCCAATAAAGTTGGACAGCAATATGTTTTATTAATAATAAAGAATATATCTTATATATATATAATATAAAAAATAATACATCCAAAATATTTTACTATTTTTTTTTTTTATGATCGGCCCATAAAAACCAAAATTCCAGCAATTGTGTGTAAATAGATGTTTTTGAAATAAAAATAAAAATGCAAAATTAAATGATAGAGATAAATTATCATTATGGTTTTTACGTTAATTTTTATCCTCTATCTTTATTAATTATAATAATTTAAATTAAAATTAAGTTATATTAATTGAGCTTATGTAGTAAAATTGGGGGTGAACAAACTTCCATCAAGTTTTTAATTACTTATGATTATTCCTGAAGTTATTAATTTTTATTTTATTTCAAAAATTCAAAATGTAACTGTTCAGTTACATATCCCCTCTAGTTAAACATTTTTTTAATATGTTTAATTATCGGGTTTCAAATCACAAGCAAAATAAATGTAACCGGTTATTTAGGTTGGTTACATATTCTTAAAAGTATTATTGCTGTTTGTGTTTGTGTCACATGTGTTATGATCTTCAACGTATGTTTCAGTCGCTTCCTTCATATTCCAATTAGACTCATATTCTAAATCTTTTTGGTCGATTTATTGTTGAATGTTTAATATTTTTCACAGTTGTTTCAAAAATATAAAATAAAATAAATCAATCACTGTAACATAAAATAAAAAAAAAAAAGGCTTCTTCGTTTATAATAACATTAAACAAACTATTAAGGGGTGAATACCAAATTTTTTTGATCATGGATACCGCTACCAGGAAATCAATTATGAAAATGGAAATAAATATGTATATAATAGGTCGCAATTACAAAGTCTAATGCTTTTAATGCTTATTCTTAATTATTTACTTTTTAAAAAAATGTATTAAAAATTAATAAAAGCTCATTAAATAAGTTAGTAAACAGCAACCATCAATATTATACAAACTTTTAAATACAAATACGGCATATACCGTATATTTACTTGATGTACTTTGTTTTTTTATATATATTTCAATTAATGAATAAATTAAATATATTACTAAAAATTTAAATTTTGTAAATTAATAAGCATAACATCTTAACTTTCACTTGCACTTATCACTTGTTAATGTTAGATGCACAGATATACCACTGCAAGTTGATTTAATTACATATAAAATATAGAAAAACAATATGAAAGAACTATAATAATATGTCTAATGTTTCGGAAAACTATCATACGTCTTAAAGACAATATTATCGTACAATCAGAATTGGGCAAAATTTAATCATAACTATGAGTAATTTCGCAGAATCAATGATATAATTCAATCATGACTTTTCGTTAACGAGATCATCAAATGACTAAAACATGAACTGAGAGATTTACTTAGGTGATTAATTCTAATAAATTATCAATCAAATAATTAGTTATGATTAAATTTTTCCCTACTCCACGCACGATCTGCCAACCCTATCTGTCAATATCAAGGTATCGACTTTTGCTCATCGATTAATGATAACAACACTTTTCTCAAGAATCCTTGAGATCTCAAGATGCCAACTCACTACTATTGGACCCTACAACAGAAGACACGTGATGTGGAGTACAAAGTGTTAAAAAATAAATATATGAAAAAAGTGCTATTTTTTTTAAACAACTTCAAATCTCTAAAAAATAGTGCTTCATAAACTTTTTACTACTGATACGAATTCAGCACACTTTTGAATATAAAAGACACAAAAATGAAAAAAAAAAAAAAAAAAAAAAAAAAAAAAAAATCGCTATTCCAGGTTATTCAAAAATAACTTTAATTTCTCAAAAATGATACTAGATAGAATTTTTGCCTTCAGATTCATATTCAGCCAACATAAAAATATAAAAGTCAGGAACAATTTCTTGCGAAGTTTATAATATTACTTATTCATTAGGCTATTTTTCTGTTTTTCAATTATTCGTTTGTTGTTTGTTTATTCATTTTTATTTTACAAATATTCCTTCCCTCAACGTACTTCCTAATTATCCGTTCCTATCTCGGTGATAGAACTTTCAAAGTAAACCATAAATTTTCCTATTCTTCCCTCTTTACCCAATCTGCCGGTGTTCCTCAAGTCCCCTAGGCCCCACCCTCTACTCGGTGTATATAGCTGACATCCCAACTCATCCTACCACTGTCCTCACCACTTATGCTGATGACACGTGTTTATTATCACAATGATCCCTTTATTGCCTCACAAACACTCCAATCCCATATCCTAAACATTCAAGAATGGTGTTAAAAATGGAGAATCAAAATAAACCCAAAAACTTGGAATCCACATACAAGACTAAAGCGACAAGAAACTGCTCGTCGTTACAGACTACTTAAACATTTACTAGACAAACGATCAAAGCTCCCAATTCATTACAAAAGACTTATTTACATGACCGTGATTAGACCTATTTGGACGTACGGAGTTGAGCTTTGGGGCTATACTAAACCATCTAATTCATATCGTATCCAATGCCCCTTACTTTTTCATCAGTAAACGTATCCATAAAGACGTATTCCATTTGTTGCTGATTTAGCCCAAACCAGATACCTATCCTTTCATCGTAAGCTCCATAACCACTCAAAACCGTTAGTTTCTCAACTTGCTTCCCACTCAGAGATCTCCTAGTGCAGATTTTTTATTGAAGTGCTACTGATGAGTAGTTCTTTTCAAGTTTTGACTTGTCATTATAATTTTCAGCTCATTTTAATTAATATCTATATATTTAACAGTTGTAAATTTCAATAAATTGATTTATAGAAAAAAAAAAATAAAGAAATATTACATATTTTTTTGTCATTTAACAATTCTATTTCACTTCATTAACATTTAACGTATTCAAAATCAATTCAGTAATTTAATTTTCAAATTATTAAACTTACAACAGTTAAATAGGTAAATTTTGCTATCTTCGACATAATAATAATAATAGTTCTTATTTATATTCAAAACAGCAGAGTATCCTTATACAATGTAATTACGTAAAACGGTTTTTTACTTTATAAGGAAGCCACAAAAGATGAGTGCATCGAGACATATAAAAAGAGCATTAAGAAGAAAAAAAAACCTTTTCACTGCCCGTCCTTAAGCGTGTCCTTACATATTTTTTTTTAGTTTTTATCTTTTCCTTGTGCTTCTTTTTACAAACAAATATATTATTTGCTAGCCAGGCGGGTTCGTGACCAGAAATAATAGAAATAGGATTATCCCATTGGCAAATATTTTCCTAAACTTTTTTTCAAATTCAAAAAAAATAGTATAATGGTACATTATACTAGCATTGTTTTTTTGGCGGAAATTATCATAATACGTGAGGGAAAATTTAGTGTTTCTTTAGAAAAAAATAAAAAAAATATTTTCTTAAACAAACAATATTAATTTTTATTTGTTTTTAAATGATGGCGCAGATGGCTTATTATAGAGGTCCTGATTCTTATTCATTAAAAAACATATGAATATGGATAACAAAACACCATAAAAATTGCAAAAATATGCAGTTTTATTTGCCATACAAAGTATAATAATATTCAACCAATATTATATAGGATATAGGCTAAGAAGCTGACAAGAAACTGAAGAAATATCAAGCATACTTCACGACATAAAGAAGAAAAGGTTGAAATTTTATAAACACATCAAGAGATGGAAAATGGAAGTCTAACGTCGACATTGCATTCGATTACGTCTGATGTGATTTTTTGAAAAAAAAAATTAAAGGGATATGCCCATCTAATGCAATACTGTAATAAATCATATTCATTTAAAATTTCACAATTTTAATTTATTCTTTGAATACTGTTGTTTTATATTTAATTGTTTTAATTAAATCTAATACGTTTTATATGCCCCGGTTAAAGAAAATGGGGACGTAAGCACCTAAAGAAAATTGAAAATATTAGCTGAAAAAATGAGAAAAAAAATATTATCATAACATATTAAAAATCATAATATTTAAAATTCTTTATTTTTAATTTTTTTATATACTGTTAGTTTTTATTAAATTGATGTTTATAATTATCATAATACGTTTCATAACTGAATAAAGAATGTGGGGAATTAAGAAAAAATTTACTTTTAACCAAGAAAATGAGAAAAAAATATAATATCATAACATTAATTTAAAATTTCTTAATTTAATTTTTTTATATGTATACTGTTTGTTTTTATATAATTAATGTTTTTCATACTCATAATATATTTCATACGCACTGGTTAAAGAATATGGGGAAGTAAAAAACTAAAAAAAAAAATGCTTTTAGCCGAGATAATGAGGACAAAAAACCATATTAAAATCATGTTACTTAACATTTTGTAATTTTATTATTCTTTTTTTAATATACTGTATGTTTTTACTTAATTAATGTTTTTAATAATCTTTATACGTTTCATATGCCCTGGATAAAGAATGTGGAAAAGTAAGAAGAAATTAACTTTTAGCCAAGAAAATGAGAAAAAAAAATATATATATATATATATATTATCATACTCGTAAAACATTAATTTAAAATTTCTTATTTTTATTTAAATCTTTTTTTTTTTTTTTTACTCCTTGTTTCCATTACACTAAGATTTTTCACATTCCTAACATGTTTCATACGCCTTGGCTAAAGAAAATGGGGATGTGAACACCAAAAGAAAATCGAAACTTCTAGCCGAGAAAATGAGAACAAAATGTATAATCATAACATACTAAAAATACCATATTATAACAATTTTAAAAATAAACAATTTTATTTATTCATTTTTTTAAACTACTTTTTGTATTCAGTTAATGTTTTCAATAATCCTAATACGTATCATACGCCCTGGTTAAAGAATATGGGTACATAAACACCGAAGGAGAAATTATACTTTCGTCCGAGAAAAATAAAAAAAAATCATATTTATTTAAAATTTCGTAATTCTATTATTTCGTTCTTATAATTGTTTTTATTTAATAAATGTTTTTGATAAACCTAATACGTGCCATATGCCCCGGTTAAAGAATATGGGAAGGTAAACGCCTAGAATAATATACTTTGACCAAGAAAAAAAACAAAAATATTTTTTTATTAAGGCTCAACGTACTTGTGTACTCCAAATAAGGAAGGAAGGAAGGCTTATCCAACAGGTTATCAACCTATTCTAGCCGTGGTGGGAAGGTCAAGGATTCATTTCTTGGGTCTGTGACGAAATAAGTTTTAACTCCCCAGGTGGAATTCGAACCCACGACCTTCAGTAAAGAGTGAAATTAAATATTATAAGATATTAAAAAACCCATATCCACTAAAAATATTTTTATTTCAATTACATTTTTTTTTTTTAAATTACTGCTTGTATTTTTTAATAATTCTTTTTCATTAAACTTTCATATGCCCTGGTTAAAGGATATGCGGACGTAAACACCTAAATAAATTTTAGGAAACTAACCTTATCCGAGAATATGAGAAAAAAACATTGGAGGAACCTTTGGTGAGTGAGCGATGCTGCGCCTATTTAAATATTATCAAGTATTATATAAATACTAAGGTATATAGGGTATTCGGAAGGTCGTTGGTCAAAGAGGTATCTCGGGTAGAGAGGTTCATTTTGAACTTATTTAAGGCCACTTACCTTTATACAAAGTCTTACGGGTTTTTGTTTTTTTTTAAATGGTCAAAACCAAACATTTATGCCTTATAACTTCGTTGTTTACTGATATATCAACGCCATTTTTTTGGTGTAATTACTAATAGATTGTCCATGTAAAATAAAAAAGATTTAATGAAAAAACAAACACAAAAAAACAGAAAAAAAAAAACGGGAGATCGTTAAATCTTGTTAAAGGCAAACAAAAAAAAATTAAGAACTTCAAGTTTAGGTCTAGTCTTAAAATAATTTGGATTTGGCTTTTTTTTTTTATTTGTTTTTTCACCAAATCTTTTTTATTTTACATGGACAATGTATTAGTAATTACACCAAAAACAATGGCGTTGATATATCAGTAAACAACGAAGTTATAAGGCATAAATGTTCGGTTTTGGGTATTTTTTCAAAAAATTCATAAAAAAAAAACGGTAAGACTTTGTATACAGGTAATAGATTCAAAATGAACCTCCCTTCCCGAGATACCTCTTTGCCCAACGGTCTTCCGACACCTCGTATATCCAACTGTTGCATTCATTACGTCTTGCATTCGATGCGGTATAGATCTAATGCGAATTTGAATAACTGCTTCAGAGATATACCACATCAAATTCAAAACTATATCAAATCATATTAGTTTTAAATTAAATCGTAAATAACTTTTTTTTTTTTTTTTTTAAATACTGCTTGTTTTTTGTTGTTTTTTTTTCAATAAATGATGTTAATAATTCTCATATGCTTCATATAATAAGTTTCATATGCCTTGGTTAAATAATATGAATATCGAAACACCTAATAAAAAAAAAAAAAAAAAAACCGTTTGGAAGGATTTTTAGCAAGGAGAGAGTGGTGCTGCCCATTTCAAACGGTTTGTTATATTCCAAACAGCATACTACATCAATCTAAATATACATGTGATAATAGATTACATAAATAAATAGAGATATATTATTATTAATATATTTTACTTTTACTATAATTATAACTCACCATATACATTATTGTATTATTATACAAACTTTTTATTATTTTTTTTTTTTAACGAGATATAATAGAGACTTATACGATCCCTGGGTAAGGTTACTGACTGGGATCCGGGTTAAGGATAGCTTCATCGATACAAAAAAAATAAGGTCGATCCTAAAGTCGGCATTAGGTGAATGTAAATCCCTCTCTGGGCGAGTGTAACCTTAGCCGTTCGTACCTAAAGGTTCCTCTCCGACATTGGGTGTCACTTCGATTTCGCAACGAGGCTTGTAAAGAATAAGATTAAAATATAGGTCGTTATAATAAATTATCAAGGCCTTAAACTGTCAACAGATGTGAATGTCAATGCTTGCAAGGTTCCGCTGGAAGTTCGTAAATTTAGACGACTGGTTGT